>CM061046.1:5892076-6229018 GCA_030762985.1 Adelphocoris suturalis
TCTTCCTACTCATGACATCGTTTTTGAGAAATCGAACTTTCAGAGTCAAGGTGGGAGAATATTTTTCCTCGTTCAAGTCAGTGAGGGCAGGAGTACCACAAGGATCTCCTCTTTCTCCACTCCTGTATAACTTATACTGTTCAGATTTTCCCGAATCCGAGGAAGTAGTCGTAGCACAGTTTGCTGATGGCACTGGTCTATTATCTGCTGGAACAACAATCGTTGAGACTGAGCGAAAGCTACAGGAAACACTTAGCTCAAACTAAGAGTGGTGTGACAAGTGGAAAGTTCAAATAAATCCAACTAAAATCATCCCTTTGTCGCATTCACGCTCAGAAAAGGTTCACTGGAAGCACTCCAACTAAATGGACGGATGATCCCTCCAAGCCACTCAAGTAAAATATTTAGGGACTGATTCTGGACAGGAGACTAACATGGAAACAGCATGTCAACCGCTCTACAACAGAGCTAAAACGCAGACTCCACATGTTGTGCCCATGCTGAACCGGATATCCAAACTGAGTTTGAACAACAAGCGTTTAGTATACCTAACACTCATCAAACCAGTTTGGATGTAAGGATGTGAGGTTCGGGGATCAGCCTGTTTGACTACACTGAACGAAATACAGTCCTCCAAAACAAAATTCTAAGAATAATCACAAATGCTTCATATTTCGTAAGAAACGATGTTATCCATTCCGACCTCCAATTAGAAACCGTTCAAGAAACAATCCGAAAATTATATTATACCACCCTCCAAAACAGAACTGACGGACACGCCAACCCAGAGATACAGGCCATATCATAGGACCTTTCGTTAGTGTAGAAACGCACTGGGACCACCAACTGACCTCGAGGCTGCCTTCCCTAATGAATCACCCCCTCCCCTCACCACTATAAGTCCCTAGGACCGACGTGGGAATGTAAATAAATAATAACTTTGAACGAATAGTGTAAATGGGCCTTTATTTTCCTGCAGGTTTAGTTGGTGGTTGGGTTTTTCGCAAGCGGAGGAGGGCGTTCGTAGGTGCAGAACCGTTTTGGCTGTTCGAACGGTACCTGGCTATCCCACGGCGCGGATCATCACCCCGCCTCCTGTCACGCCCGCTTGGTCAAGTAATATCCATATCACCTCAGCGCCCTCAACGCTCCACTCCGCTCCATTGCTCCCCCTCAAGTTTCACTCTTATTGCAGAGTAACATCACACAACTAATTGAATAAGTCCCATAAATCCAGACACCCATCCATATCTCAGATGTTCATCTATTCACGTTCAAAGCCCTACATACAGTATGTAGGTACATGATAACTAACATCAATGTAAGGAGGTTGTCTAATTATCAATATAATAATAATTAAGTAAAGTAAAAAAGTTATTGTTAAATGATAAAAAAAAGTATAAAAAAAGTTTAGGTAGCGCTTTTTGGCAGAAACTAATGGTAGAATAAATTCGTGAAGCGAAGTGGTTCTTATTATAGAACACCCAGTATATAACGTAAGAATGAACATAGTTTTTAATCTTAATCTCAAAATATCATAACTGCCATAGTATGAATATTTACAACATCCAGAGTGAACGTGGAAGGACTGATTAAAAAAAAAAGCATTTTAATTTCCCCCTTGGTGGGAAAAACAAAAGATCATGGAAATGTCTAGTACCTACTGCTTACAAGTTGGTACCTACTACTCAATTGTATACCAACCATTTAGTGCCTTCTTTTCACAAGATTATTCCATTATGGTTACAAAACAATATTAGTTTTAACACAGAATGTGTTTTAGCCATGGACTAACTAGCCGAAAATGGAACGCGGGATGGTAACGAAATGTGTGACGGATGATTTTCACGTACAACCGAGTCGTTGCTAGGGATATGGTACTTCGTCGTTTTTCATCCCACAAAATTCGTTGACCATTCGTTCGAAAGCTCTCGATTTATCCAACAATATTATGTTAACTACTGCGAAGTGCGTGTCCAACAAACTGAGTTATGAGCATGGTTATATAAATAATTGTTTACACACAGGTGATCATTCTCAATAATTGATATTGTGAACATGATTGCAACCGCTTGTTAATTTCTGATGATTTCATTGAGCTTGTGTTTTGATGATTTGATTCATAGCAGGTGATCTGAGTATTACGAAAACGGTTTGATTTGTGAAGCGGAGGTTAAATAATTTGAATAGGTAATTTCTATACTTTACACTCTAGGAAGCTGTAATTTCGTTTGTAGCCTCTTTAGGACATTTACTTGACGATGCTCAGGGTCCGGATCAGATGTGTGGCTCTTAAAGCTAATTTCTATGCTTTACACTCTAGGAAGCTGTAATTTCGTATGTAGCCTCTTTAGGACATTTACTTGACGATGCTCAGGGTCCGGATCAGATGTGTGGCTCTTAAAGCTAATTTCTATGATTTACACTCTAGGAAGCTGTAATTTCGTATGTAGCCTCTTTAGGACATTTACTTGACGATGTCCAGGGTCCGGACCAGATGAGTGGCTTTTAAAGCTAATTTCTATACTTTACACTCTAGGAAGCTGTAATTTCGTATGTAGCCTCTTTAGGACATTTACTTGATAAATCGCTCTTGATTTATCACGAATTTATTTCGTATTTTTTTTCGTAGTTTCATACTATAACTATATAAATTGATGTTATAAATGAATAGTAAACAATGACGCTTGTTTGGTTGTCACTTGGTTGCGCGACAACGCAAACACATTCTGTGTTTCAATAATTTCGTCCGAAGTATGTAAATAGAGGTAACCGGGGGTCCAGGGGGCTTGCCCCTGGCGAGGCGCGGAGCGCCGAGTTTAACTTAGAGTAATAAATCAGCATTCCTTGACACTACAATGGCTTAGAGGTGATGAGATGTTGTGATCCAAAAAGTGGCGAACAATTTTCCTACTATGAAAACTATGGGAGTTACTCTTCCCTAGTAACGCTTTGGTTGCACGTGAAAAATCAATAGAAATTCTACCTAGCCTTCACTTTTCGAGTTAATAATAATCTAAAGTGTCGGTCGGGAAAAAAAAGTGTCGCGAAAAATTCCTTGACCCCCAGCCAAAAGACATATCAATGTCAATAAAATTAGAAGAAAAAATTCTTTAAATATAATGATATAGTTTCCCGTTGAAAGCAATTAATAGATAAATTGTGCAAAGCACTCATGTTTACACATACACGTCAAATCAAAGTAACTTTATTTTTCGCTTTTTAATTATATTAGATTGCGTATTTTTACGGAAGGTAAAGGACAGTTTTTAAGGTGTCACAAAACACAGTGTTTACTAGGGTCTTAATCTTAATTATGTATTGAAAGAATCGTGGAAAAAGCCTTTAGTACGTGGCAAATCGCACCGCAGCATGCGTGGGAAGAATGCATTATGAAGGTAATAAGAGAGGGGAATGTGGGGGTTTGGAATAAAGCTATGTTTCTAGTATTAGTTGTTGGGATTGTTTGGCCAATTTCATATAGTAACTCTGAAGCATCCACCATATTGTGGTGGAGAACTTTATACTTTACTAGCCGCTCCGGAATGTATTACAATTGAAACATGTAGAGGATGTTGCTCGCTTCGCTCGCAAACGGTAGATCTCTAAGGGGAGGTTTAACTTCTGTGAGGGATGCTGCTCGCTTCGCTCGCTTGAGGAAGTTATACTGCCCACCCAACTTGGCAGACGTTAATTAAAATAGAAATTAAAAATTTGGTCTAAAAAATATAAAAAATTTAGGGGTGGACTACCCCTAATATTTAGGGGGATGAAAAATAGATGTTGGCCGATTCTCATAGATACCGGATAAGCACAAAAAATTTCATCAAAATCGGTCAAGCCGTTTCGGAGGAGTATGGCAACGAAAACTGTGACACGAGAATTTTATATATTAGATTATTTTTTTCCATTTTATCATACTTTATTATTTTTGTCGGGGTCCGGAGAGGCCGTTTGTTAAATATATTCCTAACAGAAGACTTGTAGAACACGGATTCAAGAAGCAGAAGTTTTGCTTTCGTTTGCAATTTTTTTTAATTTAAAATTTAAATTTTTTATTTTAAAAGTTACAATTTTTAGATTAAGAACTGTTGAGAAAAAAAAATCGGTTACAATGTAATTTTTTTTGCGAATTTTTGAAGAAAATTAAGCTATTGCTCTCGCCTCAAAATTTGTAGAATGTGAATTTTTGGAAAAATTTTATGCAGAAATCCGTTTCAGGCTATTCTGAATCATATTCTGAAGTTTAACGCATTTTTTTATGTATGTATGTATATATGTGTCATTCCAGACGATAACTGTCAAAGTTCGTTGGCCAGCATGATCGGATTACATCTTCGGGTTGAAATTTTCAAAAATGTAGTCAAAAATTTCAAAATAGCCTGTTTTTTGCGATTTGTTGTGCGAAATAATTTTTTCGGCATACTAACATGTGGTATATTCGGAATCAGCGTAAAATATACTATAAGAATATGTATCAAGTTTTGAAAAATTTCAAAGTTGAAAAACCAGTCAAAAATCGAAATAATGCCGTTCGCTAGTTGTAAAAATCGGTAATATTTGCATGAAACATTGTCCAAATTCAGATTGAACAACTCTTATGGAAGTATCCCTGTATAACCAATCCTAGAACCATGATATTTAAAACGTAGGTAGTAGGTGCTTGTAAAAAAAAAAAAAAAAAAAAGTATGAGTACCTCCTAATTATTTTTAATAATTTGATTCCATGTCTGCCTATCAAAATCATAAACTAAAATTTCTCTACTCGATCAATAGCGACTGAAATGTCGAAGATTTCTTCAAAAATTCGCTCATGGGGTCATGCTGCATGACTGGACTTTTTTACTTAACTTGAGTTGATACTTCAATCGAAAAAATAACCGATTAGATAACGAAATGGTCGCCGCAGCAGACGGAAGCATAATGAAGTGATCAGGAGAAACAACGGAAATTTCACAGCAACAGGTCTCATTTTGCGGCTCATTGTAGAGATAGGGGCTTCCCCATCGAGGGCAAAGTTCCTCAGAAACACCTCTATCGAAACCACCCATTCAAACTTGCATTCCGGTAACTTGAAAAATCGACTTTTTTCCAGCTAAATATTCATTCGAGCCCACTGTACGGCGGTAGTTGCGGCCCTGCCCTTATGTGATCCTTCAGGATCTGACGTCTAAACAAATCCATTAGAACCGAGCTGAGATACCAAGGATAGTCGTTGTCCATGGGCCTTTTACTCGTATTTGTTCATTTATTTATGTAATAACGGACGAGACCAGTAACATTCCATATATTATACAATTTTCTGAAATGATATATGAGGGAAAATAAAAGTACAAGTTTATACAAAACTAAGAAAATTATATGGAAATACAAAATTTGAAAGATAGCAATCAACAATGATTAATCTGTAAGGAAAACAGAAATGGAATCGATGGATGGATCGGAGAATTTCAACATTTCATAGTCCTTAGAGGTTAGTTGAAGAAAACAAAATCGGCATCAAGAGATAGGTAAGAAGATTTTGGCACTGCGGTGGCTACTATATAGCGGTTGGTGTTCTTTGATTCCTGAGATTTTAAGAATACAATTCTCGGACAAATTATAAAACTGATTGCAATAAGTAGGGTTGTTCTCTTATTTTACGTCAGCATTTCCTTTCTGTGATCAGTGTTTAGCCGTTATCCATATCCACAACGTACGGGGAATGTGTCAGTATGAACACCTATATCCATGGAAACTAGAATCAAGTACCACGTATAAATCGTTTGGGTATAACGTCCACCAAGGGACCGTCAAAAATCGGTCCTTATAGCTTGTAGTCATTAAAAATTGATTGGAAACACTTTTTACGGTACTTAGCTCTGACGTCTGAATGGTTTAAAGGGAAAAACCGAACGTTCGAGACGTTTATTTGAGACACTTTATTGTTTACTCATAAAGTACATACCTGCATGTGAAAAAGGAAGGAACATTGGAAATTCTCTAGGAAGTCGAGGTGGTAAGAAGGAATGGCACAATAAACCAAAGGCGAACTCAAATTCGATGCCTTCCCTGACGGTCTAGTTCAAGAGAATTTTTAAATTCTTAGAAACAAATGGTGCGCGTGCAAAGCCGGTTTTATTCAATAATAGAAACGTTAAGAGACAACGCAAGGTACCAGTGGTTTGAATTCATAGAAATTGGTGGTGCAGGTGGAAAAATGTGGTCCTGAGAAGACCATTTCTAAATATAGAAATCCTGGAACTTGAGGGCGGGGGCAAGTATCGTAATACCCAAAGCAGATAGAGTTCTTGGTAAAGGTCCAGACGAAGTTGGTCAGGTACGCTGTGTGGTGGTTTCTCACTTTCTGAGGACGTTGTCATTAACAACGTTGGAAATTCATATTTTACCGAAATATCGCCTTTATACTCAATTTGGACTGCCGTTATAACCGATAAAAAGTTCTTACGTTGCGGATCAACCAACCATCTGTCCAGGAATTCGCCCCTGTGGACGGATCGTCGTTATAACCAATGTCGTTATTTAAGTGATTTCCACTGTATAAGATTCGAGGTTACTGGTTTAATTTTTATTAATGAACCTTTGTTTATGAAATTTCATTACCCCTCCCCAAAAAAAATTTTTTTTTTTTGTTTACGTTTAATATAGTTGTACGCTGCCGTCCGCCGCACAGTGGGGCCGGATGCCACAAAACGTCAACGGTCAATGGTTGACGTCGTCTGGTCGATCTAGACGTTTATAGGTAAATGAAAGTCTGGGGAGACGATGAAATTTGAGGTTGAAGGATTTTTTTGCAAGAATTGGAATTTCAGTTTTTTTGTTCTGGTGAGCTTTGTAGATTTCGACTTAATGAATAAATTTCTAAGGGGTTTTTAATGCTATTTCTATTTTAACTTGCTCCTCTTAGCTGATTTTTGCTACAATGGCCCCTCTTCTATAGAATATTACTAACTATGAAATTTATAGGCCCTTCCTATAGATGATACTAAAACAGGTTCTAAACAAAGAAGGGCCTATGTATATTTTTTAAAATCTTATTTCTTAAATATATTAAACGGAGTTTGGCTGAAGACCAGCAATAAAAATGGCTAAAAACTAAATTAATTTTATTTAAAAATTTTGTTATTGAAACTTAAAATGTGATGTTATTGTAGTAGGTACTGAATTAAAAACTTTGTCAGCATTTTTCTCAAAACACACTTTCAGGTTATATGCCCTTATTCTAGCTAATACCGCCTCGATTGCCCACTAACATATTTGTAGTGGGAAGAAAGAAACCTTCCACCAGGTTACACTATACAACGGAGTATAGTTACCTGCAGTAGTTATTTGTACTTTGTTGTAAAAGAAATTAACGCCGGAACTGGAGCATCACGAACAAACTAAGCCCTCCTGACCGTTTCTGAAATGGATTTCCGCCATGCCTGACCACCGATGGAAATTCTAAGGACGGCTCAAAAAAATCTGACGAGAAAAGCGTTGAGGGGCCGTTCATGCCTCATTAGGGTCCTCCTCTTATGTCTTCACTCTTCACCTTTCACCGACTTTTACTTTTTGATGTCGTGGACGTCGTTTCGGGATTACGCCACCATCGTTTTCCTTGAAGCTGCTGAAATGATTTTGTCCTGGAGAAGAATAAATAAAGACATCTAGAAGAGTTTGTTTCACTGCAGCGTTACAAACATCGACTTAGGCTATCAATAAATGTCACCCAAACACTTTCGTCACCCCGTCTTTCTTAACCGTATTAATTTTATTGCTAAGGAAAATTTTATAGTAATGAAGTTAGTATGTCCTTTAAGTCGGCCTTTTTTTGTGTGTCTGTCTTTCGTGCCTTCAAGCCGCATATTAGCTGGACCGATTAAAATGGGTTTTCGGCAAATTATCGGCAAGTTCCATAGGTCTAGCCCCCCTGGACCCCCCTAATCTATACTCGGCGCTTCGCGCCCCCCCTACTCGCTCGGCGGTTGTACGTGAAAAACAGTGAAATTGTGACACAATCTATAGCTACTACTCAACTACTCGGTTGTACGTGAAAATCATCGTTAATTTCGTCACGGACGTTACATAAAAAATTATAGGGGGTCGGCCTAAGAATTGCATAGCAATTAATATAATGAAAAAGCGCAAACTTCAGGAATCGTTTCAGAATGCCTCAAAACGGATTTCAATGAAGATATTTCTCAAAAAATCTGATTTTAAAAAGTTTGGAGCCATTGCAATAGCTTCATTTTTTTTTTTTTTTTTTTTTTTTACAAAAATTCGCTAAAATTAAAATTGACTGCCGCTTGAAAGCTGAGATTTTGAAGTTTTTTTTTTTTTTTGTGGCTGATAATTTAGACCATGTTAAAATTTGAATTATGTCAATTATACCTACACTCCTTGATATTTGTACAGGTAGACCAATGAAAGGGCTCACAATTTCTGAATAAACTGTGTTTCAAATGATCTTCAAATTTTAGGATGTTTAACTGCATACATTTTTCGAAATATTTAATGTCATTAAGCTTTTAGGGAAGAAAATTAAGCTATTGCTCTCGCCTCAAAATTTGTAGAATGTGAATTTTTGAAAACATTTTATGCAGAAATCCGGTTCAGGCTATTCTGAATCATATTCTGAAGTTTAACGCATTTTTTTATGTATGTATGTATGTATATATGTATATATGTATGTATATATGTATGTATATATGTATGTGTCATTCCAGACGATAACTGTCCATAGAATTGTGCTAGAAACTTCAAACAAATTTTAAAATGTTGAGGACACAAAACGAAAGTTCAAGTTCGTTGGCCAGCATGATCGGATTACATCTTCGGGTTGAAATTTTCAAAAATGTACCGAAGCTTTTAGCGAAGAAAATTAAGCTATTGCTCTCGCCTCGAAATTTGTAGAATGTGAATTTTTGAAAACATTTTATGCAGAAATCCGTTTCAGGCTATTCTGAATCATATTCTGAAGTTTAACGCATTTTTTTATGGTATGTATGTATGTATGTACCTATGTATGTATGTATGTATGTATGTATGTATGCATGTGTGACATTCCAGACGATAGCTGACCGCAGAATTGTACTAGAAACATCAAACAAATTTTAAAATGCTGAGGACACAAAACGAAATTTCAAGTTCGTTGGCCAGCATGATCGGATTACATCTTCGGGTTGAAATTTTCAAAAATGTAGCGAAGCTTTTAGCGAAGAAAATTAAGCTATTGCTCTCGCCTCGAAATTTGTAGAATGTGAATTTTTGAAAACATTTTATGCAGAAATCCGTTTCAGGCTATTCTGAATCACATTCTAAAGTTTAACGCATTTTTTGTTGTATGTATGTATGTACCTATGTATGTATGTATGTATATATGTATGCATGTGTGTCATTCCAGACGATAGCTGACCGCAGAATTGTGCTAGAAACTTCAAACAAATTTTAAAATGTTGAGGACACAAAACGAAAGTTCAAGTCCGTTGGCCAGCATGATCGGATTACATCTTCGGGTTGAAATTTTCAAAAATGTAGTCAAAAATTACAAATAGCCTGTTTTTTGCGATTTGTTGCGCGAAATAATTTTTTCAGCATACTAATATGTGGTATATTCGGAATCAGCGTAAAATTTCCTATAAGAATATGTATCAAGTTTTCAAAACTTTCAAAGTTGAAAAATCAGTCAAAAATCGAAATAATGCCGTTCGCTAGTTGTACAAATCGGTAATATTTGTATGAAACATTGTCCAAATTCAGATTGAACTACTGTTATGGAAGTATCCCTGTATAACCAATCCTAGAACCATGCTGTTTAAAACTTAGGTAGTAGGTGCTTATTATTTAAAAAAAAAAAAAAAAAAAAAAAAAAAAAAAAAAATGTAATCACAACTGATGAGTTTACTCTGTGAAATATTCCGTACTCCGATTCTCTCGGTCGCTCTCTTTAATGTTTTACGCTCAACTGTTTTAGGACTTGATGTAGCTTTAATACTGACTGTGGCTTAGAAAATATCAGCCATGAAATTATGAAGAAGTTCTATTTATGTACGTACTAGCACGCAGACCAAGGCCTCGCTCCGCCCGGCCGTCAGTACTGCCTTCAATACTGACCACATTGGACATCGAAATCTATGAATATTTACCTACATTTGTCTTTAAATCTACAAGATTAGTTTAATAATAGAATAAAGTATGAGTACCTCCTAATTATTTTTAATACTTTGATTCCATGTTTGTCTATCAAAATCATAAACTAAAATTTCTCTACACGATAAATAGCGACTGAAATGTCGAAGTCTTCTTCAAAACTTCGCTCATGGGGTCATGCTGCATGACTGGACTTTTTATGCCCAGGTAATCCCATTTCGGATTTTTCTGAGAATCTTAACAACGATACCTTACAGTATAAATTAGACATTTCTTGAATATTACTGTGTTTTCAGTAATAGTTGCAACTATATACCATGTAGTAATAACAGAAACTTTCAAAATTATATGTTTACTCCAATCGACCTGCTGTGTCCTCTGAATCAAGTCCCAAACTTTTCATATTGCTTATAATATGCCAAAGTTTTCCTTGTGTCAGCCCCCACGCCCTCCACTCTTAACGGGACAACCGCGAGATCCGATTGTGCCCATTCCGTTTCCACTTTTTCCTCCAAAAGTGTTTATCTGTATATTAATATGTTTAAATGTTGTGATACCTATTCCGGTCAGGTTTTGTAACGGGAAATTTGGATCGTCTACCCTGTTTTCGCCTCGCGTCGTTCCCCAACTCAACTCTCAGCTCATTATTAGTGAACTAAGTATTGTATTTATTGACGAAATTACATGGGCGTCAACCATTTTAGCTTGAAAAAAGTCCAGTCATGCAGCATGACCCCATGAGCGAATTTTTGAAGAAATCTTCGACATTTCAGTCGCTATTGATCGTGTAGAGAAATTTTAGTTTATGATTTTGATAGACAAACATGGAATGAAATTTTAAACAACCACCTACTACCTACGTTTTAAACAGCATGGTTCTAGGATTGGTTATACAGGGATACTTCCATAAGAGTAGTTCAATCTGAATTTGGACAATGTTTCATGCAAATATTACCGATTTTTACAACTAGCGAACGGCAATATTTCGATTTTTGACTGATTTTTCAACTTTGAAATTTTTGAAAACTTGATACATATTCTTATAGGAAATTTTACGCTGATTCCGAATATACCACATGTTAGTATGCTGAAAAAATTATTTCGCACAACAAATCGCAAAAAACAGGCTATTTTGAAATTTTTGACTACATTTTTGAAAATTTCAACCCGAAGATGTAATCCGATCATGCTGGCCAACGAACTTGAACTTTCGTTTTGTGCCCTTAACATTTTAAAATTTGTTTGAAGTTTCTAGCACAATTCTACGGACAGTTATCGTCTGGAATGACACATATATACATACATACATACATATATACATACATACATACATACATAAAAAAGTCCAGTCATGCAGCATGACCCCATGAGCGAATTTTTGAAGATGTTTCATGCAAATGTTTCATGCAAATATTACCGATTCTTACAACTAGCGAACGGCATTATTTCGATTTTTGACTGATTTTTCAACTTTGACATGTTATTATGCTGAAAAAATTATTTTGCACAACAAATCGCAAAAAACGGGCTATTACGAAATTTTTGACTACATTTTTGAAAATTTTACCCGAAGATGTGATCCGATCATGCTGGCCAACGAACTTGAACTTTCGTTTTGTGTCCTTAAAATTGAAAAATTTGTTTGAAGTTTCTAGCAC
This sequence comes from Adelphocoris suturalis, assembly GCA_030762985.1. NCBI lineage: Eukaryota > Metazoa > Arthropoda > Insecta > Hemiptera > Miridae > Adelphocoris > Adelphocoris suturalis. The sequence continues at coordinate 5,903,866 of CM061046.1, forward strand.
AATTCTACGGACAGTTATCGTCTGGAATGGCACATACATATATACATACATACATACATACATAAAAAAATGCGTTAAACTTCAGAATATGATTCAGAATAGCCTGAAACGGATTTCTGCATAAAATTTTTCAAAAATTCACATTCTACAAATTTTGAGGCGAGAGCAATAGCTTAATTTTCTTCAAAAATTCGCTAAAATGCGTTCAGAATACAGAATTTTTCTGCATAAAATGTTTTCAAAAATTCACATTCTACAAATTTTGAGGCGAGAGCAATAGCTTAATTTTCTTCAAAAATTCGCTAAAAATGAAGATATTGCAATGGCTCGGAAAATTTTAAAATCAAAATTTTTGAAGAACAAATTTAATTCCGGTCTGATGCATTCTGAGACTAATTAGTTCTAACAATTTGTCATACACCACTTGATGAATGGCTCCAAAGGAGCTTGAATGTAATCACTCAAAATAGAATATAACAACAAAACTATTTTTTAACTCTTTCTTTTAACTTCGATTCTCTTCTTGAGCTCTTGAGACAAAATTTCAGATCGATTTTTAACCCACTTCCCGATATCCAATTGATCTGAAATTTTGCACACGAGTGCATGCTGGCGTACATTTTAATTTATCAAATTTTCGCGACGAAAAATTTAGTTATACTATAAATTTTCTAAAATTTGAAATTTAATATGGGAAACCTTACAAGTGTTGTGTATTGTAGGGAGGAGGAGTGAGGGAGGGAGGAGGAGGAGAGAGGAGAAGGATACTATTGAACGTCTGCATAAAATGACAACGAATCCAGGGTCAATAAAATATTAAATGATTTTCCTTGTCAATTTAATTTAAGTTATTATCAATGTGATTTTGAAACAATGTGATTTTGTTTCAATTTACTGTTGCCAAGAAGTATTTCGAGTTGCCACAACCTATACTTCTATAATTATATACGCATGTTTATATTTCTCGATTTGAGCTCCTATCTATTCAAATAGTTATTGCCTTAATAATATCATTATCTAAGTACGTATCTAAGTACATGTCTTATCTTATATCCCACTAAATATACTATATACTATTGAACGTCTGCATAAAATGACAACGAATCCAGGGTCAATAAAATATTAAATGATTTTCCTTGTCAATTTAATTCAAGTTATTATCAATGTGATTTTGAAACAATGTGATTTTGTTTCAACAAGAAACTAACAAATATTGAAACAACAATAAAATTAACCGAGAACATGAGAAAAAGAAAGAGTTAGGTACATTAAAAACTTGTTTTTATTGGTTCCTTTTTATTAATATTTAGGATTCTGCTTTTTCGAAAGTACAAGAGCAAAAACTTCACGGAACTTTGGATATCGCTTCAACATCTAATATTTAGGTCTGGAGGATCGTAACACTTAAAATGTTAATATGGGCTTTTTCCGATTGGTGAAGCATTCGCTTGTTGTCGTAGGGCCTCATTTCCTTTAAGAGCTGAATGCCAAAATAATCATCTAAGGTTGAGTTATGGGCAATGGCATGTCGGCTTACAGGAATATCATCGTCAGACCGAACCACGGATGCTCGTCACAAATAAAGTTGAAAAACAATTTTTGTCATTGACAGTAAGTACTCTGGGAGCTAAGGGATCATACCCAAAAAACTTTCTATGATTGGAAAACTAGGAACTCTCTCCGTCTACTAAATCAGGATTTAAACGGTACCTAATGGATTGGGAGGAATTCGAAAAGGGGAAGAGAAGCGAGAAGTATGCCGAAATGAAAAATTATGAGTTCGTTGGTTATTAATGAAATCTTCCTTTATTCAATTTGGCTGATGCTTATTGACCTTTAGCAGTTGACAATAATTAATCTTAGGCCAATGTATCAGACGACTAGTGAAATGTTGATGAGCTGACCAAACTTTCATTGGGACCCAACCAGTTTGACCCTGGCCTCTGTTTTCTGTTGAAGGAATATTAACATTCCGTTAGTCGCACCCTTTCCTCGCTCATTCATAGTCGCACTGCATCAGTGAGGTGCTTTCATAATTTTTCAAAGTAGGAAAACTCTTTAAAATTCTGGGGGCATTAAAAGCCCTTGTCTGAAGTAGGAAACAATAAGGGGCATGTAAATAATAAATTTTATTGCATTTGAAAATGTAAAAACTCCTACGTAATTTACTAAGAATAGGTAGGTCTACTTAGTTCTGTCTTGTTTCACTTATATCATTTTCATAATGAAATAAAGGTAATAACAATGGCCAAATTCGAACTATGATATAATGGAATGGAAACAACCAGATACAATTTCGAAAAATTAATTTCCATCACGAAATATAGGCATACCAAACTGAAATTTGATCTAAGTACCTCTGATAATTAGACATTTGAGAGTAATGTTAGTATTTAACGTGTAAAATTAAGATACATATATACCTTATCACAATCTTAGTAACATTGATACCTAACTGAAGGAACTTTCTTGGTCTATATCAACATTCCAATCATCTTTTTGACTTGAGTGACAGTCTTTGCAAATTGGAATTAGGTGGCCTAAACACAAGTACTTCCCTAGAATAGGACAAAAATATTTGTTGATTTTTCATTGCTTGTTGAGCTGACATGAGTCAAACGATTTACAATATCTAGGTATGTCTTCCTGCGGTAGTATTGGTGAGGTGCGTTGTAGGGGCTGCTTCGTTACTTACTAAAGTCCTCAGCTGCACTAACTTACATGAATAGTCCCGTTGGACCTATGAGATGATTAGGTCTATAACGTCTCTAATGTGGTAGAGACCGCAGCCTTGTTAGCACTGGCCACGAAAGAAATAGATGTTAGGAGGCTAGACGCAAAATACTGCCCATCCATGACTATTGCGCCAAAAATAAGAATATCATGCACCTATGAGGTACGCGCGACCAGCAGAAGGTTAATTCGAGATTTCCGATCCTCTCGTACACGTGCTGCTACCGCTTAAGTAGGGTGGAGGGGCTAGCGTTTGACACCTACTAGACATTTTGACTTTGACAAGCAATTAAGTTACGTTTTTTCGTTTGTTCAAACTTTAATCTTACACCTCTTACTGCATCAAGATGTCCTCAAACTGCTCAGTATTGAAAAAATCACTAAATCGAGCCGCTAAACATCATGAATTTGTTTTTTTCGGAATTAACTTTTTGACCCAGTACCTATTTGACAGCCAAATTTTTTGGTTGCACCTATGGTGACCTGAAAAAAATTGAGTTATTACTTGGACTATTTATGTGTCAAATGAGACCAACAGCAGCTCTGGAGGTTTGATAATTGTATTTTCGCGATTTCTCAACTACCGAAAAACGTGTTTTGTATCAGGTTTTTTGACTTATTTTTTCTTGGTATATTAAAAAAAAAAAAAAAAAAAAAAAAAAAAAAAAAAAAACACGTTTTCCGGTAGTTAAAAAATCGCAAAAAAATCAATTATCACACCTCCGGAGCTGCTGTTTGTCTCATTCGACGCAGAAATAGTCCCAGTGGTAGCACAATTTGTTTCAGGTCGCCAACTGGTCATTTGTACGAACCGCTTTGAAAAAAAAGTCCAGTCATCCAGCATGACCCCATGAGCGAATTTTTGAAGATGTTTCATGCAAATATCACCGATTTTAACATGTATCATGTTTTAGCCCTGGGGTCCTAGCGAATTTTGCGAGTCAATTTTTTTACGCGCACGAAATTAATTACAGTGATTTCCGCCGACAACCGAGTCGTTGCTAGGGAAATGGTACTTCGTCGTTTTTCATCCCACAAAATTCGTTGACCATTCGTTCGAAAGCTCTCGATTTATCCAACAATATTATGTTAACTACGGCGAAGTGCGTGTCCAACAAACTGAGTTATGAGCAAGGTTATATAAATAATTGTTTACACACAGGTGATCATTCTCAATAATTGATATTGTGAACATGATTGCAACCGCTTGTTAATTTCTGATGTTTTCATAGAATTTCGAATCAATATCGAGGAGAAAACATGATACATGGTTGAAATTTTTGGTTCTAGAACAGAAATTTTTACAACTAGCGAACGGCATTATTTCGATTTTTGACTGATTTTTCAACTTTGAAATTTTTGAAAACTTGATACATATTCTTATAGGAAATTTTACGCTGATTCCGAATATACCACATGTTAGTATGCTGAAGAAATTATTTCGCACAACAAATCGCAAAAAACAGGCTATTTTGAAATTTTTTACTACATTTTTGAAAATTTCAACCCGAAGATGTAATCCGATCATGCTGGCGAACGAACTTGAACTTCGTTTTGTGTCTTTAACATTTTAAAATTTGTTTGAAGTTTCTAGCACAATTCTACGGACAGTTATCGTCTGGAATGACACATACATACATACATACATACATACATATATACATACATACATACATACATAAAAAAATGCGTTAAACTATAGGATATGATTCAGAATAGCCTGAAACGGATTTCTGCATAAAACTTTTTCAAAAATTCACATTCTACAAATTTTGAGGCGAGAGCAATAGCTTAATTTTCTTCAAAAATTCGCTAAAATCAGTGAAAGAAACCACGTTTTTTGGTAGTTTTTAGGCAAAACGCACGTTAAGGAGGCATTGCAGACCCATTATGTGTGGTATAGGCGCGTTTAGCGTTAAATTTCCAACGAGAATAGCAACTTTTTATTTAACATAATTATCCTGGAGTTCTAGGGATTTTTTTTTTTTTTTTTTTTCTTAAAGAGCGCAGGTGCCTAAACTCAAAAATTATTCGTCTAAATTAAAAAGTTCTATTCATGCAGCATGATCGTATTAGCGAATTTTCGGAAAATATCGTATTGTTTAATGTTGAATTGTTTTGAAATTTGAGCATTTTGAGTGCAAGGAAATCGTTAACCATTAATTTTATGGCAAAAAACGTATTTTAAATAATATCCTGCTATTCAAATAGAGGTTCTAAATTTTTAGCTTTTTTTGCAGTTTTTATCGATTTTTAAGCAAATTTTTGATGAATTTTAAGTACATTTTTCAGCATAATTGTGTGCATACATTTTTGGATGTTCTATTTTGTAGTTCATAAACTTTATTTGACCAATATCCTACCAAAAAATATAAATTGAACGATTTTTAGCCATTTTTAGAGATTTTTTTAGTACATTTTTTGAAATTTGACCAATTTAATGTGCTCAAAAAGTGTTGTCCAACGAACTCATCCTTTCTTTTGAAATGCTTGATTTTTTGGCGAAAGAACGAAGTTTTTATCTCAATTCTATCGAGAGTTATCATCTGGAATGACACATACATATATATACGTATAAAAATGCGTTAAAATCCAGGAATCATTTCAGAATGCCTCAAAACAGATTTCGATGAAGAAAATGTTTGAAAATATTTATTTTAAAATTTTTGGAGCCTTAGCAATAGTTTTATTTTCAAGAAAATTCGCTAAAACTGGCTTCGGATTGAGCACCCTCGAAAACCCCCAGGACTACCTAGTACCAGATATTAAATAGTCATGGAGTAGTAATATGGATCATTATCTTCTAGATGCAAGGATTTGCATACGATTTGTTGACACCATCTCGAATGGAGTTACATGCGGGTCCACATGATAATATTTTATGAAAGGATGCGTATGATCTTGATATGCAAATCGGGTGAGAACGGAGAGCGGATATAAACTGAGTAGAACAGCCGATAAACTCAACCGTTTGAGATCACATCGCACTGTTGGTTCACAAGGGGCGCAACTCAAAAAATGGCATTTTTGAGTTATTTACACTGTTAAAACCACCAGAACGAGATCTACATGCAGGTACAAAAGGAGTTTTGATAGTACCAACTATTGCCGCTAGAATGCACAAAGAGTCCCCGTTGCATTTTTAGAGTTGGAGGGGATTGTTCAAGGACAAGGGGCGCAAGTCAAAAAGGTTTTATGACAGTTTGTAAGCGCCTACCTGGGTGTCTACCCCTTCCAGCTAGAGAAGTTGCTAATTGCATGTGTCCTTTACTTCATTTTAGTTTGTTTATGGTTCATTAATTACTCACTTACCTTCTCTCTTTTGTTTTATTATTTCCAATTATGAACCTTAGTATTTTAGTTCGAGTTATGGACTCAGTTGTTGATTTCGAAGTTTTCAGGATAATTTCCATGTACTTCCATGCTCATGGTACTATGCAATGTAAGTCTGAAAAGTGTATTGTGATTTTTCTAGTTCAATATAGCAGAAATTTTTGAAATTTCGTGGTTTAAAAGTCATTAGAATATAGAACTACTAATTTTGTGAAACTTCAATCTTTGAACTAGGAATTTTGTGATCTCATGGGTCATCTGACTGTACAGAATAGGATGTGGATGTTCCATTGTTAAATAAAAAAGTATATAAGTACATTTTTCAGAGATTATTTGTCATGATTTCAGCGCCAATTTAATTTATCACTTAATAATGCACCGTTTTCCTTCTCCAATTATTGTATGCAAAATTGGGAAGGGAACTCAAAACGACAGCTGGAGTGATCAAAATACAATGGGCGCAACTCCAAATTTAATCATTTTTCGGGTATTTGTATTTTTTTTTTTTTTTTTTTAAAGTAAAATTGGTTATGAGTCATACAAGACCTAGTGCCATCAAAATTTCAGTAGTTTCCTCGCAAAACGCAAAAATAATTAAAGAGCTAACCTATAATATAGCAGCGACACAATTGAGGTGAGAAGAATTGCAAAAACTTTGGAAGCGTTTTCCCAAAAACTACATTTTTTGAGTTGCGCCCCTTGTGAACCAACAGTGCGACATTGATCGCGTTTGTAATCGTGTTTGAACAGATCGCGATTCGAGCAGATCTTGTTTGAGAGTGCGCGGACGTGCGGGACGGAACCCCGACAGGACGTGCGGCACTGGGGCGGAGCTCAGCTGTTGACAGTGACTCGTGATCTAAAGGCGTCCAGTCACGAGAATGAATTCATGAATTATTCAAGAGCCCACTAGAAAACTAACAAGTGCATCGTCCTAAACGTGAACAAAATGACATTGGTAGATCATATCGATAAGTTAATAAAGAAGGTACAAACGCTTACATTTTAGCGAATTTTTGAAGAAAATTAAGCTATTGCTCTCGCCTCAAAATTTGTAGAATGTGAAATTTTGAAAAAATTTTATGCAGAAATCCGTTTCAGGCTATTCTGAATCATATTCTGAAGTTTAACGCATTTTTTTATGTATGTATGTATGTATGAATGTATGTATGAATGTATGTATGTATGTATGTATGTGTCATTCCAGACGATAACTGTCCGTAGAATGTGCTAGAAACTTCAAACAAATTTTAAAATGTTAAGGACACAAAACGAAAGTTCAAGTTCGTTGGCCAGCATGATCGGATTACATCTTCGGGTTGAAATTTTCAAAAATGTAGTCAAAAATTTCAAAATAGCCTGTTTTTTGCGATTTGTTGTGCGAAATAATTTTTTCAGCATGTTAACATGTGGTATATTCGGAATCAGCGTAAAATTTCCTATAAGAATATGTATCAAGTTTTCAAAAATTTCAAAGTTGAAAATTCAGTCAAAAATCGAAATAATGCTGTTCGCTAGTTGTAAAAATCGGTAATATTTGCATGAAACATTGTCCAAATTCAGATTGAACTACTCTTATGGAAGTATCCCTGTATAACCAATCCTAGAACCATGCTGTTTAAAACGTAGGTGCGTAGGTGCTTGTTTTAAAAAAAATAATAATAATTTGATTCAACGTTTGTCTATCAAAATCATAAACTAAAATTTCATTACACGATCAATAGCGACTAAAATATAGAAGATTTCTACAAAAATTCGATCATGGGGTCATGCTGCAGGACTTGACATTTTATTTTGGTTAATTTGAGTAGGCTACAAAATGAATGATTACAAATAGGCTATTTGATTGAACAGGTTTGCAAAAGAAAAGTTACGTTCCGTGACGGAGATCTCATTGTCATATTTAAGGGTTCTTGAGTGTGCTGAATCCGAATCCCATTTTGGTTTATTATTTCCAATAATAAGCCTATGTGATCGTGTAGCAAAAAATTTTTATAACCCCCCCTCAAACTTTGTCACTTTACGTTTCAAGGTGCGTAGAATCCAAATTTGAAATGTCCGTCCGCCGTCCGCCGTCCGCCGTTCGCCGTCCGGGCCATAAAAGGCCTAAGAATTGACTTAAAAAACCTGTTCTTTCGCACATAGACTCCATTTGGGGTCTAGTTGGTCCTAACGTTTAACCATCCCGATCGCTTTACTCGCATAGATGCTATGGGCCAAAAACGGGCAAAAAAGTGTATTTACGCCTGGCACGCTTGGCAGGGGGTCACGGTGGGTGGAGAGGGGGGGGGGTGGGCGAGCGGGGGGGTGGAGTGAGAGGAGGCGCCGGCGCCGCGGCACCTTGTGGTGGGTACGGCGCCGGCGTTCCTTCGAGGCATGAATATGTTTTTTTCAAGGTCATATTTGTGTGTTAATACCAAAGCTTTTCCTACGCATATTTAATAACATATCCTCTCGACTTTTCGTACGTACTTAGATAATGATATTATTAAGGCAATAACTATTTGAATAGATAGGAGCTCAAATCGAGAAATATAAACATGCGTATATAATTATAGAAGTATAGGTTGTGGCAACTCGAAATAGGATACGCCGAGGAGTCTGGACGGGCCTTATGACGTACGCTAGCCAACTAAAACTACGATCATACTCAATTGAAAAAATAATAAACCTTTGTGAAATAATTTGCAGCGTTTTCCATCTCATCAGGATTTTGAGATAGGTCGAATTTTGGCCCGATTCGTCCGATTTTGGTTTATTATTTCCAATAATAAGCCTATGTGATCGTATAGCAAAAAAATTTTATAACCCCCCCCCCCCCCCCCCTTCAAACTTTGTCACTTTACGTTTCAAGGTGCGTAGAATCCAAATTTGAAATGTCCGTCCGCCGTCCGGGCCATAAAAGGCCTTAGAATTGACTTAAAAAATCTGTTCTTTCGCACATAGACTCCACTTGGGGTCTAGTTGGTCCTAACTTCTCGCCAGCTCGATCGCTCCACACCCTGGGTGCTATGAGCCAAAAATCGGTGAAAAAGTGTCTTTTTTTTGTATATTTCAAGTTGTATGGAAATTCTAGATTTATGAGTGAAAAGAAAATGTTAGCTATTAATTTTATGGAGAAAATAAGTATTCTAAATGATACTCTTCTATTCAAAAAGAGATTTTGGATTTTAGGCTATTTTATAGATTTTTTTAAAACAAAATTTAATGAAGTTCAAGTTTTTAGCATAATTTCGTACATAAATTTTTGAATGTTCTATTTCATAGTTGATGAACTTTATTTGACCAATCTTATGCTAAAAAATATCAATTTAACGATTCTTAGCCATTTTCAGTGATTTTGTCAGCACATTTTTTGAAATTTGACCAATTAGATGATATCAATATACAGTATAGGTAACACTTTTATGTGTTGGAAAGATGACTTGGTAATAAATTGTTATGTTTATCAACTATATTAAAAAGCGTAAAATTGTGAGATTCCACTGCTGTAATGGATTGAACCCATTTGTGAGGTCCGAAGCTCCGAGTTCCGATACTAAATATACTATAAGCGGCGTTTGATAATTATGGACCTGAGATCTACGTAGAAGGGCTGTCTAATACATAAATAATAAACCTTTGTGTAATAATTTGCAGCGTTTTTTCCATCTCATCACGATTTTGAGATAGGTCAAATTTTGGCCCGATTCGTCCGATTTTTCCAGTTGTATTTGAAGAGTGTGAGGCGTTGTTTCCTATATTTTCCAACCTCCTGAATCGAATGAGTTCAACCGCAGATCGCCCGATTAATGGTGATGGAACTGCAGCTTTTTAAAGTCCAAAAAACAGTTTATTTCTTGTTTTCTCCATGGTTTTTGGGCGTTTGTTCAGATTTTGGAAAAAGTTGTGGTAGCAGACACAAAATCTTATACAATCATAGTGTATAAGAGACATTTCTGCATTGAATGTGACCAACCGCAGCTCTGTGGCCCCAGTAGTAACAGAGCTAAGTTTTTTTAGCAAATTTTTGAAGAAAATTAAGCTATTGCTCTCGCCTCAAAATTTGTAGAATGTGAATTTTTGAAAACATTTTATGCAGAAATCCGTTTCAGGCTATTCTGAATCATATTCTGAAGTTTAACGCATTTTTTTTATGTATGTATTATGTATGTATGTATATAATATGTATGTGTCATTCCAGACGATAACTGTCCGTAGAATTGTGCTAGAAACTTCAAACAAATTGTAAAATGTTAAGGGCACAAAACGAAAGTTCAAGTTCGTTGGCCAGCATGATCGGATTACATCTTCGGGTTGAAATTTTCAAAAATGTAGTCAAAAATTTCAAAATAGCCTGTTTTTTGCGATTTGTTGTGCGAAGTAATTTTTTCAGCATACTAACATAGAGAAGCAAACGAAGTTTTTCAATTAAATGGTGATTTTAAGACTGAAAGGGGGTGAGTTGCGAAATTTCTATACAGCCTCTCTGGTGATCAAAAAAAAAGTCCAGTCATGCAGCATGACCCCATGAGCGAATTTTTGAAGAAATCTTCGAAATTTCAGTCGCTATTGATCGTGTAGAGATAATTTCATGGCTGATATTTTCTAAGCCACAGTCAGTATTAAAGCTACATCAAGTCCTAAAACAGTTGAGCGTAAAACATTAAAGAGAGCGACCGAGAGAATCGGAGGACGGAATATTTCACAGAGTGAACTCATCAGTTGTGATTACATTTTATTTTATTTTATTTTTTAACAAGCACCTACTACCTACGTTTTAAACTTTTAAACAGCATATTTCTAGGATTGGTTATACAGGGATACTTCCATAAGAGTAGTTCAATCAGAATTTGGACAATGTTTCATGCAAATATTACCGATTTTTACAACTAGCGAACGGCATTATTTCGATTTTGACTGATTTTTCAACTTTGGAATTTTTGAAAACTTGATACATATTCTTATAGGAAATTTTATGCTGATTCCGAATATACCACATGTTAGTATGCTGAAAAAATTATTTCGCACAACAAATCGCAAAAAATAGGCTATTTTGAAATTTTTGACTACATTTTTGAAAATTTCAACCCGAAGATGTGATCCGATCATGCTAGCCAACGAACTTGAACTTTCGTTTTAACACAGAATGTGTTTTTGCGATGACCTACCGAAAAAAAATCGTCACAAAAAACCGACAGAAAAAACCGTTATGCGCCTTTTATAATGATTTTCACGTACAACCAAGCCGTTGGTAAGGAAATAGAACTCCCGCAGTGTTCATTGCACAGAAATTGTTCACCATTCGTTGGAAAGCTCTCAATTTTATATAGTATTTTTCTTGTAGTTACATATTTATTTATATAATATTTATAGGCTTGTGGTGAAATCCACCACCTCTTTTCAACAGCCCTTTTCAGGGCTACCAAAAAGAGGTAGGCACACCACAAAAATATTTTCAAGACGTCGAAGTACAACTCCGTCAAACAAAATATTTCACCGGAGAGAAAATACTAAATTCTCTCCCAAAAGTGAAATATTAAAGATTAACACACAAGGCGACCTCCCCAAACATTTACTGGGCGAGAGAGATGCGACAAACATCTCGAGACAGGTCGCCTTGAACGAGATCACGCAAGGCGACCTCCCCAAACATTTACTGGGCGAGAGAGATGCGACAAACATCTCGAGACAGGCCGCCTTGAACGAGATCACGCAAGGCGACCTCCCCAAACATTTACTGGGCGAGAGAGATGCGACAAACATCTCGAGACAGGCCGCCTTGAACGAAAACACGCAAGGCGACCTCCCCAAACATTTACTGGGCGAGATAGATGCGACGAAAAGTTCGAAACAAGTCGCCTTAGGAAAACTCAAGGTCGTTCAGCCACCCCCGGGACCCCGTCAAAGCAACGGACGCAGGGAAACCAACTCAGCTATCGTATGCCCAAATACTGGGAAAACACTGTGCGAACCAATGAGATTGCACAGTCGAATTTACGAAATTGAGCGAGCCAATCCGAAGCTAGTTTGATCGTACCAAATTAGTTGACGAAACTAATTTGCATACTAACCATAAAGTGGACACCACTTTTTGTTATAAATACCTCGTTCAGAGCCTGGCAAATCATTCCACTCTCCGCTCTCGACGACGACACCTCCGAAGTACGAAGAATTCTACACGCTCTACGCTGACGAACCTTCTGCATTGCGAGTTCATCTCAAGAACGGCTTTCCATTGCTTTCTACAAGCCAGACCTTCTCTCCTCACAGATTTCACATTGGCATCTACGAGTCCAGTGATTATTCATCCTGCTCATTGCCCAACGTAGATCTCCTGGTAGGACGCCACCCGGTACTTCTATCGATATTCTCTTTAGACAGTACGCCCGAGGGACGTTTCCGAGCCGTGTCACCCGGACTACACAGCCTTCAGCTCGTAGTCGACCGCTGGGGCGCGCCGGTAAATTACTCAGCTCCTACGCTCTAATTTACCGTCTACGGAAGTCTTTTTCAAGACTGCGAGGTAGGACCCTGCCGTCTGAGCATTGGAAAGACGCTCCGGCAAGCGAGTCCACTTCCAAAACCCTCTATTTTTCACACGTAGAGGCATCGAAACGAGCCAAAAACTCGATCAATTTCGATGGAACGTCAGCCTTCTTACTTCCCCTTGCGGGGGAAGGAGGAAGGCGGCAAGACCGGGGCGAGTGACCAACGTAGTGCGCCCTACCGGCCACCCGGTGAGTCCGCTGAACCAACTATCAGCGCAAGGCGCGACCCACACGTCCGGATCGCTTTCTCGCCCGACGTATTCGTTCGAGAAACTGTCGAACAAGACTCACCTACACAAAAGATCGAGCAAACCTTTCAGACTCGCTCTGAAGCCGATCTTTTCGATTCGACCAAGCTGTCCGATTACCCACGATATCCGACGCAGGCTTACACGGTCGATCCGAGTGTCAAATACACTCCAAATGCACAAAAAGCAGAGGATACTTTTCAGTACCTCAAACAAGCTCAGTATATTCCCCTTTCAGATGTAAATCTAAGGCCGGAATATTACAAAACGGCTCAGTACGAAACTGATCGAACCCAGCACTCGGGACACGAGCCTAGCGCTCCGCGCGGCTGCGACACGGACTATCCACCCTTCCGGCCCGCGAAATCAGTTGACCTTGGCGGCTCCGCCCGCATTCCTCGCGGGGGTGGCCTAGAAACCGACCCGCATAACCGGGATATAAATGTCCGACTTGGTTTACCAACGTCAAGTCAAACCTATATAAATCCACTACAAATGGTGACCCCGCCTTTGAACAGGCTCAACACGGAGCATTTCGTTCCCTCTTATGAAGCTAGTGGATTTCAGGGAACCACTGCGGGCGTGCGACCCCCGCCGGGCCTCTACGCCCCACATCTCACGCAACATCCCTCTACAAACAGTGGTTTTCAAGCACTTTTAGAGGAGATGGGAGATTATCAAAAACCAGTCTTCCAAAAGAAGAATATTGATCGTGCACTCGCCGAGTTCGATCAATACTGCGTGAGAAAACACATGAGAACGCAAAACGAATGCTTCTCAGCTATATACAAGTGGGTACCAGAGGAAATGAGGGAAGCTATCGACTCAGCTTACCTCACGGCACCTCACGCACCCTACGAAGAGGCCAAACAGCGCCTCCTACGAGAATATGGGTTGTCTTTACAGGACAGGCTCCTCGCACTCGAGGACCCCGCATCTCTCGCCAAAAAACCCAGCACCAAGTACCACGAAATGTACTCGAAAGCTGTTGGGTACTTTTCGGAAGCTCTCATCACTCAAAAGTGGATTGAGACTCTTCCCATCGAAGCACGAGGTATGGTCGCAGCTCAGCCTACCACGACCTCCCGGCTCGACCTAGCTGATACGCTACACGCGTACAGAGCAGAAAATACTTCTCTGAACATACGAGGAGTTGAATCTACTCCGAAACCCATAAATACTGGTTTCAAAAAGGCCCTCTCGAAACAAGCTGAGTTCAAACACCAACCAGTGGAGAGTAAACCTCACAAACCGATGGCCTACGTCTGTCGAAACCACGTACGTTTCGGTAACGAAACTCGCAAATGTGCAGACCCAGAACACTGCACTTGGAAGACAAACACTGCTTCCAAAACTAGCAAAAAGGCTGCGACTATAAGCCAACCTAAAACCCGGGTTTCTACCGAAAATACTCAACAGTCGGTACAAGAAAGTACCATTCCAACCTCCGACACAGAGAGTTCGGAAAACGAATAACTGCCAGCGTATCTGAGCCTATACGCCGGCAGTCTACTGAGTATAAAAGGCTTTTTTTCAAGTGCAAACTAAATGGCACTGAATTTCTCATTGACACGGGAGCAGAAGTGAACATTCTGCCCCACAATGTCACAAAAAAATTGGGCTTGAAAATTCTCAAGTCCAACGTTAAGCTCACAGCAGCTAACGGAGCCCCTATCGATACACTAGGGCGAGCTGACACAACAATTAACATCGGCCTCGGGGACATGACCACCGAGTTTATGATCACGAAAGTTGATCTAGCGATCCTAGGTATCCCATTCCTCGAATCTTGGGATATCGGAATACGGGTCAAACACAAGTACATTTATAAAGATAAAATGAAGTGCTATGCCGATCAAAAAATAGCTGCAGTCATGAACAAAAAGTTCACTGACGAACAAATTGCAGCTACTATCCCTCACCGTGACAATACACCTCAACCAGAGGACGTGCAAACCACGGAGGACGAAAACATTCGCTCTATCATTAACAAATACAATGATAAAATGAGCAAAATTCATGGTAAATGGAAGAACAACGGGGTTTACCACCGTATAACCACGGAGGGAACCCCAGTACACTTCCGAGCTAGACCCATGGCAGGTGAAAAACGGGCTCAAGTCAAAAAGACTTTTGACGAAATGCTTTCAGAAGGCATAATTGCACCATCGGATTCCGAATGGGCATCTCCGTTACACTGTGTGCCAAAAAAAGACGGGTCATGGAGAATCACCGGCGATTACCGTTTCCTCAACGCGAAAACGAAGAAAGACGCCTACCCTCCTCCTCACATTCGCTCGTTCCAAGCGAATTTACATGATACACAAATCTATTCAACAATAGATTTAAAATCAGCGTATTATCATATCCCGATGCACCCAGATGACGCTCATAAAACTGCGATTATTACACCTTTCGGTCTTTATGAGTTTAAGAAAATGAGCATGGGTTTAGCCGGAGCGGCTCAAACATGGCAAAGATACATGGACAGCATCATGCGAAAATTTGATTTCGCATTTGTCTATCTAGATGACATCCTGGTGGCTTCGAAGAATTATAACGAACACATGAACCACCTACAACAAATTTTTGACAAACTAGGGGAACACGGACTTCGAGTAGGTTTTGATAAATGCGTTTTTTCGAAACCTACCGTCGATTTCCTAGGTTTCACTATCTCGAAGGAAGGAATAATTCCTAAACGAGACAAAATAGAAGCCATAGAACAATTTCCTAGGCCAGTGGACGTACGAAGTCTACGCAGATTCCTAGGTATGTGTGGTTTCTACCGAGCATGCTCAAGCAAATTCGCTCACACGGCACAACCTCTGTATGACTCCATTCAGTCAAACAAAAAGAATGACAGAACACCTATCGAATGGACATCAGAGAGAGAAAAAGCTTTCAACAGCTTAAAACAAGCAATGATCAAAGCAACATTGCATAACATTGCTCACCCACACCCTACGGCGGAGTGGAGATTGGTCTGTGACGCGTCCGACACACACATCGGAGCGGCACTAGAACAAGAAATTACAGACAAACATGGCTCGAAATCGTACCAACCATTGGGATTTTTCAGCAAAGAGATTCCAGAACAATGGAAGAACAAAGCATCTTTCGACAAGGAAATGTTCGCCGTTTACCAAGCGTGCATTCACTGGCACAACGACTTGGACGGCAGATCCTTCCATATTTGTTCGGATCACAAGCCTCTGCTAGGCACGATGCTTAAAAAGAATGCTCATTTTTCTAAAATGAGATTAAGATGGCTAACATACATCTCTCAAATGACGAGTGACATTCGTCATATTTCAGGAGAGAGCAACGTCGTCGCCGACGCACTCTCCAGACCCTTCGATCCGGTCGAAATTCAAACGAAATCGATTTCAACACAGACGGACGAGGGTCCACCCATAGCTGAAATTTCGAAAATTACGGCTGCAATAGAATGCAATCTTCTACTGCACATTTCAAATTCACAAATTCGCTCTCCCCCTACCGCGGAGGACAAATTGAAACTCACACGAGTTGAATTCTCTCAAGGAGAAATTTGGTGTAACCTAGACCTAGGACACCCTAGACCTTATATTCCAAACGAAATAAGGGAAGAAATAATAAGCCAAATTCACAATTTGGGACACCCAGGTATACACTCTACAGTGTATAAAGTTAAACAACGATATTTTTGGCACGGACTACGTGCAGATGTCTCAAACTGGGTTCGAGCATGCGAAACTTGCCAACGAGCAAAAATCACGCGCTCCGTGAAGCTCCCTTACTCCGAATTTGAAACGGCAAACAAATTTTCACACGTACACGTGGATATTACCGGACCTTTACCTTTAGCAAAAGGAGGGAAACGTTACATTTTGATGATGGTTGATAGAGCAACGGGTTGGCTAGAGGCAGTCCCTCTCAACAACATCGAGACAACCACAATCACAAATGCATTTATCAATATTTGGGTAGCTTCAAAGGGCGTACCTAAATACATCACAAGTGATCAGGGCACCCAATTTGAATCAGATCTGTTCAATTCCATTATGGAACGTCTCGGAGTAAAACATACTCACACGTTACCATACAAACCATCAACAAACGGTATGGTAGAACGCAGAAACAGATCTTTGAAAGAAGCTCTCAAAGCTCAGAACGAAAATTGGCTCGATGCACTTCCCAAAGTTCTACTCGCCATGCGTACGGCAGTAGACCCGGCAACTGAAACTACGCCTTTCCAAAAAGTTTACGGGATTGACGTACCTCTCCCAGGAGACATTTTCGTAACTTCTACGAACCTTTCGGAACCCCTTTTCTTCCGACCTACGCATATTAAACATAATAACACAAAATATGCCGTAAACATGCCCAAAAACTTGGATACATGTACTCATGTCTATATCAGAGTGCCCACACAGCTCACCTCTCTCCAATGTCCTTACACGGGACCGTTCAAAGTAGTTAAAAGAGATAAGTTTTCGGTTACAGTGCAAATTGGCGAACATACTAAAAAAGTTCCCAAACAGCAAATCAAGCCAGCTTATACTCTACACTCGGAAGAAGCTGTATCGCAGGGACAATCTCTGTTACAAAATCAGACAGGGAGTAAGGAGAAAACTCCCCGAAAATCCGCCAGAGGGCGCGTTCCATCTACCAAATTTGACGGAAAGTGGGTAACTGCGCTCGAAACAAGCCACGCCCATTTTTCTCGGGTAGGAGCAGTGAGAAGTATAAATATGGAAGGCCCCACAGCCAGAGACCATAACGATCTCAACCATGGCAGCTCCTACTCCAAACACCGAGATGATAACAGACGAAGTAGAGGAGTTCCTCCTTGCCGAGGAAGCCCTCCCAGATCCGATCGGCCCACTACCACCTTCGCCGAAACGGGAGACGAAGAACGCAACCAACGTTCCCACGGAGGTGGTCTGGACAAGGCCCCAGCCCTACCAGCCACCAGCTCAAACCACCCAGCCACTGCCTACGCCTCCGCCCGCTCACCAGCTACCAGCACCTCCCAGGCAGTGGATCTCCTCGGGCGATGTACCGGTTCCTCGCTGGGAGGAGATGAGCACCGCGGGGTGGTCAGAGCCCAGCACCTCCCGGGCTCCCCCGCAACAGCCCAGCCGCGGCCGCGGGCCAAACCCTCGCGGGTTTGGTTCCCGTCGGCAGAGCTCGGGCCGGCCCAGGCCGCCCCGCGACGCTCGTCGAAACCGGCGAGGCCGGGGCGCACCACAGGGACGGGACGCGAGGCCTGCACCTCCGCCTCCGCCCCAACTGGCGAGGTTCTCCTACGGAGAATTCCGGGTAGACCTCCCAGTTCTCCCCCATCGGCGTCGTCGTTGATAACACGACGTCTTGGGGGGGCCCCTGTGGTGAAATCCACCACCTCTTTTCAACAGCCCTTTTCAGGGCTACCAAAAAGAGGTAGGCACACCACAAAAATATTTTCAAGACGTCGAAGTACAACTCCGTCAAACAAAATATTTCACCGGAGAGAAAATACTAAATTCTCTCCCAAAAGTGAAATATTAAAGATTAACACACAAGGCGACCTCCCCAAACATTTACTGGGCGAGAGAGATGCGACAAACATCTCGAGACAGGTCGCCTTGAACGAGATCACGCAAGGCGACCTCCCCAAACATTTACTGGGCGAGAGAGATGCGACAAACATCTCGAGACAGGCCGCCTTGAACGAGATCACGCAAGGCGACCTCCCCAAACATTTACTGGGCGAGAGAGATGCGACAAACATCTCGAGACAGGCCGCCTTGAACGAAAACACGCAAGGCGACCTCCCCAAACATTTACTGGGCGAGATAGATGCGACGAAAAGTTCGAAACAAGTCGCCTTAGGAAAACTCAAGGTCGTTCAGCCACCCCCGGGACCCCGTCAAAGCAACGGACGCAGGGAAACCAACTCAGCTATCGTATGCCCAAATACTGGGAAAACACTGTGCGAACCAATGAGATTGCACAGTCGAATTTACGAAATTGAGCGAGCCAATCCGAAGCTAGTTTGATCGTACCAAATTAGTTGACGAAACTAATTTGCATACTAACCATAAAGTGGACACCACTTTTTGTTATAAATACCTCGTTCAGAGCCTGGCAAATCATTCCACTCTCCGCTCTCGACGACGACACCTCCGAAGTACGAAGAATTCTACACGCTCTACGCTGACGAACCTTCTGCATTGCGAGTTCATCTCAAGAACGGCTTTCCATTGCTTTCTACAAGCCAGACCTTCTCTCCTCACAGATTTCACATTGGCATCTACGAGTCCAGTGATTATTCATCCTGCTCATTGCCCAACGTAGATCTCCTGGTAGGACGCCACCCGGTACTTCTATCGATATTCTCTTTAGACAGTACGCCCGAGGGACGTTTCCGAGCCGTGTCACCCGGACTACACAGCCTTCAGCTCGTAGTCGACCGCTGGGGCGCGCCGGTAAATTACTCAGCTCCTACGCTCTAATTTACCGTCTACGGAAGTCTTTTTCAAGACTGCGAGGTAGGACCCTGCCGTCTGAGCATTGGAAAGACGCTCCGGCAAGCGAGTCCACTTCCAAAACCCTCTATTTTTCACACGTAGAGGCATCGAAACGAGCCAAAAACTCGATCAATTTCGATGGAACGTCAGCCTTCTTACTTCCCCTTGCGGGGGAAGGAGAAGGCGGCAAGACCGGGGCGAGTGACCAACGTAGTGCGCCCTACCGGCCACCCGGTGAGTCCGCTGAACCAACTATCAGCGCAAGGCGCGACCCACACGTCCGGATCGCTTTCTCGCCCGACGTATTCGTTCGAGAAACTGTCGAACAAGACTCACCTACACAAAAGATCGAGCAAACCTTTCAGACTCGCTCTGAAGCCGATCTTTTCGATTCGACCAAGCTGTCCGATTACCCACGATATCCGACGCAGGCTTACACGGTCGATCCGAGTGTCAAATACACTCCAAATGCACAAAAAGCAGAGGATACTTTTCAGTACCTCAAACAAGCTCAGTATATTCCCCTTTCAGATGTAAATCTAAGGCCGGAATATTACAAAACGGCTCAGTACGAAACTGATCGAACCCAGCACTCGGGACACGAGCCTAGCGCTCCGCGCGGCTGCGACACGGACTATCCACCCTTCCGGCCCGCGAAATCAGTTGACCTTGGCGGCTCCGCCCGCATTCCTCGCGGGGGTGGCCTAGAAACCGACCCGCATAACCGGGATATAAATGTCCGACTTGGTTTACCAACGTCAAGTCAAACCTATATAAATCCACTACAAGGGTTTTAGACCAAATTAAATGTCTAACAATTATTTATTTTATTATTGCCAAATATTGTTATTATTCACGTGCAACCAAGCAACCAAGCAAAAAGACATTCTGTGTTCCTATGATTTCATACAGAGTATGGAAAAAGAAATAAACCGGGGGGTGCAGGGGGGCGGAGCCCCCCGCCGAGGCGCAAAGCGCCGAGTTTTATTCTGTCCTTAACATTTTAAAATTTGTTTGAAGTTTCTACCACAATTCTACGGACAGTTATCGTCTGGAATGACACATACATACATACATATATACATACATACATACATACATAAAAAAATGCGTTAAACTTCAGAATATGATTCAGAATAGCCTGAAACGGATTTCTATTATATGATTTCTATTATATTATATTATATGATTTCTATTATATGATATATTTCTATTATATGATTCAGAATAGCCTGAAACGGATTTGTTGCATAAAATTTTTTCAAAAACTCACATTCTACAAATTTTGAGGCGAGAGCAATAGCTTAATTTTCTTCAAAAATTCGCTAAAACAGCATCAATCGGTTCATAATTCTGGACGCGAGTAAAGGGCGTGCAAACAAGCATACATTATTTCATTTTTACAGATGTAGATTTCCAACTTTATTCCCCGACTGTGCGACTGGTAGGTACATTTGGCCGTCTCACCCATTCATTTCTCGTTTCACTGCAGAAGGTGCCACCGAGCGGGTTTATTCAAATCCCAGATTTCTCCTGGAAGATGGCTCCTGTGAGCGGTCCACACCGATATCGCCTCTCGATACGATCAGAATCGCCTTTCCTGACCACTGACCTCCATATCCGCTTATTATATGCGCGTCCTGACGGTCAAGACCTCTCGAGCCAACGGGCTTCCTTCGGAACGTATCGGGCCGATCCTCATTCAAGTGGGCGAAGCTGACAAGACGTTTAATCGTGTAATATACCTGCAGGACACTCGAGTTGTGTTTTCCCTTGCTTTGAAAGCCGTGGGAGGCGATGTCGGTGCGTTTCTCCGCATAAATTCATGCTAAACGATTGACCCTCGACTTCCATACGGCTAATACTCCTTGAGAGCTCCTGAATTCCTAAATTCTACTCACCGAGAACTGTGCAGGTACCTAAACATCGTTTTAGCGAATTTTTGAACAAAATTAAGCTATTGCTCTCGCCTCAAAATTTGTAGAATGTGAATTTTTGAAAAAAATTTATGCAGAAATCCGTTTCAGGCTATTCTGAATCATATTCTGAAGTTCAACGCATTTTTTTATGTATGTATGTATGTATGTATATATGTATGTATATATATATGTATGTATGTATGTATGTATGTGTCATTCCAGACGATAACTGTTCGTAGAATTGTGCTAGAAACTTCAAACAAATTTAAAAATGTTAAGGACACAAAACGAAAGTTCAAGTTCGTTGGCCAGCATGATCAGATTACATCTTCGGGTTGAAATTTTCAAAAATGTAGTCAAAAATTTCAAAATAGCCTGTTTTTTGCGATTTGTTGTGCGAAATAATTTTTTCAGCATACTAACATGTGGTATATTCGGAATCAGCGTAAAATTTCCTATAAGAATATGTATCAAGTTTTCAAAAATTTCAAAGTTGAAAAATCAGTCAAAAATCGAAATAATGCCGTTCGCTAGTTGTAAAAATCGTTAATATTTGCATGAAACATTGTCCTAATTCAGATTGAACTCTTCTTATGGAAGTATCCCTGTATAACTAATCCTAGAACCATGCTGTTTAAAACGTAGGTAGTAGGTGCTTTAGAAAAAAACAGAAAAAAAAAAGTAATCTCAACTGATGAGTTTTTTCTGTGCATGTGTTAATAATTTGATTCCATGTTTGTCTATCAAAACCATAAAATAAAATTTCTCAACACGATCAATAGCGACTGAAATGTCGGAGATTTCTTCAAAAATTCGCTCATGGGGTCATGCTGCATGACTGGTTTGATAACCAGAGCCCTTCACAATATGGCACTTATTTTTTATTAATAGGCCCTTAAAAAATATGGCAATATGGCACTTATTTTTGCCCAAATATAGCACTTATTCGACTCGATATGGCACTTATTTAGCGAATTTTCTTAGAAAATGAAGCTATTGCAATGGCTTCAAAAATTTTAAAATGAAAATTTTCAAAAATTTTCTTCATCGAAATCTGTTTTAAGGCATTCTGAAATGATTCCTGGATTTTAACGCTTTTTTATATGTATATATATATATATATATATATATATATATATATATATGCATATATATATATATATATATATGTACATATATATGTATGTGTCATTCCAGACGATAACTCTCGATAGAATTGAGATAAAAACTTCGTTCTTTCGCCAAAAAATCAAGTATTTCAAAAGAAAGGATGAGTTCGTTGGACAACAATATTTGAGTACATTAAATTGGTCAAATTTCGAAAAATGTACCCAAAAAATCACTAAAAATGGCTAAAAACGGCCAAAAATCGTTAAATTTCTATTTTTTTGCAGAATTTTAGTCAAAACTAAATTTTCAACGATTAACTAGGGCATTAAAAATTGTTACTCAAAATTATGATGAAAAACGGACTTAAATGTCATTAAAATTTGCTAAAATATAGTACATAAAAACTGCAAAAAAATTTAAAAATCAAAAATCCCTTTTGAATCAGTGGAATTTTATTTAGAATAAGTTGTTTGCCATAAAATCGGTTTTTAGCCATTTCTGTCAACTAAAATTGCTACAATTTCAATGCAATTTAACATACTATAGTACGATAGATAGTTTATGAAAATTCGCTCATACGATCATGCTGCATGACTGGAACTTTTTCAACCCTCCCCGACCACCCCAGCTGTTTTGTGGGGATAATATTACAACATACAACTTATTTATACTTACATTATTTATTTTATTTACTAATCATTGTTTATTTACTAAGCATTTCTTTTTTTTACAAATGATAGTTTTAATTTGAAAAAAAAAAAATCGTATAATTTTATTTTATTATTATTGAAGAACAACATCAGATGTGCTACAATGCTTTCCATGGAAAGTCCCAACCACCGATCACTCAAAAGGTATTTCATTTTTGAAAAAGTCCCCTCCACATTAGCTGATGTTGTGGGGGCGTATTTCATAGCGAGGACATCAGCAGGTTTCCAGCCTTACCAGACAGAGTGGCTTCCTTACCAGACAGAGTGGCAACAATATTGTTGACTTCCTCCCACCTACCATTCCTGCCGAGGACGGCCCTGATTTTCTCCTGGATCTTCTTCCCAGTGGCTCCTGGATAAACGGTGTCCGAAATACTTTTCATTTTCTCGGCACTTGTACTCAGCTGCACGCTTTCCGACAGAAAAGATTCAATTATGCCCGGAATTTCCTTGAAATTGGACACAACGAAAAGAAGCTGAGGGAATTGGCTAGGATTTTCCATCAGCGCTTTGGCCGTTTTTACCGAAGCAGAATCATCTTCCAGCTCTTGGACTACTCGCTGAAACCCTTCAAAATGCCTGACATAATATGAAGCAGCTGACAGCCAAGTGCCCCACCGAGTGATCACAGGCTCTGGAGGCGAAAAAAAGGTAAAACATGGCACAAACATGGTATTTTCCCAAAAATCGGCAGAATATGGCATTTTACCGAAAAATCGGAAGAATATGGTGTTTTCTTATGGCGCCATGGCAATATGGCATTTGAAGGGCTCGTTTTTGATAACCCATACACCTACTGAGACTCCCTATTCACCAGACACCGTTCGATCCCACCGGAGTCGCTCAGGTCGTCACTAATGTCACGGTTATTCCACCGATGCCCACCTGTTTACGGGGAAGTTGTTTATTATCATAGGTGTTTTGATATTAATATATTATCACTGGGTTGTAAATCACAAACTGAACTATATTGTGTATCCATCGATTATAACTGCACATATTTGGTTAACTTGGTTTCACCATCATATGGTTACCCTACAACATCTCCCCTTCTTACTCGTCTTTCTCGACCCCCTCCTGGCTTTCCTTCAAGTGCCGTCTGTTTCTCACGTACAGCCTTCCTCTTTTGGTTTATTATTTTCAATAATAAGCCTATGTGATCGTATAGCAAACAATTTTTATTACCTCCCCTCAAACTTTGTCATTTTACGTTTCAAAGTGCGTAGAATCTAAATTTGCAATGTCCGTCCGCCGTTCGCCGTCCGGGCAATAAAAGGCCTTAGAATTGACTTAAAAAATCCGTTCTTTCGCACATAGACTCCACTTGGGGTCTAGTTGGTCCTAACTTCTCGCCAGCTCGATCGCTCCACACCCATGGGTGCTATGAGCCAAAAATAGGTGAAAAAGTTTCTTTTTCGAGCTTTGAGTGTTAGACTGACGTACGCGCGCATGCCTGGCACGCTTAGTGGAATGATGAAAACATTGGCAGAGAGTCATGAGGGGGGAGGGGGAGGAGGCGCGGCGCCTTGTAGGAGTATAGCGGCACGTCACCAGGGGCGTAGCAGAACGGCGCCAGGGGCGTAGGAGAACGGATATTTATTACTTATACTTGTAATACCCATAAACATATTATACCTTAAACAAGCCATAGTATATTTTGTATATTATACCATACTATAGGATGTTATAAATAATTATCCAGCCCATCTAGAATGCAAATCATTCATAAATCAAAATTGCATTACTTAAGCGGATTGGAGTCCGAACCCTCTGGATGAATAGCTATTTACTTAGAAATGATTAATTCTTAATATTTAAAAGTAATTTCTCTAACAAAAATTTACTCATTGTATAATTTTACTTGAAACATTTCTTTCTTTTATATGCTCTTTTCTGCACTACTGGTTTTGCTAACCATCCCTACGCATATTTAATAACATATCCTCTCGACTTTTCGTACGTACTTAGATAATGATATTATTAAGGCAATAATTATTTGAATAGATAGGAGCTCAAATCGAGAAATATAAACATGCGTATATAATTATAGAAGTATTGGTTGTGGCAACTCGAAATAGGACACGCCGAGGAGTCTGGACGGGCCTTATGTGACGTACGCAAGCCAACTAAAACTACGATCATACTCAATTGAAAAAATAATAAACCTTTGTGAAATAATTTGCAGCGTTTTCACAGTATGTTTTCGGTATGGGCCTGCGTCTATTACTATACCACATGCATCCCACTTCTTGGTTAATGGATTTTGAACTCTAAGTACCTGCTTGAAGGAGAGTTAAATCCTTGGCTTTTTTGATGCAGCTGTTAGCAACGTTTTCCTTCTGACGTGTTGTGTACCGCATTAAATTATCGGTAGACCATTCTTTTGAAAATGATTTCTGATGTGCCCGTACTAAAGATCTTAAGGGGTATCCGAAAAGTATTTCAGATGGAGATCGGCCATTTAACCTCTGCGTATTTTTGGACTCCAGCAATTCAGCATGGTACGCCTCTTCATCGATGGCTCCACCTTTCATACATTTCTCAATTAAAGCTTTCATGACTTTTACTGCCACTTCTGCAAGTCCGTTACTTTGCAGAAAAGATGGGGAGGACGAGGATATAGTGACATTCCATCCTTTAAGGAATTGTCTGAATTCGAATGAAACGAACTGGGGACCTTCATCGCACCTGAAGCAAACAAACGTCAAAAATGTGGTGGTTTCTTATTTTCAGAGCTTGATAAAATGATGGAAACAGTTGTGGAAATAACGTCAGACCCGGTTTTTTAATAGTCGATCCATGAAGAAAATGTAGCTCCTCCTCTGTGGTAGCCCCATGCGTAAATTGCCCTTATTTTGTCGCCTACAGACACCAGTCTATCTGCCAGACAGAATTCATCTGAGGGATAATTTTATCCGCCAGGTAATTCGGCATTGATAAACGACTCACATTCTTTATCTGGAGTATAGCAGGTCATTCTCATTTCATTTGCCGCTTTCATGTCCCCGACGACGAATTCTCACAATTCTTGACCAAAACTTGCGATTTGGGGGGGGAAAAATGGTAGTATAAGTTGGGAGATCAGCGAAGTAATAATTTGACTGCCCAAAATCCCCTTTAACCAATACACAGTCATCACTTTCATCACGAATGAAACCTGAAATCCTGGAAACTCATGAGTGTTACTGTCCCCTCCTACCTAACACCTAAGTAGAAGTTAGGTTGTTACGAAACAATGACAATCTAGAACTGGCCAGGGTTACTAGCTGCAGTAAGTTGGTTCCTCTTTATTTAGAGTAAGGATTTACATTTTTAAGATTTTTCCCAACCCGTGAAAAACTAGTTTTTCAGTCAGTGCCCTGACTGCCATCTCTTCTCAATGGAGTGTTATCATTTTTGCGATCAAGAAAGCCGATGGAAAATGGCGGGAAACAGTCAGATGTGAAGGTTATATTGTACAGTTGAGGAGTGCTTGGAGTTGCAGCAGTTTTTACAGCGAAAGAAGCCTAAAAACATGTTGAGTATTTTTTTTTTTTCGATCATGAGTGTTACACAAATTACGAGTGTTGTCAGTGCTTAAACAAAATAATTCGATATCAACATCCATACTGCTTGGTGACAGGTTTCGAACAGTAGCCATCCCCGAGTTTTGTCACTTCATCATCCCGTGTGACACCATTTTTACTGGAAATCCTCATGAGTGTTACCTCTCAGGAGTGTGACCAAGGATGGGTAACACTCCTGATATTACGGTAACACTAATAGGGTAACACTCCTAAGATTTAAGCTCAATTACACTACCTTCAACATGAATTCCGTGAAATCTGAATATTACGTTTGAATGTGATTCTTTTGTACTTACTTGAGCCCTGACAACAATTTTGCCAAATCATCCATTTTACAGAAATCAATTTTTGAAATCTGGTAACACTCATGAGTTGGATATCCTGTTTTTTGATACAAAAAAACAAAAACATATAAAATACATCAATGAAAAACTCACTGTTCATCTATGGAACACAAATCCGCAATGTACAATGAGTAGTATTTGCCGATCTAACCTCATTTTCGAGCACTTTCATATTTCACGTCACTGAGGTTCTCAAACGCCCCAAAGCGGCAAATGAAACGAGAATGACCCGTAGATAATTGATAAACCGGCACTAAATATACTGTAAGCGGGGCTTAATAATTACGGCCAGTGTTCTGCGTAGAAGGTCTGTCTAAAATACAGAAAAAGTAAACCTTTATGTAATAATTTGCAGCGTTTCAGAGTCTGGTTTCTATTCAAAGGAGAAGAAATGAGAATTTCTCGAGGCGGAAGTTCCTTCGAGGCAGTCGAACTTGTTTCTCCGCAGGAGAAAACGGGAACTGCCTCGAGAAGTCCGTCGATCCGAGGGGAAGATTGGGCGAACAGGTCCGCAGGTCCGTTCAAGAAGGAGGGGCAAATCAATCCTTGTTGTTTCAGGTCCTTGACCCATACAATGTAAAATAACGATTTGTCACATCATTTACATTATTGACATTTTATGTCTTTACTATAGCACATAACTCAAAAAGCCCAGTCATGCAGCATGACCCCATGAGCGAATTTTTAAAGAAATCTTCGACATTTCAGTCGCTATTGATCGTGTAGAGAAATTTTAGTTTATGATTTTGATAGACAACATTTCGATTTTTGACTGATTTTTCAACTTTGAAATTTTTGAAAACTTGATACACATTCTTATACGAAATTTTACGCTGATTCCAAATATACCACGTGTTAGTATGCTGAAAAAATTATTTCGCTCAACAAATCGCAAAAACAGGCTATTTTGAAATTTTTGACTACATTTTTAAAAATTTCAACCCGAAGATGTAATCCGATCATGCTGGCCAACGAACTCATCCTTTCTTTTGAAATCTTGATTTTTTAGCGGAAGAACGAAGTTTTTATCTCAATTCTATCGAGAGTTATCGTCTGGAATGACACATACATACATACATATATTCACATATACATACATACATAAAAAAATGCGTTAAACTTCAGAATATGATTCAGAATAGCCTGAAACGGATTTCTGCATAATTTTTTTTCAAAAATTCACATTCTACAAATTTTGAGGCGAGAGCAATAGCTTAATTTTCTTCAAAAATTCGCTAAAAGTGTGACGTTCGGTGTGACAAAGAAAGCGTTATGAAAAATGTCTAATAATGATTTTCACGTACAACCGATTCGTTGCTACGGAACTTTAACTTCGCCAGTTATCATCGTACAAAAATCGTTCACCACTCGTTGGATAGCTCTCGATTTACCTAAGCATATTACGTTAACCACTGCGGAGTGCGTGGCCGACAAGCTGCGGTATGAGCGTCGTTGTTTAAATAATTGAGGAGCTGACATGGAAAACCAGTTAAGTAAGTCCAAAAATCGAAAGAACATTTTTTTTCGTCGAAGTGCAAGTAAACAGTCACGCCAACGGCTTTAGGTCCTCCCGTCCTTGCTAGATCGCACCCTGAATAAATGTGTGACCTTTGCATGGAGAAGAGATTATGTGCACAAAAAAATCGATAAGAGTTCAGAGAGAGTTCTTATGAAATTTGATTTTTGGACTTGACTGGTTTTCCATGTCAGCTCCTCAATTGTTTACACACAGGTGATCATTATCAATAATTTATATTGTGAACACGATTGTAAGCTTTATATAAGTAAAGATATAATTATTGTAAGACCAAACAACCGATAAACGAATTATCTCTTGGAGATCTACGTACATATCATAAATATGTACGAGGTACGTGGTACGTAGTGTGGTGCGGGAGGGGGCGCAATGACATAAAATGTCCCTTGTGGTTGCGTACTTGTACGAAAGCTGTACCCACCGTTTGTGTTTTGATACATTCTCTAAGCCACAATTCTTTCTTTCTTTGCGTTTTTCTTTTGATTTTCACGTACAACCAAGCCGTTGCTGGGGAAATGAAAGTTCTTTATTTATCCTTATTCTGAAGAAAATTTCAGTGAATTGGCAAAATGTAGGCTAAAAATCTCCAATAAATCCTATCGTTGCCTCATCAATATTGGACCATCATAATCATTGACTTATGTACAGCATCCATAACTTCAGCAGTTTTCGTCTGATTTGGATGGATTTAGCAGATATACCGTGGGCTGGGATCGACATTCATCTCTATGAATTTGATTGTTTTCTGATCAATTTTACACTAAATCAACACCTGTCAATAATAGGTGAATAATAATCTTTCTCACCACCCGTCAAAATTGGAACTGGACTGCCCGCATGAAGCCACAAAAAGATTAGCAAGTGGTACATACCTGTTGAGAAAGCTGTTTTCCTGTGTTTCTCGGAATGTTCTATTGAGCGTATACTATGCTCATTTTGCATCTCATAAGGCGTTTGGCATATTAGTGTGGGGCAACTCTCCTTCTGTCTACCCCGTCCTCAAAAAACAAAAACGCTGCAAATTATTTCACAAAGGTTTATTATTTTTTCAATTGAGTATGATCGTAGTTTTAGTTGGCGTACGTCATAAGGCCCGTCCAGACTCCTCGGCATGTCCTATTTCGAGTTGCCACAACCTATACTTCTATAATTATATACGTATGTTTATATTTTTCGATTTGAACTCCTATCTATTCAAATAATCATTGCCTTAATAATATCATTATCTAAGTACGTACGAAAAGTCGAGAGGATTTGTTATTAAATATGCGTAGGCAAAGCATTGGTATCAACACACAAATATGACCTAGAAAAAAACATATATTCATGCCTCGAAGGAACATGAAATTCAAAAGCAATACAAGTGTAGGAAGTTTTCCACTCCACCCTCGAGGTACTCCCTAGGTCTCGTTACCTCACGACCGGAGGTTCACTGCCCTATTACGCTTACTCATATTTTTCCATCAATATTCATTTGAAAGTTGTGCATTTTGAGATTAGTGAATTTTGTCCTAACATGAGAATAATAATTATTAGGTCGCGCAGTTGTGGTCGTGCATGATCTGGTCCTAAAGTGTTCTGTTGCGAAGTCCTACTGCCCATTGTTATCCTAACCGTGGAATATTAGCTTGCGCAGTTGTCGTTAAGCAGTTTGGAGTTTTAGCACCTCAATCTAACACTCAAAGCTTGGAAAAAGACACTTTTTCGCCCGTTTTTGGCCCATAGCATCTATGCGAGTAAAGCGATCGGGATGGTTAAACGTTAGGACCAACTAAACCCCAAATGGAGTCTATTTGCGAAAGAACGGGTTTTTTTTAAGTTGTTTCATGTATTGTTTTATTTGATAACGTTTCGCCCTCTTACTGAGGACATCTTCAGATCTTGTTGTGTCCAGGAAAAAATGTATAAACACCCGAATATAACGGATTTGTCAAATAAAACAGTGGCTCACCAAGTCAACTCAGTGTCAAGAAAGCGAGATCTGAAGATGTCCTCAGTAAGAGAACGAAACGTTATCAAATAAAACAATATATGATATAATTTCATTAATTAATGAAAAATCAGGCTATCATGAACATAAAAATGATAGCGCCTGTATTGGAGAACTAACTTTAATAGTATGTATAGTATGCTTATTGTGTCTCCAAGAATAATAGAATAAATTCTTTATCCTACATTTCGTCGCCTGCAGTCCGAAGTTAAAGGATTTGTTTCAACTCTCGAGGATAAACGATATGAAATCCCCAATCAAAGACATATCCATGTAACATGGTATCTGCTCGTAAAGCAGATAGTGGAGCTCGTTTACGAGTTTTAGTATAATGTGGTCTAAAATATTTTTCTATCTCGCCCCAGTAACGCAAACTCGAGATTTTCGAATCGTACAGTAGAACGGTACCTATCAACGAATCAAATATGCGAAAGGCGGATTCCCAACTTTGGTATTTGCTATATTAACCAAAACTTGCTTTGCACCACCCCAAGCTCTCATTGCCTTTGATTTAAAACTAAGCATAGCTTTTGGAAATAATCCAGTGGACGCAAAGAAACTACAAGGTATATATCGCACCCATCCTAGAATAAGGGTACAACTCAAAAATCGCGATTTTCGAGTTAGTTGTGGTTCTGAGAAGTAGAAACGGTCTAGTTTGTCTGTAGAAGGTGGAGATATGTGTAGGGCACTCTAATTCCGCTAGAGAGTGCGTGTGTCTTTCTTCTAAGGAGGGAGTAACCAATTCACGTCCTCAGTTGAGTTCACGCAGTCTGTGTCTCGTTTTGAGTTGTTTCCTTTTTGTGTGGACAATTTTAACTTGTGTCTTTCTTTTCTAAACATTTTGGATCCTGACTGGTGAGATTTCAGTGTTTGAGTTGGAACAACTCAACAATTCTTAAAAAATCAACAAAACCGTTCCCCCCACTCCCTTCCCACGGGCAAAAAAACTATTTATTCACCATGGGGCGTTAGAGTAATAATGTAGGAAACAAGTTTCGCAAAGATAAATTATGTTCATCGTGTTCCAAAGAACGGGTAGCCAATGGTGTGGAAGGAAATCTTTGAATGCAATTTGCCGAAAATGACAATTTTTGAGTTGTACCCTTATTCTAAGATGGGTGCGATATATTCTGATGCTACTGATACTGGACAGTTACCAATAAGGAATTCGTTCCCTTGTTCCAACCCCCCCTGGAAGGAGGGGCAACCAGCTGCTTCGAGCCTGCTCCAGAGCTCAGGATGGCCATTGAGGGACTTGAGAGATGGGATGGATGGCAGCGAGGGGGGGGGGGGGGGGGGGGGGGGGTCAGAACAGGCCTGAGGGACCTGGAGATGGCCAGTTGGGAAGGTCGTCTCCCGATTACGAACGACGAGAAACACCGCTATCCCTAAACGACGGCAGCCGCGCCCGCGAGCGCCCCTGGAAGGTGTGGAACTAAACGCTGATTGGTCAAGGGCACGGCCGCGGTAAAGATATATATATCCGGTGTGGTTTTAAGCGTCCTTTTTTCGAGGTTCAAATATTGGTCATCAGGCTATGTAGTTTCTTTCTTATTTCATTACTCAACATTCTTCCTTTTGCTTCGGAGACTGCAAGGCAGCGGAAGCTTTGTTTTCACTTTCGAAATGAAAAAAAATTGTTTGCTACAAAATCAAATTTCCACTCGCATTTTGCGTTTCAGAGCCTCCTGAACGAATTTGGTTCCGTGTCTGTCTGTCTGTCTGTCTGTCCGTCCACATTTCCTTGTAACAGCCATAACTTCCACAATTTTGATCCGATTTTAACCAAATTTTCAGGGATCGTGCAGTTTAAGCTCTAGATGGTCGCCTATCAACTTCATCATGATCGAACCAATAGTAGCCTCTGCGCAGGCGCAAACAAAATTTTCTTGTTTCTGTCATAACTCAGGCAATTGTGAACGGATTTCGGTCAGATTTTCCTACCAATTTCCCACCTTATTAATTCCCTGATGCCAGAACCGGTCGTTTCTAGTTTTCTGGGATTTAATTGTGAACGGATTTCGGTCAGATTTTCCCACCAATTTCCCACCTTACTAATTCCCTGATGCCAGAACCGGTCGTTTCTAGTTTTCTGGAATTTAATGGTGACGTACTGTGAAGGTCACGAGGAAGCACATGTGCCATTTCCTTGGCAGTGTATTTTTTCTGTCTTCTCTTCGGAAGGGGGATATGCAAAAAAATACGAACCACTTAGTTTATGGAACCGGGCTTCTCTCTGACGCTAGATCATGTAGGCAAGGCTTTGTATATTAGAGGGACTACCTATTGGAATTGATCCAGGGAAAATGAGACAATCCATGCATGAATGAAATAAAATAAACGACCGAATACAAATCCGTTTCAGACCATTCTAAGGCCGAACTCGTGGGAAAAACATAGGTGTACGTGTCTTGTGTGTGTGTGTGTGTGTGTTTATGTTCCTCCTTCGTCCCACCCCACCGGAAACTACTCGTAGACCGCATTCAGAATTGAACAGAGAAGAAATCACGATAATCTGAGAGGAATAGTTAAAACTTCGCGATGTATAACCCCCTCTATTCACCCCATTCCATGAAATTTTAAACTCCTGACATAAGATCCAAAAATAGATCGAGTTCTTAATGGAATAAAATAAAAATCACGAAAATCGGTCGAGATTCTTCTGATTGGGCAGCGCTTGAAAGAATCGGTAATTGCACACTTCCACACCCCACCACAACTGCAAATACGGAATTCCTAAGGTTTTCTTCGACATGAGACTAAAATTTAAATCAAGCAAAATAATGTTAACGAAAGTCGGTTGTGAGTTGTAGCTTGTAGCACTTTTCTGTGTATAATCACATTTGAGGATGCGGTTGGAAAGAGCATTAAATTTCCTATTCGATTAAGTCAGGCCTGAGTGATCTTAAGAATTATAGTTTGAGACATGAAAAACCCCTCTGAAAAGCAAATTTTACCTTATATGGGAAACCTTGAGTTTTTTCAATCGGAAATTGAACTATGAGAACCAATATTTTTCAAGACACCGGAATGGTAAAAACTGCGCCAAAATCTTTCCTCATCAACGGTGTTGTCAATTTTACTTTTACTTGGCTAAATAGGAGAGGAAACTGTTTTAATGTTGAAAAACATCGTTTTTTCACAGAAATCATGGGTTTTCTTGGAAAATGACCTATGAAAATACGAGTTTAGGATCGGGTTCTACGTGTTTTTTACGCTGAATCGAATGGTAAAACTTACATTTCTCCCCCAACCCCATTATAACCAAGTTGTACGCTTTATCTCACAAATTTGAGTACATTTAGTACGATAACTTTTACTTATGAGTTTTTAGGCGTGAAAGTAGTAAGCTGAAGTTTGAAACTAGGTTACAACGGAGTAGGGGAGATTTGCAAAGTGTTACAATTCTATTCAGTGTAAAAAAAAAAAATTAAAAAATGAAAAATAAATAAATAAATAAATAATAATAGGCAATAATAATAATAATTTTTCAAGAAAATCTTCGATTTTTGTGAAAAATTATGTTTTTCAACACTAAAACATAGTTTCCTCCCCTAATTAGCCAAGTAAATGTAAAATTGACCACACCGTTGAAAAAGTGAGATTTTGGCGGTGTTTTTACTTCGTGTCTTGAAAAAAACTCGAGATTTCCCAAATTCGGTCAAATTTGTTTTTCAGAGGGCTTTTCCTTATCTCGAACTCTTAATTCTTAAGAATGCTCATGCATCTATCCAAATGTAATGCTTTTTTCAACGGTATCCTCATATTTGAATTTACACAACAAATTAAGGGAGTTATGATGCGTGTAGGTAATTGAAGTATAAAAGTTCCCAGCGGCACTTCATTAACCTTGTTACTGTTCTGAGATCACAGTCTTGTGATTGAAGGTTGATATTACGGTTAACTTCTGTACACAACGCGTGGTTCTGTCCCTCACTACCGTCTCAGGATCTACAATCGCAATTCTGGCAAGTTCGTTGTGGGGTAGACTTGTCAGCCCCGCCGCACTGTGGAGCAGATTCGAAAAAACCTGGCCAAAATAAGAAAAATCGAAAGTTGGATATTTCTACCGGTCGCTTGTGTTTTGGTCACCTGACATCCCTGAGAACTCATTCCAAAAGTATCTGACCTCATTCCGGCATTCTTCTTTTGTTCGATAGAGTAACTATTCTACTAACTTAATCCACTGAGATCGCCCGCTAATATGCGCTATTCTTGCCGTCATCAACTTTTGTAGTTGAAAAACACGATTTCAATTAAAGTAACGGAAATGTTGTTTTTCTGTAGATTGCGCCGGTGTGAGTAACACCTGTTCAGCAACAACTTCAATTGCGAGGCTTCAACTTTATGAATGGTTGTGGAATTCTAATAAAATTAAATTAAGTTCGACGATAAAATTAAATTTCTAGCTGACCGAATTGTTGATTATTGTGGTCTATGTGAATACGATCATCATCAAATTAAGCTCAAGATCAGAACATTAAAATTCGAATGTCAGACAAGAATGATCAGAGCCAGCAGAAACAAGGCTTTTTTCATCAAGAAAAATGAAGACTGGCTTAATGGATGTTTACAGTTCCCTTATCGCAAGGGTAGGAGTAGGAGTGCAGGAGCCGGAAGACCAAAGGTCGAATTTAGAGACGGCAGTGATAGAAGTATGCGTAGAAAGACCGAGAACATTAGATCTCAATCAAGTTCTCGAGAACTTGCTTACGCAGCACAAATAAGCCTTCGTGCCGAAGGGAGAACTAGTGCTGCTTTCCTTGTGAAAGATGTCGTTTTCGGATCTCCGTCCAATGCTGATAGATATCAAAATTCGGGGAAGGCAGTACTGCTATCAACAGTAACAATGTCTCCAGAACGAGCCCTTCTATTGATAATTTCAACTAATATGACCAGAAATGCGATTAGCAATAACTTATTTTGAAACAACAACCGGTAGGTCTATACCGACTATATCTCTAGCATAGGTATTTGTCTATACTTATTGTTGTGGACTTCTACCCGTATAAACCTCATTATCTGAATAAATTTCTCACCTATGCTTCTCCAAACTACCTCAATATTGTTTAGTGCCCAGCACAGTAAATAAGGGTATCTCATTAGTTTTCCCTAAAATGTCAGTAGAAAAGTTCACACTTTCCAAGTTTTTTTTTTTTTTTTTTTTTTTTTTTTTTTTTTTTTTTTTTTTTTTTTTTTTTTTTTTAAGAGAAAAAACTTTTAAATTCATAAAGGAACTGTTCTGGACTTTTTTCAATATTTTTTTCGTGATCAGCGCCCCTCAAAACCTAGAAAAATACACCTTCAGAATTTTGGCCAGGTTTTTTCGATTCTGCCCCACTGTGCGTCGTCCACAAACATGAGGCCCAACCTGTTTCCCAACCTGACTCTTCCCTCAATGAAACTCGGAAGATCATTCATCGCACTGCTGAAGAATTTTTGATTTGCGTAGCGTAAATCAAGAATATTTAAGAGAGCCAAACAATTTTTCATCTTGGTCACTTGCGAATGTTCATTACCTATATAAAATAATGAAACGATGAACCACAAGTGCAGCGATGCTTTGGAGTTCATGCTATTAAATCCGTCAGTCTTCCCATCCCCTTCGTTGCACGGCTGACCAAATATCGGTCAGCAGGTTTCGTTGGTTCTTGTTTTTCCTCGCGAGA
Organism: Adelphocoris suturalis; assembly: GCA_030762985.1. Taxonomy (NCBI): domain Eukaryota; kingdom Metazoa; phylum Arthropoda; class Insecta; order Hemiptera; family Miridae; genus Adelphocoris; species Adelphocoris suturalis. The sequence continues at coordinate 5,940,055 of CM061046.1, forward strand.
CGGCAGATCGGAACGGCGAAGGCCTTTCAAGGAGGATTTTTTATGCTTTCGATGTCGGGATGCCTCCGGCCTCAATCCACCGAATAAACCCAACATGAGAAAGTGGAGCGATAAATGGGATTTCTCTCTAAACTACTTTAATAGTGAATTTTATATTCCCAACATCGTCGTACCGAGCTTACGATGTTTTAGCGTGAATATGTAATTAAACGGGTCAGGACTGGTTTGAGTCAGCTGATGCACGTCGCAAAAAAACGCTACCAACCAAGTGTATTAAGGCTTGTTTTCCTAGCGACAGGTTTTTTGCGCAGCAGGAACCGAATTTGCCTGAAAAAAGTCGGCAGGAGCGTGAAGTATATTACGCTGCGTAAAAGTGTTTTCCTAGCGACGTGTTTTATCTGTTCAGTTGGCGTTCAATTGTGTTGAAGGAAGCACGTGTTTGTATGTGTTTTTTTTTTTTTCGTGATTTATTTATTGCAATTGAAACATAGTACACTTCATCTAGCCATATTTCATTTCATGATAAGATCACTAAGGGGGGGAGGTTTACAGCAAAACCTGGCCCATACTTGTATCAAGAACAGTTAAAAACGCTGGATTACACTTGCACTATTTGCACAGCACAATTAGGTCCAGAGGTTTATTTCTCTTGAGTGGCCGAAGTTCTCCTTCGTTGTTTAAAACGCTGAGCATCCCCAGGTTCTCGTGTTCGTGGAGGCGATGTTCGTGCTTCCTTGCATATTTGGCGATAATTTCGGTGACCGTTTTCTACCTTCAAGTCACGATTAATATCATCATTCCGCATGAACCAGGGGGCCCGGACTAGGTATACTTCTCAGTATTATATACCTGGTAGTGGTAGACTATTACTCGCGCTATATCGAAATCATCAACATGTCTACCATGACTGTCGCCGAGCTGATTAAAAAAATGAAAGCTTCCTTTGCTAGATTCGGGATTCCGGAAATAGTGGTTTCTGACTCGGGGTCTCAGTTTCTGAGTAAAGAGTGGAAATCATTTGGGTTAGAGTACGGCTTCCATGTCGTCACCAGCAGTCCATTATACCATCAAGCGAATGGGGAAGCAGAGAGAGCAGTACAAACCTTAAAGAAAATGCTAATGAAAAATTAAGACCCTACTCTAGCACTCTTGGAGGATCGAACCACTCCAGGCCACTCTGGGTACAGTCCTGCAGAACTTCTAATGGGAAGGAAACTTAGGACAAGAGTTCCAGTGTTGCCCACTGAGCTCCAACCACTGTTATTGATCATGTCAGTTTTCGTGAAGGAGATAGACGATACCGAATGGAGCAAGCTGAGCCTGTTATCAACGCCATCGTACTAGACAGGAGACCAGTTTGGTTATTGGCTCCCATGTGTACATTCCAGACAGAAAAGAAGATGGAACCATCACTCATCAAGTAGCACCCAGGTCTTATGCCGTCTCTACGAGGGAGGGAGAGATTAGAAGAAATCATTCCATGCTTCGACCGTTGCCAACGAACCAACTGGTGGATCCTACGACGAGACAACCGATGACGTCCTCAGGGCGCGTTACTAAAGCACCTAACCGAATGAATTTGTGAACTATGGTTTTCCTAGAAGGGGAGATGTATGGAGTAGTTCTCAAGTTATTATTAAACCAATAATAACATATGTTGTTATTGGATCATCGGGGTTGAATTTTCCTGTGTTTACTGTCTTGGAATTTAGAGTAAAAATATAAACCTTACGTTACGTTCAAATACTTGATTCTGATTCTATCAAACTTTACATCCTCGAGGCCAGTCGCGTCAACGCAACACGTTCTGCGCTGACGTGATGAGCTCTCTAGGAAAACACCCTAAGATTCAACGTTGAACGCCCGGCGTATCACGTTGTCAACAGCGCAAAAAACCTGTCTCTAGGAAAACAGGCCTTTAGGGAGTTTTTAGTGACATCTAACGTCATTCTAACGCACCCACGAAGTACCAACGTGACCTTGAAGGGACGTTAGCAACGTCGTAGGTACGTTAAGGAGGGTACACACCTACAGGTAGAAATGACTGTAACCTGTCAGGTCAACCTTGGAATGTAGATGAACAATAACTGTCAGTTTTCGTAACTTTTAGCATATTTTTGAAGAAAATTAAGCTATTGCTCTCGCCTCAAAATTTGTAGAATGTGATTGTTTGAAAAAATTTTATGCAGAAATCCGTTTCAGGCTATTCTGAATCATATTCTGAAGTTTAACGCATTTTTGTATGTATGTATGTATGTGTCATTCCAGACGATAACTGTCCGTGTAGAATTGTGCTAGAAACTTCAAACAAATTTTAAAATGTTAAGGACACAAAACGAAAGTTCAAGTTCGTTGGCCTGCATGATCGGATTATATCTTCGGGTTGAAATTTTCAAAAATGAAGTCAAAAATTTCAAAATAGCCTGTTTTTTGCGATTTGTTGTGCGAAATAATTTTTTCAGCATACTAACATGTGGTATATTCGGAATCAGCGTAAAATTTCCTATAAGAATATGTATCAAGTTTTCAAAGTTGAAAAATCAGTCAAAAATCGAAATAATGCCGTTCGCTAGTTGTAAAAATCGGTAATATTTGCATGAAACATTGTCCAAATTCAGATTGAACTACTCTTATGGAAGTATCCCTGTATAACCAATCCTAGAACCATGCTGTTTAAAACGTAGGTAGTAGGTGCTTGTTAAAAAAAAAAAAAAAAAAAAAAAAAAAAAAAAAAAAAAAAAAAAAAAAAAAAAGTAATCACAACTGATGAGTTTACTGTGTGAAATATTCCGTCCTCCGATTCTCTCGGTCGCTCTCTTTAATGTTTTACGCTCAACTGTTTTAGGACTTTATGTCAAGATTTGATAATGGTATGATAGGATACTGTTAAGATTTCAACTGCCTTCAATACTGACCACATTCGAAATCTATGAATATTTACCTACATTTGTCTTTAAATCTACAAGATTAGTTTAATAATTATTAAGTACCTCCTAATGATTCCATGTTTGTCTATCAAAATCATAAACTAACATTTATCTACACGATCAATAACGACTGAAATGTCGAAGATTTCTTCAAAAATTCGCTCATGGAGTCATGCTGCATGAATGGACTTTTATACATTCATTATTAAAATGATCATCGCCTCTACCCATTAAGGAACACAGATGCCATTGATGTAAAAGGACGAAATTGCTAAAAGATAGAAGTGAACAAAATAGATATGTATTTACATCATAAAATGGGGGTTATCCATTTCAAATTTTAGCTTCACAGGTTGAATAGCAAATAAATTAGCTCCAGATCTCATTCAGCTGATCTGGGGGGCTCTAGTCTTCATGAATGGTTTCTAGACGGAATCAAGGGCGTACGCAGGGGTGGGGCAACTGGGGCATTTGCCCCAGTAGACTACAATTAACTCGTCACATAAATTAATACACATCTCTGTAAAGTATCTCTGTACATATCATATTTGGATTCACCACTATGTTCATTACAAGACTAGTTTTCGGATGATAATGTAACAGCTTTAGCGGGATTGATACTTCATCCATCGAAGATGTTGGGAATGTCAAAGGAATGAACTCAAATAGCGACTGACCCACTTTTGTATCTTTTATGGCCGGGATACCCTCATTGAAACTGAGGCTGAGCTATGGCATACATTTTGGATGAAAAAAGTTCCAGTCATGCAGCATGATCGTATGAGCGAATTTTCGTAAATCATCGTATTATATAATATTAGATTGTTTTGAAATTTGAGGTTTTTGAGTGCAAGTAAATAGTTAACTGTTGCAAAAAACGTATTCTAAATAATAATCTCCAGTTCAAATAGAGGTTTTAAATTTTTAGCTTTTTTGCAGTTTTCATCGATTTTAACACAGAATGTGTTTTAGCCATGGACTAACTAGCCGAAAATGGAACGCGGGATGGTAACGAAATGTGTGACGGATGATTTTCACGTACAACCGAGTCGTTGCTAGGGAAATGGTACTTCGTCGTTTTTCATCCCACAAAATTCGTTGACCATTCGTTCGAAAGCTCTCGATTTATCCAATAATATTATGTTAACTACTGCGAAGTGCGTGTCCAACAAACTGAGTTATGAGCATGGTTATATAAATAATTGTTTACACACAGGTGATCATTCTCAATAATTGATATTGTGAACATGATTGCAACCGCTTGTTAATTTCTGATGATTTCATTGAGCTTGTGTTTCGATGATTTGATTCATAGCAGGTGATCTGAGTATTACTAAAACGGTTTGATTTGTGAAGCGGAGGTTAAATAATTTGAATAGGTAATTTCTATACTTTACACTCTAGGAAGCTGTAATTTCGTATGTAGCCTCTTTAGGACATTTACTTGACGATGCTCAGGGTCCGGATCAGATGTGTGGCTCTTAAAGCTAATTTCTATGCTTTACACTCTAGGAAGCTGTAATTTCGTATGTAGCCTCTTTAGGACATTTACTTGACGATGTCCAGGGTCCGGATCAGATGAGTGGCTTTTAAAGCTAATTTCTATACTTTACACTCTAGGAAGCTGTAATTTCGTATGTAGCCTCTTTAGGACATTTACTTGATAAATCGCTCTTGATTTATCACGAATTTATTTCGTATTTTTTTTCGTAGTTTCATACTATAACTATATAAATTGATGTTATAAATGAATAGTAAACAATGACGCTTGTTTGGTTGTCACTTGGTTGCGCGACAACGCAAACACATTCTGTTTCAATAATTTCGTCCGAAGTATGTAAATAGAGGTAACCGGGGGTCCAGGGGGCTTGCCCCCTGGCGAGGCGCGGAGCGCCGAGTTTTAGCAAATTTTAATGAATTTTAAGTACATTTTACAGCATAATTTTTTACATAAATTTTTGAATGTTCTATTTCATAGTTAATAGACTTTATTTGAGCAATATTCTACCAGCAAATATGAATTAAACGGTTTTTAGCCGTTTTTAGCTATTTTTAGTGATTTTTTTAGTACATTTTTTGAAATTTGACCAATTTAATATGCTCAAAAAGTGTTGTCCAACGAACTCATCCTTTCTTTTGAAATGCTTGATTTTTTGGCGAAAGAATGAAGTTTTTATCTCAATTCTATCTATTGTCTGGAATGACACACACATATATATATATATATTAATTGCTATGCAATTCTTAGGCCGACCCCCAATAATTTTTTTTAAAATGTCCACTTTTGGTTTATTATTTCCAATAATAAGCCTATGTGATCGTGTAGCAAAAAATTTTTATAACCCCCCCTCAAACTTTGTCACTTTACGTTTCAAGGTGCGTAGAATCCAAATTTGAAATGTCCGTCCGCCGTCCGCCGTTCGCCGTTCGCCGTCCGCCGTCCGCCGTTCGCCGTCCGGGCCATAAAAGGCCTAAGAATTTACTTAAAAAACCTGTTCTTTCGCACACAGACTCCATTTGGGGTCTAGTTGGTCCTAACGTTTAACCATCCCGATCGCTTTACTCGCATAGATGCTATGGGCCAAAAACGGGCGAAAAAAGTGTATTTTTCGACGCGCGCACGCCTGGCACGCTTGGCAGGGGGTCACGGTGGGTGGAGAGGGGGGGGGGGAGGTGAGCCGGGGGGGGGGGGGGGGGAGTGAGAGGAGGCGCCGGCGCCGCGGCACCTTGTGGTGGGTACGGCGCCGGCGTTCCTTCCAGGCATGAATATTTTTTTTCAAGGTCATATTTGTGTGTTAATACCAAAGCTTTTCCTACGCATATTTAATAACATATCCTCTCGACTTTTCGTACGTACTTAGATAATGATATTATTAAGGCAATAACTATTTGAATAGATAGGAGCTCAAATCGAGAAATATAAACACGCGTATATAATTATAGAAGTATAGGTTGTGGCAACTCGAAGTAGGACACGCCGAGGAGTCTGGACGGGCCTTATGACGTACGCTAGCCAACTAAAACTACGATCATACTCAATTGAAAAAATAATAAACCTTTGTGAAATAATTTGCAGCGTTTTTGTGTAACGTTTTTTGTCCCGAGATGGGAAGCGAGAGGTCGTGGGTTCGAATCCCGGCCAGGCCTGAAAATTTTTTTTTTTTTTTTCTCGTGAGACGAAGGTTGTGGGTTCGAATCCCGGCCAGGCCTGAAATTTTTTTTTTTTTTTTTTTTTTTGTCGTGAGACGAATTGCATAGCAAATTATCCTCGTTTTCTACACAGTAGAAAAGAGAAAAGATCCGGCGAGGCGCGAAGAGCCGAGTATTATTATATATATATATATATATATATATATATATATATATATATATATATTATATATATATATATATATATATATATATATATATATATATATAAGCGTTAAAATCCAGGAATTATTTCAGAATGCCTCAAAACAGATTTCGATGAAGAAAATTTTTATTTTAAAATTTTTGGAGCCATTGCAATAGCTTTATTTTCTAAGAAAATTCGCTAAAAGGGTCTTACTACAGAAAAATTGAATGAATTGGATTTGATCAATGTTCTGCAAGAGACCAAGGGGTTTTAACCCCAAGTTAAATCGACGCTGAAACGTTCCTCTCGCACAGCCGTGCACATCGTGTACAATTGAAAGGTCACTCAGCTCATTGAAAAGGTTTAAAACATGGTTGAGGTCAACCATGTCAGAAGCCCGTTTTAACGGACTATGCCTATTGAATGTACAAAGAAAGTTGGTCCTCGAGAAGAAAAATCAATTTGTTGATGAAGTGATAAACTTTTTTGTGAAAACCCCAGGCGTTTGATGTTGCAGTAATAATAATTTTCAGTTGTTCTCAATTCATTACATTTTATATAAATTATAACTTTGCATTTACCCTATATTCTGCTCTTGATTGTTTTTGCCTACATCGGTCTTGTAAAATTACCGTTGGCCCCAGTAGAGTATGTTCCGAATTTCAGCCTCATAGGTTGGCAAGTAGTAAGGTTCAGAATTTCAAATTTTGAAGATCTGACTTTGTCAACTACAACTGAACGGCTCAACCCACAAAAACCTTTTTGGTATCTTTGGATTTGTAATAGTAAGTTCTATCCGCGTGATCCAATCCCCAACCTCATTTGACGTGTAAGGTAGGGTTTTCCTTATTTACGAATTTGTTTACCGGTGCAACCTCGTTAGGGATGTTAGAGCTGACGACGAAGGAGAAGGTTTCGGAGGAGTTTACTGTAGCCTAAATGTTGATCCGAAACTGTGTGATCATTTTGCAAGAACCCCCATCAAAATCGGTCAAGGACGTGAATCGACCTGAGACAGACAGACATACTTCTCTCTTTTATATGAGAGTATATATACATATATTCTTTTCAACACCCTTCAAACTTGGTTATTTTACGTATCAAGTCGCGTTGAAACCGAATCTGCTATCTGAAGTCCGCCTCCGCCGTCTAGCCGTCTAGCTTCACTAGCTTTCATCTCAATCGAGAAAAAAAAATTTTTTTTTTTTTTTTTTTGCACACTAGCTTCATTTGGTAGAGTGAGCCTTGTTTTTATTATTATTTCACATATTTTAAATGAGAAACCTGAGTTTTAAGACACTACTTCTTCGCAGTATTGTTCTTGGTTTGCCTTATCTGGCAGCTATTTTCTTTTGAACATTGCGCGAAGTGCTGCCTCCAGTGATGATTATCTGGTAAATTCCTGGTTCTTTGTCATATAGATAAATACTTTTTCATATTTGTTGATGATTTACCCTAAGCAAAACCCAAAAACATGAAGTAACGACCATAATTGCCTATAAATAGCAACTAAACCGCGGTGTTTCCCACTTGATGCTTACTGCTATCTTTACGTTAAATCCATGCCATGTTTACGAATTGAAAAGTAAAGATGGAACATTAGCCCGTATTTGTACTGAAACTAACATGGAATTCTAATTTAGGATTAAAAATAGGCATTTCATATCGAAATCTCCCACGCATCACGAGCTAACTGAGTCTAGCAGATGTCTACGGGTAAGACGGTATGGCCAGTGGCTACCCGACTAGCCACTTTTCGGTCACTCCTTGGTTGGATCACGATAGGGCCAACCTGGTAAAGGTCATGGAGGACTCCACGCAGTCCCACTACTCCAGTAACCTCATCCTGCCTTTCCTCATGCCAAATGGAATTGGCTTTATGATGCATGTAGGAGATCCGAACCTCGATGCGAGACCGGCTCATTTTCTATTGATTTTCACGTACAACCAAGGCGTTACTAGGGAAGAGTAACTCCCATAGTTTTCATAGTAGGAAAATCGTTCGCCACTTTTTGGAATGCTCTCATTTTACCACGACATTTCATGACCTCTAAGCCATTGTAGTGTCAAGGATTGCTGATTTATTACTCTAAGTTAGAAACTAATATTGTTTTGTAACCATAATGGAATAATCTTGTGAAAAGAAGGCACTACATGGTTGCTATACAATTGAGTAGTAGGTACCAACTGGTAAGCAGCAGGTACTAGACATATCCATGATCTTTTGTTTTTCTCATCAAGGGAGAAATTTTTTCTGATGATTATAGCTAAGAACCAAATCGTTGCTACGGAACTGTATCTTAGGCATTTATCATTATACAAAAACTAACCGTGATCAAGTAAAATCATCTAATAATTTGTAAGTAGAGTGAATTTGTAAATAAGGAAATTTATTGTACCGTTTAAGAAAGAAAGAAAAGAGTTTTTTATGGATGTTTGAACGTTTTTTGTGTAGCATGGCCTTATGAGCAAATATTGACGTGAAACTGCACTGATGGGGTGCATCATTGCCTTATGAGAGAATTTTAACGTAGGAAAGATAGGAGTTCATTTGTGCAGCATGGCCTCATGAGGAAATATTGACGTGAAACTGCACTGATGGGGTGCAGCATTGCCTTATGAGAGAATTTAACCGTGGGAAAGATAGGAGTTCAATTGTGCTGCATGGCCTCATGAGGAAATATTGACGTGAAACTGCACTGATGGGGTGCAGCATTGCCTCATGAGAGAATTTTTTCGTAGGAAAGATAGGAGTTTATTTTTACATGTCTGGGTGGACCAAAGGGTTTTGGGATTGATTGAAAACGATGCCGAGATTACAGGCACATTCCTGGCCAAAGTATGATTTGGGAGCAGAATTTCTTAAATTTTGGTCCAAAAGTTTCGGGGAAAAGCTTTGATCGTCGGACTAACAGATATTTCAAAATTAGTTTTTGGAATTCACTTATCTTGGAGCGTGAACCAACAAATTTTGAGAAGGGGGAAGGGTTAACAAAACACATGAATCGAAAATAATAAACCAAAAGGTGTCAGCAGTAACTTGACGATGGTGGTTTCTCTGTGAATGACGGTAGCCATGTCAAAGCTGGTGTCTATTTGTAAATTAAAGAGAAATTAACTGAACTGGTGTTCTTACAGATAATTCATTGAAGGTTATGATATGATGATAATCCTTAATTATACATTTTAGAAAAACACAGTAACGCGCCTGGAGATTGCCGAGTTATTTGCTGCCGTTTTCCTCTTCATTCCGAATTCCGAACGTGGAAGAGGGGTTTACGAAATACGGCAACGCGATCCGCCCCTTCTTAATTTTACACCTTTAAAATAATTCAGTCTTCCAGTACAAATATATAACGGAACTGGTCACCGCAATATCCGAAGTTAATGTTATCCGAGTAATCCCGTTCCATAAACCAGCCGCGATCGCTACCCACGGAACTGGTTCCTTCTTGCTCGTACTTCTGACGTAGGTAGCAGTCGAATTCCTGTAATGAAAAGGTAGGTAGGAAGATAGGTATGATGTGATGCCTTGTATTCAGCTCGATACGAACTTTTGATGCTATTCAATTGAATATTGAGTATATTGAATATTGAAACTGCCTTTCCGTAGGACTCACCATGGCCAACGGGCGTATGATTACCGGGGAGAAAAACTGTTCAATGCCCTACCCCATGAGCTCCGCTCTATTTCTAAAATTGAAAAGTTCAAAAAAGAACTGAAAAAACATATAATAATCAGTCAATCTGAGACCCATCAGATGATATTAAAACTTTAAGATGGTAACTGAATAATTCCTATGTATTCTGATTTACCCGATGTATATGTACCTATTGATTCTAATTTACCTGTATTTACTTACAAGATGATTATTGAATTGGGTATTGAAAGAGTGTGCTGATTATGTATTACTTCTCCCCACAGCACAAGTCTACGACTTATAGTGGGGAGTAGCATTTATTGATTTGTGTAACTTTTTTTTGTATTGCAATACCTATCTAAATAAATGCGTTTTTTCAACAAACAAAAATACATTCTAAATAATTAAGGGTTTTAAAGATTAACGTCCGCGAACACATCATTTTCAAGGTACAGTTTGTTGGATGGAGTTGCGGTGTTATACTCGATCGCACTAACAGATCACACATACATATATATAAGGCTGCCTAATAGATCAAAACTAAAAGGATTTTGACAAATATTGTCTCTTTCGTGTTCCATAATGGATTTGTAAAAACCAAGCTCGAACCAAAAGATGTACAATATATCGGTTTGATTTACTGTGAATGGCTCTAGATGACAGTTTGAAGTCGCAATTAAGGAATGTTGGAATTTTCTTTACAAATCTACATTAAGAGTTGATGAGTATAGACATTCACAGGTTCTATAAAACCTGTACCTACACCATAAATTCCGTAATATATACAGCTATATAGAATTTTTGATTAGTTTAAAATAATGACTAAAATACATTTGTTATAGATTCTTTTTAACCCATCTTCGAACAAGAATATCACCTTTTAATTGAACATAAATTATTCTAGAATTTCAGAGATTTTCTCAAAAATGCAGGTGTTGTACAGAGGGCACGACTTTGATTTGAGGGGGGGGGGGGGGGGGTAATTTTAAGCCCAAAACGGAAGTATGTGAAAAACGCTGCAAATTATTTCACAAAGGTTCATTATTTTTTCAATTGAGTTTGATCGTAGTTTTAGTTGGCGTACGTCATAAGGCCCGTCCAGACTCCTCGGCATGTCCTATTTCGAGTTGCCACAACCTATACTTCTATAATTATATACGCATGTTTATATTTCTCGATTTGAGCTCCTATCTATTCCAATAGTTATTGCCTTAATGATATCATTATCTAAGTACGTACGAAAAGTCGAGAGGATTTGTTATTAAATAAGCGTAGGAAAAGCATCGGTATTAACACGCAGATATGACCTAGAAAAAAACATATACCTATTCATGCCTCGAAGGAACGCTGTACCCACCTCATGGTGCCGCGGCGCCTTCTCTCACTCCACCCCCCGCTCACCCCCCTCACCACCCACCGTGACCCCATGCCAAGCGTGTCAGGCATGCGTCTAACACTCAAAGCCTCGAAAAAGACACTTTTTCGCCCGTTTTGGGCCCATAGCATCTATGCGAGTAAAGCGATCGGGATGGTTAAACGTTAGGACCAACTAGACCCCAAATGGAGTCTATGTGCGAAAGAACGGGTTTTTCAAGTCAATTCTTAGGCCTTTTATTTCATAAATGTTATTTCGTATAAACATGATACGAGTATGTTAACAAAAAAATGTATGACGAAATCTTCTTCCTACCATGTAGAAGGGTTGCATAGACTGTATGTTAATTTGAAACTATTTTGACATTTTATGTCTTTACTATGGCACATAAACTTAAAAAACGTCACGGAAAATTGCTCACGAAAATATTCTGATGATTTCCGATTACAACCGAGTCGTTTCTAGGGAAATGGTACTTCTTCGTTTTTCATCCAACAAAATTCGTTGACCATTCGTTCGAAAGCTCTCGATTTATCCAACCATATTATGTTAACTACTGCGAAGTGCGTGGCCAACAAGCTGAGTTATGAGCATGGTTATTTGAATAATTGTGTACACTCAGGTGATCATTCTCAATAATTGATATTGTGAACATGATTGCAACCGCTTGTTAATTTCTGATGATTTCATTGAGCTGGTGTTTCGATGATTTGATTTATAGCAGGTGATCCGAATATTGTGAGAACGGTTTGATTTTTGAAGCGGTGGTTAAATCATTTTAATAGGTAATTTCTATAATTTACACTCTAGGAAGCTGTAATTTCGTACGTAGCCTCTTTAGGACATTTACTTGACGATGCCCAGGGTCCGGATCAGATGAGTGCCTCTTGAAGCTAATTTCTATGTTTTACACTCTAGGAAGCTGTAATTTCGTATGTACCTAGTCTCATTAGCACATTTACGTGACGATGCCCAGGGTCCGGATCAGCTGAGTGGCTCTTAGAGCTTGCATACGAGTCTGCAGGGGGGTAGTTGATGTAGCCTGGCTCGAATTCAATAAAGTACCCACAGGTGTCGGAACAATGAGTCAACACGATCTCGAATTCAATTAAGTACCCACGGGTGGGCGGTTTCTCTTATGGCCCATTTAATTGATCTGTACGCCCCGCCGTGCAATGCACGGGTGAGATCAGCCTAGTAATAAATACAATAAGAAAACACACATGAAAATGTCCCAATGTGTTGCAGACTCGTATGCAAGCATTTCAAGCAACTTCGATAAATCAATTTACTCATCATTTCTTTGGATTTTAGACTATAAAATGAATATTACAGGCGACACCCGCCAAGTTCCCATTTCTCAAGTATGCACAATCGATGAGAAGTTTAGCGTTTACCATGTAATATGGAAGCCTTCCTTTTAGGTTTAAGCCGCATCTTATCAGAAGGGTCATTGGCGGAAAAATTTCTGATTTTCCAAAATTACTTGACCAAAGTTTATGGAATTTGACTAAAAAATTATACATTGGTCGGGGACGAGCCAATATCATTGGCATCATTTTAATACAATATTTAATTACAAGCGTCGAAAACTTCAACAATGGAGGATCAATATGTGGATCTGTTTTAATCTTGGTGGATTGAAGCAGTGAAGTAAAATTGGAAGATCGTTCTTGACAGAAATGTAACAGCGTGCTAAATTTGATGATCCATTGTTTGTAGACACCTAATTTCTGTTTCTTGAGTAGCGACTCCGCCGCACCTATCATTTGCTCCATTACGTGACGTCACAGCCACACTTTAGCACCGCCAGTCTTTATAAATCAGCGCAAAATGACGTTTTCAAACCTCACTTTCCCTTCGCGTTTATTTATCCGACGGCGGCAAAAACAGTGAAAGGTTTTTCCAGTCGGCTACGCGCCGCTAATAACATCTCACTGTGATTTACAGCTCATTTGCAACGCGCGCCCCGGTTACGTTGCACAGACGCACTTTTCGCCGAAGGTGGCGTAACGTTGGTTAATCTTTTACGAGCGAACTTAAGCTCAATATTAAGATTATGGAAAGAGAAAAATAGGTGGTAGCCTTCGAGGGTGAATGTCCCATTTTTATCCTCAATAACACGGCGCCTCGTTTCTCGAGTGCAGGAAGAAAAACGCTGCAAATTATTACACAAAGGTTTATTATTTATGTATTAGACAGCCCTTCTACGTAGATCTCTGGTCCATAATTATTAAACGCCGCTTATAGTATATTTAGTATCGGAACTCGGAGCTTCGGACCTCACAAATGGGTTCAATCCATTACAGCAGCGGAATCTCACAATTTTACGCTTTTTAATATAGTTGATAAACAAAACAATTTATTACCAAGTCATCTTTCCAACACATAAAAGTGTTACCTATACTGTATATTGATATCATTTAATTGGTCAAATTTTCAAAAAATGTGCTGACAAAATCACTGAAAATGGCTAACAATTGTTAAACTGATATTTTTTAGCATAAGATTGGTCAAATAAAGTTTATCAACAATGAAATAGAACATTCAAAAATTTATGTACGAAATTATGCTAAAAACTTGAACTTCATTAAATTTTGTTTTAAAAAATCTATAAAATTGCAAAAAATAGCCTAAAATCCAAAATCTCTTTTTGAATAGAAGAAAATAGTTTAGAATAATTTTTTTTTTTTTTTTTTTTTTTTTTCATAAAATTAATAGCTAACATTTTCTTTTCACTCATAAATCTCCAATTTCTATACAACTTGAAATATACAAAAAAAAGACACTTTTTCACCTATTTTTGGCTCATAGCACCCATGAGAGTGGAGCGATCTAGCTGGCGAGAAGTTAGGACCAACTAGACCCCAAGTGGAGTCTATGTGCGAAAGAACAGATTTTTTAAGTCAATTCTAAGGCCTTTTATGGCCCGGACGGCGGACGGACATTTCAAATTTGGATTCTACGCACCTTGAAACGTAAAGTGACAAAGTTTGAGGGGGGGTTATAAAAGTTTTTGCTACACGATCACATAGGCTTATTATTGAAAATAATAAACCAAAAAAGACACTTTTTCACCTATTTTTGGCTCATAGCACCCATAAGAGTGGAGCGATCGAGCTGGCGAGAAGTTAGGACCAACTAGACCCCAAGTGGAGTCTATGTGCGAAAGAACAGATTTTTTAAGTCAATTCTAACGCCTTTTATGGCCCGGACGGCGAACGGCGGACGGACATTTCAAATTTGGATTCTACGCACCTTGAAACGTAAAGTGACAAAGTTTGAGGGGGGGTTATAAAAATATTTTGCTGTACGATCACATAGGCTTATTATTGAAAATAATAAACCAAAAAAGACACTTTTTCACCTATTTTTGGCTCATAGCACCCATGAGAGTGGAGCGATCGAGCTGGCGAGAAGTTAGGACCAACTAGACCCCAAGTGGAGTCTATGTGCGAAAGAACAGATTTTTTAAGTCAATTCTAACGCCTTTTATGGCCCGGACGGCGGACGGCGGACGGCGGACGGACATTTCAAATTTGGATTCTACGCACCTTGAAACGTAAAGTGACAAAGTTTGAGGGGGGGTTATAACAATTTTGGTTTATTATTTCCAATAATAAGCCTATGTGATCGTATAGCAAAAAATTTTTATAACCCCCCCTCAAACTTTGTCACTTTACGTTTCAAGGTGCGTAGAATCCAAATTTGAAATGTCCGTCCGCCGTTCGCCGTCCGGGCCATAAAAGGCCTTAGAATTGACTTAAAAAATCTGTTCTTTCGCACATAGACTCCACTTGGGGTCTAGTTGGTCCTAACTTCTCGCCAGCTCGATCGCTCCACACCCATGGGTGCTATGAGCCAAAAATAGGTGAAAAAGTGTCTTTTTTTTTGTATATTTCAAGTTGTATAGAAATTGGAGATTTATGAGTGAAAAGAAAATGTTAGCTATTAATTTTATGAAAAAAAAGTATTTTAAATGATAGGTACTCTTCTATTCAAAAAGAGATTTTGGATTTTACGCTATTTTTTGCAATTTTATAGATTTGTTAAAACAAAATTAATGGAGTTCAAGTTTGTAGCATAATTTCGTACATAAATTGTTGAATGTTCTATTTCATATTTGATAAACTTTATTTGACCAATCTTATGCTAAAAAAATATCAATTTAACGATTCTTAGCCATTTTCAGTGATTTTGTCAGCACATTTTTTGAAATTTGACCAATTAAATGATATCAATATACAGTATAGGTAACACTTTTTATGTGTTGGAAAGATGACTTGGTAATAAATTGTTTTGTTTATCAACTATATTAAAAAGCGTAAAATTGTGAGATTCCGTTGCTGCAATGGATTGAACCCATTTGTGAGGTCCGAAGCTCCGAGTTCCGATACTAAATATAGGTACTATAAGCGGCGTTTAATAATTATGGACCAGAGATCTACGTAGAAGGGCTGTCTAATACATAAATAATAAACCTTTGTGTAATAATTTGCAGCGTTTTTTGCTATACGATCACATAGGCTTATTATTGGAAATAATAAACCAAAATTGATCCAATTCATCAGTCGAATAAGATGATTGTTTCTTGTAATTTATGCCCACAAACTATTTTCAATAATTAATCTTTGTAATCCATCAAGAATCAAACTTTTTAACCCCCCCCTAAAATCGAATTAAGAAGATCTGACTCAAGTATTTCGTTGCTATTAACCACCTGTACTCGACAGGAACTGGAAATTGTCGAATTAATTGATTTATCGACAAGCTCCTCATCATCGTAAGAAAGTGCGGGGCTCTCGGAAAGTGGGAGAGTCAAGAGAATCATTTAATTTGATGAAACGGACGGAAAATTGCCGTTTCCAGCGTTCCACAAATCACCGGACATTTGGTACCTGGATGTACAGATGGGGGAGATGCGCTCCCAGCTGCACGAGGGGGTGTTGAGTAGACAAGCACTTACCCTACAACGTGGGTAGCACTTACATCGGCTGGGTACCACTTATTCCAGAGAGGTGCTCATCATCGGACAAGAGTTTCGTGAAGCCAGTAGTCAAGCAAACAGCCAGTCGTGCTTCTCTTGAATCCCTCTGTCACTGCCAATAAGATTTTGATTGATCGTCAATCGTTTTCCCCGTCGTTCGCGAACATTTTCTGTTCACACGATCTCAATTACCCCTATCTTCCAACATTGGTTCCATTTCATTGGAAAGTTTTCTTGGTTATTCTTCATTTGCTCATTAGGAATATCTGAGCGAGAGCATTCCGAAAAAGTCCAGTCATGCAGCATGACCCCATGAGCGAATTTTTGAAGAAATCTTCGACATTTCAGTCGCTATTGATCGTGTAGAGAAATCGGAGGACGGTATATTTCACAGAGTAAACTCATCAGTTGTAATTACATTTTTTTTTTTTTTTTTTTTTTTTTTTTTTTTACAAGCACCTACGTACTACCTACGTTTTAAACAGCATGGTTCTAGGATTGGTTATACAGGGATACTTCCATAAGAGTAGTTCAATCTGAATTTGGACAATGTTTCATGCAAATATTACCGATTTTTACAACTAGCGAACGGCATTATTTCGATTTTTGACTGATTTTTCAACTTCGAAATTTTTGAAAACTTGATACATAATCTTATAGAAACTTTTACGCTAATTCCGAATATACCACATGTTAGTATTCTGAAAAAATGATTTCGCACATCAAATCGCAAAAAACAGGCTATTTTGAAATGTTTGACTACATATTTGAAAATTTCAACCCTGGAAAATTTCAAGTCTCAATTCTGAAAATTTTGGATGTTGGAAAATATGGCAAACCTTTGGCGCACTCTAGCGCCCAAACAAAGAAGGCTACCGAGCTGGTTCTGGTCTCGTGTTTTTGGTAATTTTATCAGCTCTCTATAAGATATCGGATAATTTTTGTCTTGGATGCGTTCTTTCGGAGTTAGAAGCGAAAAACTAAAGCAACTTCCAAAATTTCATGGTTTTTCTCCGTTTGTATGGTGAATCCATATCCGAATCTAGTCGATATTTTCGGATTCAGCACTCCAATAAACATAACAATCCGTCATAAGACCTCTGTCAGATATTTTTTCCTGTCTTTACTACTCGCAGTAACCAAATGACCGGACTAAATAGACACATTCCTTTTCTCGATGGATTCGTGGATAGGGCAGTCAAAATAGATAAAATCTGCATTTTCCACTTAATTTTAGTAAAGTTTAACGGAAAAGATCGCATCACGAAAGAGCTTCTACAGCTAGGATGTGTTCTTGGCGATATACTTATTGTTCCAGTCGTAGTTAGCTCAGCATTGATTGCTGATGGAGGTGTGCAATTCTCAAGAATATTCTTTATATTCTAGATATATTCTAGTCCCACTTAATTCACTCCAATAGCGAAACGATGTTGTTAATGAGAGGAAAAATTATAAACCGAAAAGGTGAAACAGAGAAGTTCCTTTTTCGTTGAAGTCAGTTAATGAAAGCACCGATCAGCTTGCATTACGAAGGAACAAGGCAGAATGATAACCAACCTGCATAATTTAGCGGTATTGGCTTCTTATCACCTGAATCTCTTCACAGTGTTGAAGCGCTCATTGAGTTTGTGAACAAGTGCAAAACGCAAGACCTTGTCTAACCCCCTCATGCATTTACATGAATTCACCCCCCCCCCCACGGCTCTGAGAATCATACATTCTTTCTACAGGCAATTTATTTTGAATTGTAATTTTGAATTATGTCAAAACATGCTTACCACCCACAGACACATCTTTCCATATATAGATAGGACGGAAACCAGTTTGTTTTGGTTTATTATTTTCATTAATGAACCTTTGTAATCGACCAAGAAAAAAAAAAAAGTTTTGACTCCTCCCCACCCCTCCTCAAATTCTTTAGTTTACGTTTCTAAACTGGTAAAATCCAAAAATAGAGTAAATGAAAAATCCGTCCGTCCGTGGTATACCGTACGGCGTCCGAAGCTTTCCTCAAAAAGTATTGGACCAAACTTTAAGAAATTTGGCTTAAAAATCATTTATCGGCCGGGGATGTGCAAGTAACATCGGTATCAGTTTAGGGTAGTGATTAAGGGCCAACATATTCAAAAATCGAGATCTCAAAAACTTTCAAGGTAGCAGTGATGATTTTTTGCTTGTCAATGATGAATTTAATCCCAAAGAATCGATTAAAACTATCCGCAACGCTGTAGGTTGAACCCGTTCGTTTTCTATGAGGGCTAGAGTCGAAAACGTCGTCGAAAAAACCTTCAGATTCCCTTCCAGGCGCGAGAAGATGAATGCGCTTCTAATCATGATTTCACAAGTGATTCGGTGGCTCAACCGATAATATGTCCGACTCAAGAGCTGAAGTTGGCGACGTGCAGCGTTTCAATCCGGGGGGTTTTGGTGGAAAAAATTCCGAAACCACGAGGATCGATAACAATGAATATTGCGGTTTTGTTGTCCCAACTAATAGTGGAAACTAATAGAATTATGATAAATAGAGGAGAAAAAATCATCTTGAGGCCTAATTGTTTCACTGATGAAGTTAGCTAAAAATAATAACACCTTGTGGAATGGTCTTGCAATGCACGGGTATTCTGCTAGTATAGAATAAAAGTATTAGCGCTCCTTATTTCGCACTACATATTATATTGACATGGATGTGTCTTTGCTCTGGGGGGTCCAACCAAACATTTCCGTCACGCAAAAGTTGATGTCACAATTTCTAATTATGTTCACGTACAACCCAGCCGTTGCTAGGGGAATGGAACTTCCGCAGTTTTCATCGCACAAAAATCGTTCGCCACTCGTAGGAAAGCGCTTGATTTATGTGATAAATGTTCCCATCTCAAGCTACCAATTTCCCCCTCCTTACGTACCTGGCTACATTCCTAAACTAAGTTGATTGGACTATAAACAATTTTAATAAGCCGGTTACAATATTCTTATCGCAAAGCAATAGCATCATTTACTCCACTCCATAGGAAACATTTTCATCCTCTTGACAACAGTCGACTGTAAACAACAACTCATTGTAGTGGCTTCTCTCCACGGTTATTTTCAATATTTCTTTAAGTAAGTAAACCTTTGTTTTGTTGGAATTAGAATTAGGGATGCGGCCCAGGGAAAATAAATGAAATTATTTCATTTATTGTTTTATTTGATAACGTTTCGTCCTCTTACTGAGGACATCTTCAGATGTTGGTGTGTCCAGGAAAAAATTCCCCCAATCGAAGACATATCCATGTAACATGGTATCTGCTTGTAAAGCAGATAGTGGAACTCGTTTACGAGTTTCTTCCTATTTCCCAATTTATGATCAAGTTCCATATCAATCTGACCGACTTTGTTTGTTTCAGGCTGTCAGTTCTACCCGTTGGGGGAGTACCTGAGGTTCGTACGCGTGCCCGAGTCTCTGCCGGTGGGAGACGAAGTCCTGCTAGTCGAAGTTCATCCACGAAAAAACCTGACGATCCAAGCAGTGGATGCTGTAAGTGACAAAACCATCTTGAAAATATCAAGTAGTCAATCCCTTAGTAAACTCGTAAACGAGTTCCACTATCTGCTTTACAAGCAGATACCATGTTACATGGATATGTTTCCGATTGGGGATTTCATAACGGTCGTCCTCGAGAGTTGTAAACAAATCCTTTAACTTTGGACTGTAGGCGACGAAATGTAGGATAAAGAATTTATTTTATCATTCTTGGAGGCACAAAAAGCATACTATAAATTAAAGTTATTTCTCCAATACAGACGCAATTAGTTTTTGTTAACAGTCGACTGTTGTCAGGGGATGAAAATGTTTCCTATGGAGTGTAGTATGATGCTATTGCTTTACGTTAAGAATATTGTAACCGGCTTATTAAAATTGTTTATAGTCCAATCAACTTAGTTTAGGAATGTAGCCAGGTACGAAAGGAGGGGGAAATTGGTAGCTTGAGATGTGAACATTTATCACATAAATCAAGCGCTTTCCAACGAGTGGCGAAAAATTTTTTTGCGATGAAAACTACGGAAGTTCCATTTCCCCAGCAACGGCTGGGTTGTACTTGAAAAACACTGAAATTGTGACATCAATTTTGCATGACGGAAATTATTGTTGGTTGACCCCCCAGAGCAAAGACATATCCATGTCAATATGTGCTTATCTTATACCAATTACTTATATAAAGTGCCTATACCTATACCCAGTCCTTAGTCCTATACCCGTACCTATTACTTATACCAAGTAGGTACCAAACCTAGTACCTATTCCTAGTACCTGTACCTAATATATACCAATAGGGTGGTTCAAAAAAAAAAAAAAAAGTTTTGGGATTTCTTGTCCCCATTGTTTTTTTGCTTCCTCGGTATGTCAGGATGACCCTTCTAAATTTTTAGCAAAAAATATTAATCCTAACCACTTTACCTGGCTAGATTTTGGTCAGTTATCGACCGCTATCGTAAACCAACTTCTAAATTGGTGCCGAGGTGATGATTTGAAGGACGGATTTCAATTTTTTGGGTCAATTTATGGGTTTTCGCATGCGCTGAACAAGACGAACTTATTTATTTTACGCTACGTCCACTAGTTATCCGGTAAACTGGCAGAGGGCGCTGCTTGAAGATGAGTAAAAATCGAAAATTTCACCGAAATTGCTGTCGCCTGGTTAAGAATTGTACTAGAAACATGCTATTAGTCGGATAATATGCTTTGGCATGTTCCGAATATGATTCCGTTTTTTACTATACATTTCCGCCGATGATTGCTTCGTTTATCGGCCATAAACCTCAAATTAATTGTAGGGTAATAGACAAATTCACCCTAATTTCACCGGAAATTATGTCGCGTTGATAATTTAAGGTCCCAAAATACCTTGTGTCGATAAAATTTAGTATTTTCCAGGATACACGGTACTAAGCCGTTGGTAATTTGGCAAGGACTTGAACCGGCATTGTACTTATTTGCCAAATATAGCGACAAAATGGAGAAAATAGCTAAATTTTCCCATTTTTCTGTAAAATTCCTTAGTTTTTATCGGTTTTTTGGCGTCAAATTCGTAGTTCTGAATTTTCTGAACTGTGATTGGATCGTTTGAGCAAAGGATTAGCTATTGTCAGCGGTATCGGTCAGGTGTAAAAGCTTGTACAATGGTATCGGGTCGTTAAGCGAATAAGTACAATGCCGATTCAAGTCCTTGCCAAATTACCAACGGCTTTGTACCGAGTATCCTGGATAATACCAAATTTTATCGGCACAAGGTATTTCGGGACCTTAAATTATCAACGCGACATAATTTCCGGTGAAATTAGGGTGAATTTGTCTATTACCCTACAATTAATTTGAGGTTTATGGCCGATAAACGAAGCAATCATCGGCAGAAAAGTATAGTAAAAAACGGGATCATGTTCAGAACATGCCAAAGCATATTGTCCGACCATAATAGCATGTTTCTAGTACAATTCTTAACCAGGCGACAGCATTTTCGGTGACATTTTCGATTTTTACTCATCTTCTTGCAGCACCATCTGCGAGTTTACCGGATAACTAGTGGATGGAGCGTAAAATAAATAAGTTCATCGTGTTCAGCGCATGCAAAAACCCATAAATAAACCCAAAAAATTGGAAATTTGTCCTTCAAATCATCACTCGGAACCAATATAGAGGTTGGTTTACGATAGCGGTCGATGACTGGCGAGAATCGACCCAGGTAAAGTGGTTAGGATTAATATTTTTTGCTAAAAATTTAGGAGAGTCATTCTAACATACCAAGGAAGAAAAAAACAATAGGGACAAAAATCCCAGAAATTTTTTTTTGACATTTCATGTCTTTGCTATGGCACACAACCAAATTTTCGTTATGTTACGTTACGTAACGAAATATGCTCAATGATTATTATGATTCGTAGAAGTGAGGTAGGTAGGTACCTATATGATTATAGCTGAAATTTGGCTATATGATTTTTGACATTTTATGTCTTTACTATGGCACATAAATGAAAAAGCGTCACGCGGGGGAGCGTCACGCGGGGAGCGTCACGCGGGGAGCGTCACGCGGGGAGCGTCACGCGGGGAGCGAAACGCGGAGAGCGTTACGCGGAGATTCCCTAATGATCCCACGATTCTGAGATTTGGTATGTGGGCCCTTGAGGGACTTCTGAACACAACTGACCGATCCCAGATCAGCTGAGTGGCTCTAGAATCCAGTTTTTTCCCTAATGATCCCACGATTCTGAGATTTGGTATGTGGGCCCTTGAGGGACTTTTGAACACAACTGACCGATCCCAGATCAGCTGAGTGGCTCTAGAATCCAGTTTTTTCCCTAATGATCCCACGATTCTGAGATTTGGTACGTGGGCCCTTGAGGGACTTCTGAACACAACTGACCGATCCCAGATCAGCTGAGTGGCTCTAGAATCCAGTTTTTTCCCTAATGATCCCACGATTCTGAGATTTGGTATGTGGGCCCTTGAGGGACTTTTGAACACAACTGACCGATCCCAGATCAGCTGAGTGGCTCTAGAATCCAGTTTTTCCCCTAATGATCCCACGATTCTGAGATTTGGTATGTGGGCCCTTGAGGGACTTTTGAACACAACTGACCGATCCCAGATCAGCTGAGTGGCTCTAGAATCCAGTTTTGACATTTCATGTCTTTGCTATGGCACACAACCAAATTTTCGTTGTCACGTTACGTTACGTAACGAAATATGCTCAATTTCTGATAATTTCCGCTTACAACCGAGTCGTTGCTAGGGAAATGGTACTTCGTCGTTTTTCATCCCACAAAATTCGTTGACCATTCGTTCGAAAGCTCTCGATTTATCCAACCATATTATGTTAACTACTGCAAAGTGCGTGGCAAACAAGCTGAGTTATGAGCATGGTTATTTGAATAATTGTTTACACACAGGTGATCATTCTCAATAATTGAAATTGTGAACATGATTGCAACCGCTTGTTAATTTCTGATGATTTCATTGAGCTGTAATTTTGTTTGAAGCTGTAATTTTGTATGTAGCCTCTTTAGGAAATTTACTGGACGATGCCCGATCCGGATCAGCTGAGTGGCTCTTAGAGCTTGCATACGAGTCTGCAACACATACGAGTCTGCAACTAAAGACATGAAATGTCCCAATGTGTTGCAGACTCGTATGCAAGCGTTTAGTTTTCACCGGACAAAAATCGTTCTCCACTCGTTGGAAAGTTTCCTCGAATTAATGAGATTTTGACATAGATATGTCTTTGCTCTGGGGGGTCAACCAAAAATTTCCGTGATACAAAATTTGTGTCACAATTTCAGTGTTTTTCACGTACAACCCAGCCGTTGCTAGGGGAATGGAACTTCCGCAGTTTTCATCGCACATAAATCGTTCGCCACTCGTTGGAAAGCGCTTGATTTATGTGATAAATGTTCACATCTCAAGCTACCAATTTCCCCCTCCTTACGTACCTGGCTACATTCCTAAACTAAGTTGATTGGACGATAAACAATTTTAATAAGCTGGTTACAATTTTTTTTTTTTTTTTTGAACCACCCTAATGTAACAAGGTACATTTTCGAACAAAATAAACATTAATTCATGACGAGAAAATGATACTTGAGTTGCGTATCCCTATCAGTTTGGAACGATGAAACTGATAAGGCCCGTTCCACCAAGGATGATCACAAACTAATCCGGAGTTTTCCAACTATGCCACTGCCGTTTTCGGGGTATAACTCTCAAATCGGGATTAACCCCCTATGGCGGAACGCGCCCATAGGAGACCACCTACAGCCTAACCCGCACATTCCCTGTGTATTTCATCAAAATAGGGTAAGAACTGTGAAAATTGAGCTTGTCACAAGGATCTTTCATTTGTGCATGTGCATGTGCATGTACTAACAATAGGTACGATTCCCTGGAAATCTATAATATGGAATGATTTAATAGTAAACTCGCAACTATCTCCCTAATTTGAGTTAGATCGGACAAAGCTAGGGCGTTTGAAAATGATGCTTAACGGAATGATATGTCTTTGCTCTGGGGAGTCAACCAAAATTTCCGTCACGCAAAAGTTGATGTCACAATTTCTAATTATGTTCACGTACAACCCAGCCGTTGCTAGGAGTATGGAACTTCCGCAGTTTTCATCGCACAGAAAAATCGTTCGCCACTCGTTGGAAAGCGCTTGACTTATGTGATAAATGTTCACATCTCAAGCTACCAATTTCCCCCTCCTTACGTACCTGGCTACATTCCTAAATTAAGTTGATTGGACTATAAACAATACATTTTCTCCACTTTATTTCATTTACTCCACTCCATAGGAAACATTTTCATCCCCTAGACAACAGTTGACTGTTAACAACTCATTATAGTGGTTATCATGAACATAAAAATGATAGCGTCTGTATTGGAGAAATAACTTTAATAGTATTTATAGTATGCTTTTTGTGCCTCCAAGAATGATAAAATAAACTCTTTATCCTACGTTTCGTCGCCTACAATCCGAAGTTAAAAGATTTGTTTACAAATCTCGTGGACAACCGTTATGAAATCCCCAATCAACGACGTATATTCATGTAACATGGTATCTGCTTGTAAATTTTCACTTGCGCTTGCGCAGCAGCTACTAATGATAACATCATGTTGACATTTATATGGGTTCAACAAATTGTCTTCTTTCAACTATTTTCCGATTCCGAGGAAGATCGGACGGCTAGGGGAGAGAAAACCATCCTTGATGGGATTTTGTTTGCGCATGGGCAGAATGAAGTACCTATTGATTTGGGGACAATGAAACTAATAGTGTACCGCCTACTGCCTAACCCACACATCCACCGAAAATGCCATCAAAATCGGATGAAAAGTGTGGAAATTAATCTTGTTATGGGAATTTGCGGGTACGACAGACTCAAATGTAGATAGAAACCACAAGACTTCACGCCCGATAGCCGCTATGCTGCCAGGATTACATGAATGGAATTTGACATTACGGAATTCCAGGATTCTGGCTCCGATTTTGAGGACGTGGTGGCCCATTTCTACTTATATTTCCCCATCCTGAAGTCTGAACGAGTTGTGGCTCTATCCAATGTCTGTAAAGGTCGGGTGCTTATCAGAACCAGTTTTAATAGTTCAGCTAACGGCTTCCATTTATTTATTTATTAGAATTCTTCGGGCATTAAAGCCCGATTTACGTGAAAAGATAAAGAGTAAAAATTAAAAAACTAGATCACCTACATAAATATACATCCAAAAAAATCAAAGCTTAACTCAAAACTGTCTCTGTGAAAACCAAGTTTAGATAGATCAGGAAAATATGACTAATAGGTCGATGACATTTTATTCGTGGTGATGTCCAATTGCTACCAAAACTTTGCGTCGGAAAGGAAGGAGGCTTGATTCAAATAGATTAACATTTGACAGGATGAAATCATTAGCAATGTTTCGTAAAAAATGAAGCTATTACAATGGCTAGAAAAAATTTTAAATCAGAATTTTATGTTAAATTTTTGAAATTCGTTTTGAGGCATTCTGAAACGATTTTTGAAGTTTTCAATTTTTCACACACACACACACACACACACACAAATAAATATGTACATGTACTGCCATTTTGTTTTTTTGACCACTCAGTATATAAATTCTTGTTTTGATTTTTTGAGGATTGGTCAACCAATTGACCAGTTGACCAACCCTCAAAAATCAAATCAAGAATTATATATATATATATATATATATATATATATATATATATATATATATATATATATATATATATTTATATATGAAATGAAATTATTTTATTTGTATAGGCCTTCCGGCGTTACAAGATTATATATTATATGTGTCATTCTAGACGATAACTCTCCTAGGGATTGAGATAAAAATCCCGTTCATTCGCCAAAAAACAAGCTTACCAAACGAAAGGGTGTCCGTATACGAAAAAACTTTGAGAACATTAAATTGGTCAATAAAAATAGTTAAAAACAGCCAACAATCTGAAATGTATCATTTTTAACAGAGTTACAGTCAAAATAAAATTATCAACGATTAGCTGGGGTAAATTTTTGCACGAAATTATACTGAAAACTTACTACTTAAATTTTATTAACATTTGCTGAAAAATCTATGAAAACTGCAAAAAAACTAAAGATCCAAAATCATTTTTGAATCACCGAATGTATTTATTATGAGTTTTTTGCCATATAATTGATTTTTAACAATTTCTTCCAACTGAAATCGCTCAAATTTCCAAACGAACTCATCCTTTCTTTTGTAATGCTTGATTATTTGGCGAGAGAACATTTTTTTAAAATCGCATTCCTGAGAAGAGTTATCGTCTGGAATGATCGTTTTTCAACATTAAAACATAGTATTCTCCCCTAATTAGCAACGTAACAGTAAAATTGACAACGCCGTTGGAAAGCTGGGCTTGTGATGCGACTTATAGAATTACAGCATGAAAATTTCCATTCAGGACGTTTCATGAGACAAACTTTGAAGAAAGTGAACAATTTCAAAATTTTTCAATGTTTTCACTTACGGCTAACTTTTCACCAGTTCATTCCATTTTTTATTTTAATTAATTTTTTTGAAAAGGCATCAGAGAGATAGAAAATCTAACGCTCTTTCCAACGGTATAATCGGATTTAAGTTTTGATTTAAATTAATGGAGTCATGACAGTTTTAGTGATACAAAGTCGAAAACGCGAAAAAAATCTTAAAAGTGAAAAAAGTGGTCTTTAAGTGAAATAAAAAATATGATATAGGACAAAAATATCACAAATTAGTAGTGGAATCGAACCCTAGCCGGTGGTGCCCCCAAAATTGAGAAAGCCTATATATGAGATAGCCTTTCTTTCCTTCCTTTTTAGCGAATTTTCTTAGAAAATAAAGCTATTGCAATGGCTCCAAAAATTTTAAAATAAAAATTTTCAAAAATTTTCTTTATCGAAATTTGTTTTGAGGCATTCTGAAATGATTCCTGGATTTTATCGTTTTTTTATATGTATATATATATATATATATATATATATATATATATATATATATGTATATGTCATTCCAGACGATAACTCTCGAGAGAATTGAGATAAAAACTTCGTTCTTTCGCCAAAAAATATATGCATTTCAAAAGAAAGGATGAGTTCGTTGGACACACTCGATGAGCACATTGAATTGGTCAAATAAAAAAATGTACTTAGAAAATCGCTAAAAAATCAAAAAACCGCTTCAACAAATTTATATTTTTTAGCGGAATGCTAGTTCGTTGGAATTAATCGAACATGAACTAGGACATTTGAAAATTTAAGCACAAAATTTCAAAAAAATGTACTTAGATTTCATTAAAATAAGCTAAAGTTCAATTCATGCAGCATGATCGTATGAGCTAATTTTCGTGAATTATCGTATTGTCAAATGTTGAATAGTTTTGAAATTTGAGCTTTTTGAGAGCAAGGAACTCGTTCACCATTAATTTTATCGGCAAATGAACGTATTCTACATAATAACCTGCTATTCACAAAAGTTGTACTGAAAAAGCTTTTTTTAAACTTTTATCGATTAAAATAAGATGAATAAAGTTACATTTTTCAGCATAATTGTGTGAGCGAATTTTCGTGGATTATCGTATTTTATAATTAATGAATAGTATTTGAAATATTCTACCAAAAAATAGCAATTGAAATTTTTCACCATTTTTTTTATGGCAAGAAACGTATTGAGTACATAATTTGCTATTCACCAATAGAAGTGCTCAAAAATTGTTGTCCAACGAACTCATGCAACTTTTGAAATGCGATTTTTTAGCGAAATTTTGATGAAGTTTTTAGTCAATTCTTTCGAGAGTTATTGTCTGGAATACATTTACATATGTTCTATTTATATACAGGTATATATATTATTTGAGCAATATACATACCAAAAAATATAAATTCCACGATTTTTAGCAGTTTTATAGCCATTTTTAGAGATTTTTTGAATACCCAACTTTTGAAATTTTTACCAATTTAATGTGCCATTGCAATAGCAACATTCAACTAACTCATCCTTTCTAAAAAATATATAGAACGAAGTTTACTTGAAAGCGAAGCGAGCAAAATCCACGAAAATCGTTTGTGGGTCATTTATATATATAATATTACAGACAAAAACGTCTAATTTGGGCAGTATAAAAAAAAGCGAAGCGAAAATCCAGGAATCATTTCAGAATGCCTCAAAACAGATTTCGTTTGCGAAGAAAATTTTTGAAAATTTTTATTTTAAAATTTTTGGAGCCATTGCAATAGCTTCATTTTCATGAAAATTTGCTAAAAAATCGATAGGAGTACTTGAAAAATTTGTAAAAATCCACAAAATCGTTTGTTCATTGGAATATTACGACAAAAAGTTAATATGCTATAAATGTATAATAAAATTTTAATTTGTCCCCAAAGTGCTCAAATTTCAACAGAATTTATACATAAATGTAATACGTCCGTTTATGAAAATTCGCTCATACGATCATGCTGCATGACTGGAACTTATATATGTATGTATACATATATATATATATATAATGTATGTGTCATTCCAGACGATAACTCCCGATAGAATTGAGATAATAACTTCGTTCTTTCGCCAAAAAATCAAGCATTTCAAAAGAAAGGATGAGTTCGTTGGACAATACTTTTTGAGCACATTAAATTGGTCACATTTCAAAAAATCACTAAAAATAGCTAAAAACGGCTAAAAATCGTTTAGTTCATATTTGCTAGTAGACTATTGCTCAAATAAAGTCTATTAACTATGAAATAGAACATTCAAAAATTTATGTAAAAAATTATGCTGTAAAATGTACTTAAAATGCATTAAATTTTCTCAAAATCATCGATAAAAACTGCAAAAAGGCTAAAAATATGTACAAAACCTCTATTTGAACTGGAGATTATTATGTAGAATACGTGTTTTGCAATAAAATCAATAGTTAACAATTTACTTGCACTCAAAAAGCTCAAATTTCAAAACAATCTAATATTATATGATACGATGATTTACGAAAATTCGCTCATACGATCATGCTGCATGACTGGAACTTTTATTACATTTATTTTGGCTACATTTATTCCATTTTAAAAGGGATATTTAAATCCCGTGTAATAATAATAAATTAATTAATTTGCTGAAATCACGTTGTTTGAATTTACAGAAAGAAGATGCGCATTTCTTCCGGTACAAGACGGTCAATCGAACGCACATTTCCCTGCGGTTAGCGCAATCGCTTGAGAACCTGGTGGACAACCCGATACCGCAGAACGTGCTCAAGTTCCGCCTCGTCTGCGATTATCAGGAAGGTGACGACACGGTAAGTCCAGCCTATTATATATGGTCGCCTAGTCCACACGCTCGTGCCTATAGCGTGTCCATTGGCATCCTTAACAGAGACTTCATTGATATCAACGTCCCTCCATTCGCGTGTTCACGTTCACCTGTTATTTACTGTATGCACAGCGACCGAACGAGTTCGGGATTTTTAGTTCGCTGTTCACAGAGCCAGTGCGGGACCGTCCAGAACACGTTCTATCGGTCCGGGATTTTTTTTCGGAACTTCTAGTCCCGCTCATGCGCAGGAAAATATTTACGCTCCGCCCACTACGATTTCCCCTGTGGGCTCACAAGTGGAGTTTTGTTGTTGTTTTCGGCAATAATGTTTGCGTCATTACATTGATTTTCGGTAACTGATATTGTGACTAAGTCATAAGTTTGATAGCAAACAAAATTCTAGTGCTATATAATCAAATATAACACAAATTGACTTATGTCAATTTGCTCTTTTGGTCATACTGCACAATTGGAACATTTAGTGAATTTTCGAGGAAAATGAAACTACTTAATGCAATGTCTAGAAAAATTTTACAAATTAAATTTAAATTCGTGAAAATCCGTTTCGAGGTATTTTGAAACGATTCCTGGATTTCAATACTTCTGTTCTCTTCTGTGTAAGGTTCAGTTCGGAAATTCGAGAAAATCTTTGTTTCCGAGACTTTTCCCAAACTAGAAAGGCTCATTAAGTTCCTACAGTCTCAATCGAAAATTGGTGGAACTCGTTACCTCCCGAAGGTTAGGTACCTACTCCATTACTAGCTACTTCACAGAAATTCTTGTGAGCCAAGCCTCTTCTATTTTATTCTTCTTTCAATATTACTTATATTTTCCACCTAAAAAGTTGGGGGAGCAAAATGTTCAGTTGACGGGTGCGAAGAAACTATATACTTAGGTACCTACCGCTCACAAACAACTTCTCATTTTTAGCGAATTTTAAAAAATATTTTCGGCTATAATTGCGTTTGTTTTTATTTTAATTTACTGAAATACGACTCGTATTTATTACCTTGGCTATCCGATTTGGAACCAAGGTATATTCGGAATGTCAGTTTGACAGCACAGATTAACAAAATACTAAAAAGACTGGCTGCCTTTGACTTCAATGGTTCAGCCTTTTAATGCCTAACGATTACGTTACAACAACGGAGCGACGTCAGCGCTTTCTCTGGGATTCTGACGGGAACTCTGTCACACTCCCCCCCCCCCCTTAAAAAACATACTTGATTGAAGAGCAAGTATGTAAACTAGGTGGAATAGTTTACTGGTTGAGAACTGATGCTCACTAATAAATAGCTGCATTGGCGATGAGGCTAAAAATGTGAAATTAAAACAGGATGGATTGTCAATGAATCTTTATATGAAGTATTCATTAGGTAGTTACCCCCGTGAATAATATAACTTGCTCAACTTTGGAGACTTACAGTGGATGGTGCCCACTATGGGGACTTATGAAATAGGGAACGATGCCCTGGGTTCGGGAACAATGCCCTTGAAAATTGAGTATGTTAAATAGAAATAATATGAGGGGAAAAATTGAGAAATTAATAATCAAGAACCAATGAAAGTATTTATGTATCCAAGGGAGTGTAGTAAGTATTCCTTCAGGAAACCCGGGCCATGTTCCTTCTGAAACATTAACGTCCCAAAAATAGTGGATCGGATTACTAGGCGTCAGCCATGCATAATCCAACCACTCTGCTACCATGTAATGGACTTAGGCGCCCCGAGGTGCAATGGGGGCCTAAATCCTCCACACTCTTAGGTAGAGAGGGGTGAGACAGTACCATAAGAGATACGACTCGTACTAATAGCATTATGCTTCCAGTTCTACGATCAGCCATCCATTGCCAAACGCAGTCTTTCGAAAACACGGGAAGAGGTGCGCCCGACGCCCATTACAACAATGGAGCGACGGCAGCGCATTCCCTTAGATCTCGCGGGAACTGTCACAGTCTTCGAAGGTACCAAAGTTACAAATACAACAACTACGTTACAGTTTATAGTACAGTTAGTTTACGTTACAGTTTAGAGTATGCAAAACAGTTTTGCGTAAATTGCATCAAAAATGGAGTAAAATGCCACCAAGCCGTTGCGTTGGTAGAGAAATAGAACTTCCGCAGTGTGCAGCGCACAGAAATCGTCCTCTTACTTACTGAAGATTAGTAAGATATTTTTATCGTAGTTATATATTTACTTACTAAAGCCGCGGTCACACTAGGCTGTTTAGCAGCTGCTACAAACCAGCTGCTGGTAAATCAGCCAGCGGATCTGAAGGGTTCACATTATGCTACTAACTAGCCGCTAGTACAGTTTTAACAGCAGTTGATGACTTGAAAACATTGTGTGTGTGTTGTGTGCAACATGTCATCTATTGGTGTGAGTCGTGAACTCCTGAGACGTGTGTTGAATATTGGAGTTAAAGAGTTGAATATTGGAGAGTGCAGACGGAGCGTCCCACAGGCAAGGATAATTTCAAAATATATCTAGGAAAGTAATTATGTCTTTACCCGACCACTTGTTACTGTCGGCCATATTCACTGTTATTTAACACAAAAAAATTAATAGGGGTTCACATTGGCTGGCTAGCACCAGCAAGGAGGTCACGTGACTGCCAGCAGAGGGTAGGCAGCGCTAAAAAGTTAAGCATGTTCAACTTCCGATTCTGGCTAGTAAACACCAGCCCGCTGGCAATCACCAGCCGCTGGTTCTTGGTCAGACTAGGCTGCTTGCTGGCAATATTACAATCGGCTGGTTAATAGCGGATGCTAAACAACCTAGTGTGACCGCGGCTTAAGGGATTGACTACTTGTTATCTAATATATGAACTTCTCGTGTCACAGTTTTCGTTGCCATACTCCTCCGAAACGGCTTGACCGATTTTGGTGAAATTTTTTGTGCTTATCCGGTATCTATGAGAATCGGCCAACATCTATTTTTCATCCCCCTAAATGTTAGGGGTAATCCACCCCTAAATTTTTTTTTTTTTATTTTTTAGACAAAATTTTTAATTTCTATTTTAATTAACGTCTGCCAAGTTGGGTGGGCAGTATAACTTCCTCAAGCGAGCGAAGCGAGCAGCATCCCCCACAGAAGTTAAACCTACCCTTAGAGATCTACCGTTTGCGAGCGAAGCGAGCAACATCCCCTACATGTTTCAATTGTAATACATTCCATGTATACAGCCACACTTTGCGAGCGAAGCGAGCAACATTCCCTACATACCACACTTTGCGAGCGAAGCGAGCAACATTCCCTATATGCCACACTTTGCGAGCGAAGCGAGCAATTTAATGGGGTATTTAATAGGGGATCTGGGGGGCTTGCCCCCCGGCTGGACGTGGAGGCGAGAGGAGCGAGCCGGAGCGGCTAGTATATACATATATCTGTGTAAAATTTCATGGCGACTGGAGCTCTGGGAATGCCACGCAGTGGGTAGTCAAACTAAAGAGCAAGTCAGGGTCTAAAGTCTCGTGCCTCAACTTGATTGTTCGCGAACGTCTCGTCGCTTGTAAGCCTTGTTTTGTTGTCACTTGGTTGAGATGGTAATCATGGTTATAGTGCAACCGGTCCAAACACATGGGAGTAGCAATAGTTTCGTGAACGTCAAATTTAGCCATTTTTTTACCTTCCTTGATTTTTTTCGAAGCTTCAAGCGCCTAATCGTACGGCAAAATACGTGTCGACTCATTTTCTATGTAAGAAACTCCAGTAAATATTTCTTTGAGATTGGCGACAGACCTACCGCACACTTCCCTTGTGAGCCAAATCTTGGCCGAAGGTCCTACTTTGCTCCCGGCTCATGCAATAATATGAAATCGTTGCCACACAAATATTCATGTAATCAATCCTAGATTCATGTCCGCATTCCATAACCGTCGGATGCTATTCCACAGAGAGGAAAAATAAATGACATCTTTCACACCTACCGCCAGCTTTCTACATTCCGGTTCCAGTATTTCTAAGAAAGGAATGATCTCTTAATACTTATCTTCTTTGGCGCGTGCATTTCTCATAGCGGCGTTGATAACTAGGAAATTCCTTATTAAGAGCAAATGCTACGAAGCAAGTCCGATTTCCGCCGGATTTCCGAAGTGGGTCACCGCTCGCCTAAAACCAGTTAACATAATGTTAATACGTCACGCCTAATGAATAACGAGTCGGCGTTTTGCTACCCAACTGAAAACAAGGAGTCGGAGAGGTCTGCACCTACCTCATATCTCTGTGTTCCTACTTACCTACCAACGCTGCCTTCACTGCACCCTGGTCATCTCATGAATAATGCATGGACTCATTATCGTGGTCATTAGACCGCCTGATCCTAACTGTTTAGACCGTCCCTCGTGGGATTGAAGGGCCGAGTGACGAGTGCCGGTTCCTTAATTGAACATTGTAAGTGAATTCAATTAATTGAATTGATTAAGTGAGACGTCCAATATGATAAATATCCGACTTGATTCAAAACATTGGAGAATGATGAATGGTGAGAATATTGTAGTCAGTATCTTCACAACCATTCACCCTACCCTACTTGAAAAAACGTCATGTTTAGCACTTTTTTTGTTGCCTTTTCTCAATAATGGCTCGAGGGATTTTGATGAAATTTTCAACAGTTACTCTTCTTCTGGATAGGGATGATATTCCATACCCTTCACATCTGGGAAAATACTCTGAGGGTGACAATTAGCAAATAACCTTAGAAAATAGCCGAAAACGCCGTTTTTTTGGCACCTTCATTGCCTTTTCTTTAAAAAGCTTCAAGAATTTCGGTGACGAGGTTTTCACGTTACTAAAGACGACGCTAGCGCTGGTTGGTGCATTGAGTGTCAGGTGAACTATAGTGTTCCCACCGACGGATTCTTGAACCTAAAAGTTTCGTGAACTCGTGGAACCCATCTGAGTTCATGAACTCAGACGGGTGCTTGGAACACACCTATTGGAATACGACGAAAGTGTAAGGAGCGTGGGTACTAACACCTGGTTGCGCTGATCTCTGGCTAGAGATGCAAAATCGGTAGCCAACAATCGATTTCGACAATCGATTTTTAATCGAGAGCTCACGATTGTTTGTACCAAATAATCAGGCTAACAAATCGATTTTTAATAAAACTCGATTTTAAGCATAAAAAAAATTATCTATTATATAAATACAGCACGATGTATCAAGTTAATTAAATATTTTACATTTTAAAATTATTTAATAAAATATTGGTATGTACAGTTACTGTAACTATGCATGACATCTTTTGCATAGTAAAAATATAATGAGGAAGTTGGGGTGATCAATGAGCATAGTTGGGGTGAGCCAAGTTTAATAAAGAATCATAAATAAAGTATGTACAAGGTATTCTGGACTACACACTGAAAAAGTAATCCGTGTACGCTGTTCAAAAATAATACCTAACTTGGAAAATGTATTACCTTTCAATCTGTTGCGTTCCTGGGTAAGCACAGACCTGCCTTAGAAAAAAGCCTCTCGCTTGGGACTGAAGTAGACACTGAGGCTACGTACTTGATTGCAATATTTGAAAGGTCGGGAGAGTCTGTTGTCTATTCTCCTTTTCGTGGGTCTGCTGCGTTGGCACACACACAATACAAAGAGTAGAAGATACAGAAAACAAACACCGCAATGAAAATCGATTTCACAAAAATCAATCGATTTCTGGATAAAAATCGGTACAATCAATCGATTGCAAAAAAATCGGAAATTGGAGGTAAAAAATCGATTTTTTGATTTAATCGAAAATCGATTAGCATCCCTATCTCTGGCACTAGCTGCATTGGCCATATCAAGGACCAGACACTAGGTACACAACATGTCCAGCTGTGCACGCCCCTGCCGACCTGAATTCGAACTAGCATCAACTGGCAATGAAAATAAGCCCCCTGATGTGTAGCTAAGTCCTGTAATTATTCAATGGTTTTAAATATCACCCGTGGTGAAGTGGATAGCATAGCAGACTTCTAAGGTGATGGACTCGATCCCAAGCTCTGAACAAATTTTTTTGCATTCGAATTCAACCTCCGAAACATATTTTCGAACAACATTATTCTAAATGTTTTAAATAATACTTTAAAACGTAATTTTGATCTATTCGTCTAACTAATCTGAATTTTACAAGGAGATTAGCTACTTGCTGCTAAGTATTTTTGAGATGCGAGCATCCAGATCACCTAACTATACAAATCATTCTGATCTATTTGTCCAACTAATCTGAATTTTTACTAAGGGAGTGACTACTTGATGTTGTGTATTTTTGAGATGCGAGCATCCAGACCACCAAACTACACAAATCATTCTGATCTATTTGTCCAACTTATCTATATTTTTGCAGCGAACAT
This sequence comes from Adelphocoris suturalis, assembly GCA_030762985.1. Taxonomy (NCBI): domain Eukaryota; kingdom Metazoa; phylum Arthropoda; class Insecta; order Hemiptera; family Miridae; genus Adelphocoris; species Adelphocoris suturalis. The sequence continues at coordinate 5,976,021 of CM061046.1, forward strand.
AGATTACCAATTCATTGAAAAGAATGTATTCGTGCGAAAAGACTAAGGGGGAATGTAGTTACGATTCAGTTCGGTAGGGGCGCGCACAGTGGGACATGTTGTGTACCCAACGTCAAGTATATCAAGGTGGGTCCTGTAGCTGGAAGCAAAGTCAATGGCTTCAGCTGATGTTGAAGCCTGACTCTGCAAGGTTGGTAACCGTTCAGCTGTTGTTGTTGTTGTTGTTCTTGTCCTGCCCAGGCACCCACTGGTTGAGGGCACTAGTTGGTGTAGCCCATGACAGTATTGCAATGGCTCGAAAATTTTTAAAATCAAAATTTTCAAAAAATTTCTACATTGAAATCCGTTTTGAGGCATTCTGAAACGATTCCCGAATTTTGCGCTTTTGTATATGTATGTATTGTGTCATTCCAGACGATAACTCTCCTTAGAATTGAGATAAAAATTCTGTGGAACTTTTTATAGATTTTTCAGCAAATATTAATGAAATTTTAGTACATTTTCCCGCATAATTTTTGTCTTTAATTTTATAATGTTCTAATTCGTGTTTATACACTTTTTGGCTACAATTCTGCTTAAAAAAAAATAAATAAATAAATAGATTAAACAATTTTTAGCCGTTTTGGCCATTTTTAGTGATTTTTTTAGTACATTTTTTGAAATTTGACCAATTTAATGTTCTCAAAAAGTGTTTGCCAATGAACTCATCTTTTTGGTGCAAAAGCTTGATTTTTTGGCGCAAGAACGAGATTTTTATCTCAATCTTAAGGAGAGTTATCGTCTGGAATGATACATACATATATATATAATTGGAGGTTGGGTTTGACCAAACTAGACTTGAGTGGTTTTTTAAAAATTATGTTTTAATCATAATTTTATCCACGACGTTTCTACCCAGGGGCTGGGTCCTAATCATGTGGTACCTAAAACGTACAAGAAATAGGTATAATCTAAATGGAACAAGAAGTACATATGTATAAAGTGAATGGTAGAAAAGTGTGATCTGAATGGGACGATCTTAGTAGTTTTTTTCTTATCATATATGGTTTAGATTCTACATATAAACTAGGTTACTTACAATTGCTTGAATGTGGTAGAGGGCCTTTCGCCAAGTGAAAGAATATATATTATATATATATATATACCATATATATATATATACCATATATATATATATGTATATGTATATATATACCATATACATATACATATATATATATATGTCGTGGTGTACCGCCAATAATTATCTGTTTCATTTATTCGAAGAACCCGCATCATAATATTTTTCATTAAAACTCTCTGGTGGCTCTTTTAGGAACTAATTGCGTTTTCGTTTTCATGGGTTGGTAGTAAAGGAGTGGGCTCCCACCTACTCCGTAAAATATACTACCTACAGCGCTTCGACTTGCGTCTCGTGTCAGGACCCCAGTCGTTCTCAAAATCTTAAGTTGGTTAGTCCTTTTGAATAAACATCAATTTTTCGCTTTTAATGTAATATATTTCGGTTTGTTAAATAAATTAAACATAATTATTAGTCCTACTCCAAGATATGTATGAAAAAGCGCAAACTTCGGGAATCGTTTCAAAAAACCCTCAAAACGGATATCAGTGACAAAATTTTTCAAAAATTTTGATTTTAAAATTTTCCGAGCCATTGCAATAGCTCCATTTTCCACGAAAATTCGTTAAAAACAGCTTGAATCCCATCTCCACTAGGTACCTAGTCATGAGACATAATGTGAACTTTGGCATCTACAAGGAAAAGTAATCCCTTAATCTGGAGTGCTTATTTATTACAAAACAATAAACCACTTACTACCTAGTAACTTGGGGTATCAACGGGAAGTTACTCATAATATTTGGGAATGTTTTCATTTATTGAAGACACACAGTGAAGAAAACAACAAAAACGAGGGCCACACGTCCACAGCGGCTCACGGTCAGATAGAGAGTTGAACCCAACCACCCATATGTTCTTATCTTATTACTTATCAGTGTTTTTGTTTTGATTTAGGTCTGTCGGCCAAGTTAAATATATCATAAACATCTTTGTGACAAATTTACTTTTGAAAAATGAGCGATTATTGTGCGGGTGTGTTGTGTTGGTTTCACGGTGGATCTGATGGTTCAATATAAAATTGCAAGTAGTAGGTACTTTCGATAGGAGACAGAAGTTAATCAAGGAAAGTAAGTTTACAAAAATTCACACTTCGCTCTTCAGTTACCTAATCATGAGATATAATGTGAACGCATATCTATATAATTTAATGCAACTGCATAAATATAATGCATCATATATAATGTGCAATGAAATAGTTGGTGGCAAAGAAACTTGTTCTGAATAATATTCAATGTACCTATCAAAAAAGATTTTGAATTTTTAGCTTTTTTGCTATTTTCGTTAAAAAATGAAGCTAGGTATTGCAATGGCTCCAAAATTTTAAAAATTAAGATTTTTGAAAATTATCTTCGTTGGAATCCGTTTTGTCGCATTTTGATACGGTTCCTAGAGTTTAACACTTTTTCATACGTATACATATTTCAATACTACATAAAATATTACTATAGAGATATATACATTTCAATGAGATTTAGATAACAAGATAAATAATGATGAATAATAACAGGTTGTTAAATAAGTGTATAGTTCACTAGCTGGTTCACCCGTGCGTAGCATAGGTTGACTTGAATAAGTACACGCTCAATTCTACGTTTATTCAGTGATGTTCAAGATCCCGGACCGATAGAACGTGTTCTGGACAGTCCCGCACTGGCTCTGTGAACATCGAACTAAAAATCTCGAACTCGTTCGGTCGCTGTGCATACAGCCAAAAAAGGGCGTGGTCAGTTCAGAACCGTCCGGGACTCACTGTACATACAAACCTCTACCCCCCCCCCCCCCCCCCCCCCCCCCCCCCCCCCCCAAACACCCTCTATGGGTTAGATTGGAAAACTTGAAGTAGTCTGCGATTCAAGTTAGAGTATCTCAAACATTTCTTACCAATCAGCTCCAAAGTTACCAAAAACCTCAAATAGCTTATAATTTAAGTTGAACTGATTCAGACATTTACTTCAGTCATATCAATTGTTCAATGACCCCTGTAACCGTGAAAAGCGGACAAACATACGGACAGACAGACTGAGAAAAATTGAGAAAATGGTACCAATCGTCTACAAATAGCATGAAACGGAAAAGAAACGAAAATTTTCATGTTTCTGATCATGTACAGACAGACATACAATTTTATTAATATGGATAACAATAGAATATTTTTGGAGTAAATAAATAGTAATAGTCAGGCTCATTTATATTGCCTCTGGGTGAACCTATAGGCAGCGGAAGTGTTGTTTTCACTTTCGGGAGAAATGAAAAATCTTTTGTCTCCAAAATAAAAATTTTGAGACCACGGAACTTTTGTTCCGTGTCTGCCTGTCTGTGTGTGTCTGTCGTCCGCAAACCTTGTAACAAGCTTAGTTGCCATAATTTGCAATCGATTTTATGAAATTTTCAGAGAATTTGCAGGTTAGGGTGTAGATGGGACCCTACTACTTTCAATGTTCCCAAATCAATTCTTCACTCTGCGCATGCGTAAACGTAAATTATACAAAGCATAATTTTCTCACGTCCTAATCGTTCGATCTCGCTCAAATTTGAGAGATAATGGAGTAGACAATTTGAGCATTCCATATCAATTTCAAGATAATCATTTCTCCAGTAAGTAAATGCTTTACATTAGTTTATAAATAAAGGATGTACAGAAATATAATCTCCCAATATGGGCTAAGAGCCCGCGCTAGGGAGATGAGTTGGTTGAGCAAAATATTTACAATATACAAATAGCCGTTATTCTAACTGGTATTTACAATACTAGACGGAATTGAAAAAAAAAGAAAAAAGTTCCTATTATAATATAATTTCCAAGACAAAGCTGAAAGAGTAAGAATAAAAAATAAACTATATTTAAGCACTCTGGTGAGACAAAAAGAATTTCTTCAGTAGTGAACAACAATTATTCGGTTTTTCCAACAATTGCGTTTTTAATGAATTAGGCAGTTTATTGAAAGATAATATGCCTGGTAACAATCACAATTTTGCGCTGCTGTCGTGTGGAATAAGGGAAGAGAAATGAATTTGTTAAGTTTAAATCTAGTGGTTATCTCGTGTTGCGGATGAATGAAAATTTGGTCTTAACTTGCTTTATTATATTATTCATTTTTAATAGCTGACTAAAATTCAAAATTTGTAAAGATTTAAAAATAGGTTCTGTGTGAGCCGCAAATTCACTTCCACTTACAATTCTTACCAAAATTTTTTGTGCAACGGGGTTTTAGAGTAGGACTATATGCCCCGCCATAAGTCGGGAGTCCATATAGCAGTACTGATTGGACTAATGCGTAATAGAGTAGCTTCATTAAATTCGAATTTAAAACTCTCTTTAAACGGGAAAAAATGTAGATAAGTTTGCGGAGATGTTTGTTAACATAAGCTATATAAGGTACATGACTTCATATCGCTATCCAAATATATACCTAAGTACTTGGTTTTATCGGATCTGGCCACCGGAGGACAATTTAAGCAAGCTTGCAAGTCACAGTTTGTCCCATGTAAGCTTAATTTTAGGTTTGACGGAGGGCTAGATAGTGATGTCAAAGCAAACGGGAGCGACACTGTTTGGTTTAGATTTAAGGTTAACTGATTTTCAATTAACCAAGAGTTTACTATTTGGAACCCCCTTTCAGCAAAAAGTAGTTAGTCCGCTATTCGTTTCATTAGAGAGTTTTTGGTGACCACTAACGTAACCTTAACGTCACCCTAACGTACCCAAGAGTACGTGACCTTGAGGGGACGTTAACAACGTCGTACGTTAGAATGGCTCATTTAACGTCACCCGTTTGGGGACCTAAAGGCACACGACACCAGCCTAACCTTCCTGTAAATGTAACCCTACTGCTCACCTCAAAATTACTCGAATACTGCTGAAGTAAATATAATAGTTTTTCTTTTCAAATGCCTCATTACCAACTAATTATGTTGATGTAGAGGGTAGGTTTTTGAACACCCCTCAAACTTGGTTATTTTACATTTCAAGTCGCGTAGAAACCGAATGTGCCATCTGAAGTCCGCCTCCGCTATCCAGCTTTACTAGCCTTCAACTCGATCGAAAAAAATCCGTTCTTTTGCGCACAGGCTCTATTTGGTCGATTAGAGCTTTGTTTTTATTATAATTTCACATATTTTAAATGAGAAAACTGAGTTTTAAGACACTACTTCTTCGCAATATTGTTCTTAGTTTGCCTGATCTCTCAGCTATTTTCTCGTGAACATTGCGTGAAGTGCTGCCTCCACTGATGCTTTTGTCAGGTAAAATCCTGTTTTATTGTCATAGAGATAAATACTTTTCATACTTGTTGATAATTTGCCCAACGGAAAACCTAAAAATATGAAGCTGGTAACGACTAATGACCTATAAGTGCTACTAAAACGCGGTGTTCCACACTTGAGGCTTACTATCCATGCCCTGTTTACAAATCGAAAACTAAAAATGAGAAATCAGCCCGTATTTGTATTGAAACTAACATGAAATTCGAATTCAGGATTGAAAATCGGCGTTTCATATCGAAATGAAGAAATTGATTAGTCAACCAGTAGACAACAAGACAGCTGAGGGGAAAATATCGCGTTACCCAACCACCGTTAACGTGACATCAAAATTAAGGCAACCGTTCTCCAGGTTCCATTTGGGTTAGCATCTTCGTTTGCTCCCTCAAGACTGCGGTAACGGGTGACGTTAAGTTGAAGTCGCCAAAAACTCTCTATTGTTGACAAATCAATATTTCACCCTGCACATGCGCACTCGTAAATTCCATTATGCTTATTACGTCTTAGTTGTCCTGTCTCGCTCAAATCTTGTGGATAGTTAGGAAAAAACGATTTGATCATCCGAAATGAATTTTAACATGATTGTACCATTAGTAGATGCTGCGCATGCGCGAATGTGAAAACTTAGTGACAAGCTCAATTTTCCCAGATTTTATCTGAATTCGACGAAAGTTCCAGGGAATGTGTGGGTCAAGCTGTAATCAATCCCCTATCAGTTCATTGTTCCTAAATCAATAGTTTTACCTTCCGATCTCACTCAAATTTAGAAGATAATTAGAAGAAGACGATTGGAGCATTCTGTATCCATTTCCATGTGGTTGATCATTAAGTAGCTCCTGCGCACGCTCCAATGTGTAGTCCTTGTAACAAACTTTATTTTTACGAGTACAGTTTTCATCTGATTTTGATGACATTGTCTGGAAATATGCGTGTTAGGCGGTAGATAGTCCCATGCCAATTTAAATTCATTTCAATTTTCAGGCATGACTGAAACTTTTTTGAATTTTTTGGGTGGCGTTTTTTACACCAGCGGTCAACCTCATCATAAATAATTTTAATGAGCCCTTGCATTCCAACTTGCACTAATGATGCGTCTTGACAGCTCCATTTACCGTGTCATGAAAGATCATTTAATACTTAGATATGGACTCATGTGTGTTTATATACTCACAATATAGTTGACAAGATGATTTAACGTGGAATTTGAATCTACCTAATAACCCTCGAAGCCGTAAGAAATAATTGGTGCGGGATTTTACGTAACGTCCTATGATACAACAGTAGTTCATACTTAACCAACCGATCTTGATCTTGAAATTATGCCTCTCGCAGCTGGTGACCGTCGTCAAGGTGAAGGGCTGTCAATCACCAGGCGGGCGTAAGTCCGCCTTCCTGCCGTATTTAAACCAAACTCACTCGGAAATCGGACCAATAAACCCCCCTTAAGATGCCGTAAGTGGGACTTGATACCGATCGTCGGCACGTTTCACCGATTAGTGGGATGAGGTAATATAAACTGATTCGTGAAAGCCGTCGTCCTTAGGGGAAGCTCGGGGGTCCAGCGGCAGCTTCCCAGGTGAAAAGCCCGCAGAAGGAACCAGCCCGCCCGCCCTTGTGCCTTGAACTTGACGAAATCCAGTTGCGTAACGTTTTCTCTTTTTCGGGGTTGCCCACGAATTAATTTGAATCAATATTCATTGTCAAAAGGATGAATAAAGTTCCAGTCATGCAGAGCGAATTTTCGTGCGTATTCGAACTACATTTATGATTATTTGTTTTATAATTTGAGCATTTTGAATGAAAAAAAAAAAAAGTCCAGTCTGCAGCATGACCCCATGAGCGAATTTTTGAAGAAATCTTCGACATTTCAGTCGCTATTGACGGTCGAGCGGAGCGAGTGTACTAGCGGTGCTAGTACGTACATAAATAGAACTTCTTCATAATTTCATGGCTGATATTTTCTAAGCCACAGTCAGTATTAAAGCTACATCAAGTCCTAAAACAGTTTGTTGAGCGTAAAATATTAAAGAGAGCGACCGAAAGAATCGGAGGACGGAATATTTCACAGAGTAAACTCATCAGTTGTGATTACTTTTTTTTTTTTTTTTTTTTTTTTTTTTTTATACAAGCACCTACTACCTACGTTTTAAACAGCATGGTGATTGGTTATAGAGGGATACTTCCATAAGAGTAGTTCAATCTGAATTTGGACAATGTTTCATGCAAATATTACCGATTTTTACAACTTTATTTCTATTATTTCGATTTTTGACTGATTTTTCAACTTCGAAATTTTTGAAAACTTGATACATATTCTTATATTTCCGAATTTACCACAACGTTAGTATGCTAAAAAATTATTTCGCACAACAAATCGCAAAAAACAGGCTATTTTGAAATGTTTGACTACATTTTTGAAAATTTCAACCCGAAGATATAATCCGATCATGCTGGCCAACAAACTTTAACTTTCGTTTTGTGTCCTTAACATTTTAAAATTTGTTTGAAGTTTCCTCCACAATTCTACGGACAGTTATCGTCTGGAATGACACATACATACATATGTACATACATACATACATACATAGAAAAATATGTTAAACTTCAGAATATGATTCAGAATAGCCTGAAACGGATTTCTGCATAAAATGTCTTCAAAAATTCACATTCTACAAATTTTGAGGCGAGAGCAATAGCTTAATTTTCTTCAAAAATTCGCTAATACGATCCACATTAATCGCGAATTTCTATGGTTACTTTTATTTGCTCGATAAAAAGATACGAACGAGAGCTTTCCAAGAAGGAGCAATATGATGGGTATCTGACCCTAATGCTCTTGAAATTCAATGCAAGATGACGTCACGGACCCGTCCGCCTGGGAGGGGAACCCTCAGTTCTCTTGACTACCAAGTCATGCGTGATCTTCCTATCCGTTTATTGGCCAAACTAAACGGCCTTTTGAGTTGAAAATTGGTACATGGGGGTTTTCAAGTGCTCTGAATCCGAATCAGAGGTCGAAGTGTGAAATTCCAACATATGAAAGTTCCCCATTGGGGTTTTAAAAAGTTGGGGGCAACAGTAAAGTCTTTTTGAAGAATCAAAAACTTAGTATTAGTAAAACTCAGTATTTCACGATTTTTGCACTTGTAGAGCGGAATTAAGCCCATATACGCCCACTTATAAAATCGAGTGATGGGTCATTTCCTCATGAAATTTCACGTAGAATTCGAATCTGCATAAAACATGGGGATTCTCATTTGAAAAACTAAGTTTATGTTATTTTTCGCCACTTCTGGCGCAAGTGGCGCTTGCGAAAGTATTTTTCGTGAGATCTACGGAAAAAATTATGAAGAATGGCGTTGGTCCCAATTTTTAACGCTGTATTCAGGGAAAATGAAGGAGGGTGTAACAGTACCTACAGTCGGAGTACATGCTTAGAAATTAGTCTGCATTCATTTAAATATATTCAACAAATAGGCAGGTAACGATCGTTTTTTTGACATGGATATATCTTTGCTCTGGGGGGTCAACCAAAAATTTTCGTCACGCAAAAGTTGATGTCACAATTTCTAATGATGTTCACGTACAACCCAGTCGTTGCTAGGGGAATGGAACTTCCGCAGTTTCATCGCACAGAAATCGTTCGCCACTCGTTGGAAAGCGCTTGATTTATGTGATAAATGTTCACATCTCAAGCTACCAATTTCGTTTACGAGTTTGATTGTTTGCTTGATCTATCAACTCGAACTGACCTAGTAACTGAATATCGAACCTGAAATGGCTTGGAAATTTCAATTTAATCACTTTTTTCAAGTGATATTAAATTTCTTAATTTGATGTTTTCCTTCTTCAAAAGTTTAAACTGTATGAAAAAGTTTCAGCGATAAAATTTTGCTTAGTTTATAGGAATAATAAAAAACGAGATTCAAGAAATAGCAATCGAATATACCGGCAATATTAGAGGATAGACATCATCTGCAGTTACGAATTAATACAATTACTGTTCCGTAGGGTTTTACAATTACATTTTATTCAATAAATAAAATGTTGTAGGTTAGTCAGTTCGCGTACGAAAGTCTTGGGGGACTGGTGTTCATACCTTTGGACTGTAACCAATGAAGGTCACTAAACTTGATTTGGAGGCTCCTGCAGGCGTGAAACTTCGACGTGTATAATTTCAAATTGAAGCTTTCTATCTTTGAGATCCAAGTATGATTTAATGAGTGCTAAAAAAATGTTAATTTCGTGTAGCGTACTTAGTCAATTGCGTATTACTACGTGTTTATGATTTACCAGAAATCAACAAACCTTGAAAGTCGCAGCAACTCGCAACAATTTGATTCATCTCCTCTCGAGTCCGAATGGTGGCTAGATTTCCTCGTCTTTCTTTGCAGTAAAGTAATGCATCGACCCACGTCATCTGCATAATTAACAAAGAACCCATCAAATGTGCATATACTTGCAAATATAATTCATAGGAAACAAAATTATTAATAAGGTATACATTTTTGAAATAATATGACTTTCTTCTCCAAACATGATTACGAAACTTCGGAGATGTCAATCTAGTTCAAAGCAATGCTTTCTGTTCAATGCGTAATTTTATGTTTCTAAAGTAGCATGTCATAATCTCAATATATTAATCACCAATTGCAATTTATTTTATTCAGTGCACAGAGTACTTGAATGAGACGTTGTTGTGTTTTTCAGATCAATAATTACCTGTCGGCGACTGTGTATGTGGAAGACGTCAACGACCACGGCCCTGTGTTTGTGGATGCACCTTACCACGTCAACGTGGACGAGCTCACCCCCACCGGTATGTATTGTGGCGGTACAAAATAAATAAATATACAAATACATTACAATTACTCGAGGGATGATACCACTACGAATGCTTCTTAGCGAAATTATACCCAGGCTAAGAGAATGAAAGAAAACTAACAAGTTAATCTACTCTGAAATTATTGTATTTCTCTTTCACAATAATTCGTTCATGGTATTCAAAATTCGTGGATAAGTCGTACATGTTCATGTTCACATTCATTCGTAGAAATTCTCAAGGAGTCACAAATATAACCAAAGTGGAACGGTAGTTTTTTAGATCGGTAGGTCTAGTCAATCAGGTGTATTGATAGTCGAAAGATATGTATGTACCTAAGTAGAGCACCTAAGAGTAGGTAATTAGAAAAATTAAATTATTAACATGACCAACCAGGTAGGTAGATTTGTGTAGTGTTTGTGTGTGTTGGTAGGATTTCAACGGCCGTGGAAGAAAAGATTAAAAAGTCCAGTCATGCAGCATGACCCCATGAGCGAATTTTTGAAGAAATCTTCGACATTTCAGTAGATTTAAAGAGAAATGTAGGTAAATATTCATAGATTTCGATGGAGGGAGGCCTTGAGATTAACGTTACTGACGGCCGAGCGGAGCGATGCCTTGGGTCTGCGTGCTAGTACGTACATAAATAGAACTTCTTCATAATTTCATGGCTGATATTTTCTAAGCCACAGTCAGTATTAAAGCTACATCAAGTCCTAAAACAGTTGAGCGTAAAACATTAAAGAGAGCGACCGAGAGAATCCGAGGACGGAATATTTCACAGAGTAAACTGATCATCAGTTGAAATAACTTTTAGCGAATTTTTGAAGAAAATTTAGCTATTGCTCTCGCCTCAAAATTTGTAGAATGTGAATTTTTGAAAAAGAATTATGCAGAAATCCGTTTCAGGCTATTCTGAATCATATTCTGAAGTTTAACGCATTTTTTTATGTATGTATGTATATATGTATGTATATATGTATATATGTATGTATGTATGTATGTATGTGTCATTCCAGACGATAACTGTCCGTAGAATTGTGCTAGAAACTTCAAACAAATTTTAAAATGTTAAGGGCACAAAACGAAAGTTCAAGTTCGTTGGCCAGCTTGATCGGATTACATCTTCGGGTTGAAATTTTCAAAAATGTAGTCGAAAATTTCAAAATAGCCTGTTTTTTGCGATTTGTCGTGCGAAATAATTTTTTCAGCATACTAACATGTGGTATATTCGGAATCAGCGTAAAATTTCCTATAAGAATATGTATCAAGTTTTCAAAAATTTCAAAGTTGAAAAATCAGTCAAAAATCGAAATAATGCCGTTCGCTGGTTGTAAAAATCGGTAATATTCTTCAAAAATTCGCTCATGGGGTCATGCTGCATGACTGGACTTTTTTTTTTTTCTTTTTTTTTTAACAAGCACCTACTACCTACGTTTTAAACAGCATGGTTCTAGGATTGGTTGTACAGGGATACTTCCATAAGAGTAGTTCAATCTGAATTTGGACAATGTTTCATGCAAATATTACCGATTTTTACAACTAGCGAACGGCATTATTTCGATTATTGACTGATTTTTCAACTTTGAAATTTTTGAAAACTTGATAGATATTCTTATAGGAAATTTTACGCTGATTCCGAATATACCACATGTTAGTATGCTGAAAAAATTATTTCGCACAACAAATCGCAAAAAACCGGCTATTTTGAAATTTGTGACTACATTTTTGAAAATGTCAACCAGAAGATGTAATCCGATCATGCTGGCCAACGAACTTGAACTTTCGTTTTGTGTCCTTAACATTTTAAAATTTGTTTGAAGTTTCTAGCACAATTCTACGGACAGTTATCGTCTGGAATGACACATACATATATACATACATACATATATTTATACATACATACATACATAAATACATGCATAAAAAAATGCGTTAAACTTCAGAATATGATTCAGAATAGCCTGAAAAGGATTTCTGCATAAAATGTTTTCAAAAATTCACATTCTACAAATTTTGAGGCGAGAGCAATAGCTTAATTTTCTTCGAAAATTCGCTAAAATAAAAAATCTGAACTTGAGAATTTTTGATGAGTTTCCGGTATGTGATGAGCCCGGGTTGGAAACTTGTTGAAACTCCATGGACGAAAAACTCACAAAAAAACTGCGTCCAATCAATTTATCCGCATAAAATTAGTTATGAGTTTGCATTTATTTTTCTTTCCACTGCTGTCCTGCACTGTCGGGACACCCATACATACATTAAAAAATACGTTAAACTTCAGAATATGATTCAGAATAGCCTGAAACGGATTTCTGCATAACATTTTTTCAAAAATTCACATTCTACAAATTTTGAGGCGAGAGCAATAGCTTAATTTTCTTCAAAAATTCGCTAAAATGCTTCCAATTACTGGTGGGGTCTGCAAAACGTGTTATTTAGGAAAACTATTTTACTGTTAACAAAAATACCCACGTAGGAAGGGAAACTAGCTGCGTGATTGGATAGTCCTTTACGCCAACGTTTCAAACAATTTATTATTCATCATCAGGGCTGTAAGAACCCCAAAGAGATTAGCTCGGTACAATCTTCTTCTATTATGATAATAGGATACATACAAAGTGATAACGCTTGAACGCCTGCACCGATTCTCTTCAAATTTTTTTTAAACTGACCGGCATGAAGAAAACTGGAGCAGATAATTCTACCAAGTTATAAATCAGATTCCTTCATATTAAAAAACAAGGAAAAGTGCAAAAACGAGGGAAAGTTGTAGAATTTGCCGGTAGAGGGAGCGCAAAGTGACGAACCAAAACACATGTTCTTTTCATACTTTGTATTCGTTATGTGATTTGATTTAACCATATGTTTATTGTTTTTTGAAATGTCAAACTATGGGAGAAACATTGCGTCAAGAACGTGCAAAAGCAGTAGCAGAACACCGTGACCTTCCTGACATACGCATGGTGTTAATTATTTGCATAATTGAAGTTTGTACTTGCATCCCGTGGTGACACGGGCTTTTCCGCTTGTACGGTATAATATTTAGATGGTACATGATTTTGTTATGGACAACTACATGGACTGCTGCCAATGCAAATACACTACCAAGGAACAGTTCAATAAAACATCATTGCACAATCACACAACAAACAACATCATTGCATCACTGCATCATGTTCATTGTACATTTCTGGGTAGCTTCATGCCCAACTAATGTGTAATGTGAGATAGTGTTTCTACACTTAATTCCCTAAGGTATGTAACATAATTTTTGTACACGCTGTATGTCACCCACTGTTGTTCCACATTCACTGTTTCTTGGGTACATAATGTACACCACCTCCCCCTAAGATATTCAGTCATCGTAATCCAAACCAGGTTAGGTTCCTATGGTTGTTTAGTAGTTGTATTGCATAGTTTTAACACAGAATGTGTTTTAGCCATGGACTAACTAGCCGAAAATGGAACGCGGGATGGTAACGAAATGTGTGACGGATGATTTTCACGTACAACCGAGTCGTTGCTAGGGAAATGGTACTTCGTCGTTTTTCATCCCACAAAATTCGTTGACCATTCGTTCGAAAGCTCTCGATTTATCCAACAATATTATGTTAACTACTGCGAAGTGCGTGTCCAACAAACTGAGTTATGAGCATGGTTATATAAATAATTGTTTACACACAGGTGATCATTCTCAATAATTGATATTGTGAACATGATTGCAACCGCTTGTTAATTTCTGATGATTTCATTGAGCTTGTGTTTCGATGATTTGATTCATAGCAGGTGATCTGAGTATTACGAAAACGGTTTGATCTGTGAAGCGGAGGTTAAATAATTTGAATAGGTAATTTCTATACTTTACACTCTAGGAAGCTGTAATTTCGTTTGTAGCCTCTTTAGGACATTTACTTGACGATGCTCAGGGTCCGGATCAGATGTGTGGCTCTTAAAGCTAATTTCTATGCTTTACATTCTAGGAAGCTGTAATTTCGTATGTAGCCTCTTTAGGACATTTACTTGACGATGTCCAGGGTCCGGATCAGATGAGTGGCTTTTAAAGCTAATTTCTATACTTTACACTCTAGGAAGCTGTAATTTCGTATGTAGCCTCTTTAGGACATTTACTTGATAAATCGCTCTTGATTTATCACGAATTTATTTCGTATTTTTTTTCGTAGTTTCATACTATAACTATATAAATTGATGTTATAAATGAATAGTAAACAATGACGCTTGTTTGGTTGTCACTTGGTTGCGCGACAACGCAAACACATTCTGTGTTTCAATAATTTCGTCCGAAGTATGTAAATAGAGGTAACCGGGGGTCCAGGGGGCTTGCCCCCTGGCGAGGCGCGGAGCGCCGAGTTTTTTATTGAACTGTTCCTTGGTAGTGTATTTGCATTGGCAGCAGTCCATGTAGTGGTCCATTAATAGTTGTCCATAACAATATCATGTACCATCTAAATATTATACCGTATTGTACCGAGCTAATCTCTTTGGGGTTCTTACAGCCCTGATGATGAACAATAAATTGTTTGAAACGTTGGCGTAAAGGAGTAATCTCAATTCTGACCAACCCTCGAAAACCCCCAAAACATAGTTTCATTACAAGTGGTCGAGATCGTCAAACATTGGTATTGGATAGTACGTTAGACTCCGCGGATGCAGGCCGGAACATAATATTAAAATATTGAAAAATAAATACGGTATTAATAAATCGGTCCTCGCGATAAAATATTAATTTAGGCATTCACTTGGATAGTGTAAGTTTAGTGATTCAATTATTTTACTTTATTTTAGCATGATATGCTTTAGCCGTGACCTAACTACCGAAAAATGTCCCACGAGAGTGCAACGAAAGTAGCGCCAATAATTGTGATGATTTCCGCTTACAACCGAGTCGTTGCTAGGGATATGATACTTCGTCGTTTTTCATCCCACAAAATTCGTTGACCATTCGTTCGAAAGCTCTCGATTTATCCAACCATACTATATTAACTACTGCGAAGTGCGTGGCCAACAAGCTGAGTTATGAGCATGGTTATATGAATAATTGTTTACACACAGGTGATCATTCTCAATTATTGATATTGTGAACATGATTGCAACCGCTTGTTAATTTCTGATGATTTCATTGAGCTGGTGTTTCGATTATGTGATTCATAGCAGGTGATCCGAATATTGCGAGAACAGTTAGATTTGTGAAGCGGTGGTTAAATTATTTTAATAGGTAATTTCTATACTTTACACTATAGGAAGCTGTAATTTCGTATGTAGCCTCTTTAGCCTCTTTCTATAATAAAGTGAATGTTTACTCGCGAGTTTCTATTAAGAGATCATCATCTCACAAGAGCTCAATGGTCGTGATCATTTCTATAATAAAGTGAGAGCGAGGAGCTAAAACATGATTCCATGTTTTAGGATTGATGGCAGAATGATAAACAGAGTTCAGAGGCCGATGGGGGGTCGGGTTCAGAGAATCGACGAGGAGTGAGTCGTGTACGGCTAAAGCATATTCATGTTTTTTAATTTTAGCCGTCAGGCTCAAAGGAACTGTGGCTTTTTTAAATTTATTTACAAGTCGCTTGACAATTTTATAGCAGAAGATTAATTAGATTGGTCAAAGTGTGTAGGTTTGACAACTGACGGGGCACGAGCTATGTCTGGTATCCATAGGGGGTTAATTGCCAGAGTTAGGTCATATTTCTTTTAGGAACTAGTTCCCTCAAATTGAAGGCGAAATCCAATGGATCAAAAATCCTTTTCATGAAGAAAACTTTGAAAAAGTAAACACATCTTCAGGTGAAGAGGTATCTTTAATTGAACTGTCTTGTGATTAGGATCTGAAATCAAGTTTTAAAATTACCCCATTAATTCCTTTTTGGATAAATGTGCGAAAAGACTATCTCACAATTGGCAAAATTGCACTGACGCAATTGATGGGATTTTCAGCTAACTATCTGTGTGAAGAGCGTTTTCTATTAAGTTACTTGAAAAATAAGTATAGAAATAAGTTAAACGTGGCGAGTGACTTAGGTCTAAAATTGTCAAGTTTCGATCCCGATATTGATGCACTAGTAGGGGACAAAAAATGTCAGAAATCCCATTAAGTTTGAACAGCCATGTTAATATATCTATAAAAAATAAATAAAGGTTCTTCAGTAAAAAGTTTTTTTCCCCCCTTTTTGCTCAGTATGTTTTAATTTGATTCAATATTTGCTTAAATACCTATGGGAACATTATATATATAATCGGGGTGGGCCTCGAATTTTTTCAAAAAATATTATTGGGCCCCCAAGCTAAAAAGGTTGGGAACCGCTGCGTTAGACTATCGGATACTTTACTTCACAACAGTCTGTGTTTGTTGATCTTTGAGTCACCATTAGGTAATTTGGTGTCTAGCTCCTGTACCTATAATAACAATCCACAACAAAATATTCCATAGCTGACGCGTAGGAGAACGTTCATCATTCCTACGCCGGAGTCAAGGGCGCCCACTTTCGATG
This sequence comes from Adelphocoris suturalis, assembly GCA_030762985.1. Classification (NCBI taxonomy): domain Eukaryota; kingdom Metazoa; phylum Arthropoda; class Insecta; order Hemiptera; family Miridae; genus Adelphocoris; species Adelphocoris suturalis. The sequence goes on from CM061046.1 coordinate 5,992,735, forward strand.
AAACCGTGAAGTAGCGGCATGAGATTACGCCCTCAACCACAAGTTTGATTAAACCGTATTAGACCACATTGGAAGGAACGGCTTACGTATTACTCAACGAGAGGAATCTTATTCAATACGTTCAAATATGACTGCTTCTCAACCAACGCGTTCACGCCGCTCGCCCATCTATGTTAGACACGCAATGCCGTTAACTCCTCGTATCTTCTGAACGACTGACCAGTTCGATCGGAGATTGTTCCACGTGATTTCTGATCGCCCGGGAGTAATTTTGGCTATTATCACAATGCTAACTTCACCCTCTTGTTATTGCCTTTAAACGGGCTTATCCGTTTATCGGTTTAGGACAGCGGTTCCCAACTTTTTGACATGGATTTATATATCTTTTAGCTTGGGGTAATTAGAAAAATTGGGTAACTTTTTTTTTAGCCCGAAAAAGTGTACAGGAAAGCTTTATTTTCTATTGATTTTCACGTACAACCAATGCGTTACTAGGGAAATGTAACTCACTTAGTTTTCATGGCAGAAAAATCGTTCGCCACTTTTTGAAATGCTCTCATTTTATCACAACATCTCATGATCCACAAGCCATTGTAGTGTCAAGGAAAGCTGATTTATTACGCTAAATTATAAACTAATATTGCTAAGTAACCATAATGAACTAATAGTGCGAAAAGAAAGCAGGTACTATTAGTACCTGCAAAAGTAGTACCTCAAAAGTAGTGTACCTACCCCAAATGTAGTGTGCGTACCTCTAAAGTAGTGTATCTACCTCAAAAGTTAGTAAACCTCAAAAGCTGCGAATCTCAAAAGGCAGTTTGACACTTCTGATTTTGGAGGACAGACATACCTACTTCCCGCACGAATTCTAAGCTCGCATTAGCTTTCATTTTTAGCGAATTTTTGAAGAAAATTAAGCTATTGCTCTCGCCTCAAAATTTGTAGAATGTGATTTTTTGAAAAATTTTTTGCGGAAATCCGTTTTAGGCTATTCTGAAGTTTAACGCATTTTTTTATGTATGTATTTTTGTATATACGTATGTATGTATGTATATGTGTATGTATATATGTATGTATGTGTCATTCGAGACGATAACTGTCCGTAGAATTGTACTAGAAACTTCAAACAAATTTTAAAATGTTAAGGACACAAAACGAAAGTTCAAGTTCGTTGGCCAGCATGATCGGATTACATCTTCGGGTTGAAATTTTCAAAAATGTAGTCAAAAATTTCGGAATAGCCTGTTTTTTGCGATTTGTTGTGCGAAATAATTTTTCCAGCATACTAACATGTGGTATATTCGGAATCAGCGTAAAATTTTCTATAAGAATATGTATCAAGTTTTCAAAGGTGAATTCTCAAAGATTGAAAATGATCAACCGTTGTTAATTTCTGATGAATCTGGTGTTTCGAAATCATGCAGGTGATCGTTCGAGAACTTAGTTTGTAAAAATCTGTAATTTCTATTTGCTGTATGAAACATAATGTCCAAAGGAGATTCAGATTGTCGTGAACTACTCGCGAGTTATTAGGAATCATCATCTCACAAGAGCTAATGGTCCCTGTGAGAGCATAACCAATCCTAGAACCATGAGTCTGTTTATTCAAATTTTTTCAGCCGTCAGGTAAAGTGTGGCTTTTTTTCAGGTGCTCAGCGTAAAATTTTCTATAAGTTAAAGTTTTCAAAAAAAAAAAAATAAAAATAAAATAAAATAAAATAAAAATAATTGAAATGTAATCACAACTGATGAGTTTACTCTGTGAAATATTCCGTCCTCCGATTCTCTCGGTCGCTCTCTTTAATGTTTTACGCTCAACTGTTTTAGGACTTGATGTAGCTTTAATACTGACTGTGGCTTAGAAAAGATTAGTTTAATAATAATAAAGTATGAGTACCTCCTAATTATTTTTAATAATTTGATTCCATGTTTGTCTATCAAAATCATAAACTAAAATTTCTCTACACGATCAATAGCGACTGAAATGTCGAAGATTTCTTCAAAAATTCGCTCATGGGGTCATGCTGCATGACTGGACTTTTTTTTCTATCAGAACTGCTATTGAAGCACAGAGTAACGGTATCATCTCAAAGATCGCTCGGTTTATTACAGGACTCACCGTGTTCAGAGGGATTCAGGCTGTGGACATGGACAAGCCCAACACGCCCAACTCCGAGATCGTCTACAGCCTCACAGGCGGCAACACAGGCAGTAAATTCTCCCTGGAGATGCAGGGACACCGCCCAGCTCTCGTCCTCAAGAAACCCCTCGACTACGACACCGGAGACACCGATTTCAAGCTCATCGTCACCGCTTCCGTAAGTGCAGCCAAACCTACTCCTCCCACAGTACCTCGTCAATTTTTTCTCCACCATCTTCTTTTCTTTCTCGTTTCCTTCTCTTTTGTTTTTGTCTATGCTCTGCTTCGTGAACCTGAACTTTCTGCCTGAGATTCTAACAAGTTTCGAGTTCATTGAGTTTGGGCCACGGTCAGCAAACCCGTATTAAAAAAAACGGAAGTTAGTGAAAAACGTTGTCTATTTCCACGAAAAATAAAGAGCTACAATGTTAAATCGATTTCGACGGTTAGGCCATCATCAGTAACAAACAATAACTGAACTCACATTAGAAAGGACACAGCTTATATACTCATAGGTAAAGGGAGACTGAATCCCATCGGTCAAGAGAAAGGAAAGAGGCAGGAGGCTCAACCAATTAAGTGCAAACAAAGTGAAAGGGGATTATAGCTAATCAGATGAAGTAAAAGGGGGAAATAACTAAATAAGGTTTCAACAGTGTGAAGGGATAATTCCAAACTTTACAGAAATGGACCTTTCAATGATGATATATATACCTATTGGGGGATATCCTCATTCAAACATTTACCTGACCTGTCACTTTTGATACTTTTTTTCAAGTACATTCAACATACCTCCCTTTGGCCAAAAATGAATAAATTCTACAAGTTGTCTATCCGTAAAATTAAAATTGTTATTATGACTGGATTCCTTAAGATGTTTTGCAAATGTAGACCTACCCTTATTTTCCCTGAAATCCTCCAGATCCTCCTATTCTTTCCCTAAATTTCCTACCAGTCTGACCGCAATATTCGTAGCCACAAGAACATTTTAATTTATAAACTCCACTTTTATCCTGCACACTAATTTTATCCTTAACGGATCCTAGTAATGCTTTAAGACTATTTCTAGTTTTAAAACCTACTTTATAACCTCTCGATGATAGAATTTTGCCGATTTAATCAGAAATTTTCCCATAATAAGGTAAAGTTATCCATTGGTTTTCTTCTGATGTTACGTCTTCCATAGCCAGATTGAAAACTTTATCTCTACTCTTTTTCCTAAGACCTTATCCCATATGGTATCGACGAGATCTCCTCCAAATCCATTACTAGCCGCTTTGCTTTTGGTAATGGATTTTTCTTTCGATAAATTTCGTTCACTCATTGGAATAGATAGTGCCCGTATTGCCGGGGAGGTAGGAACTTACTTATAGCATTTGCATGTCGAATTTGACTTTTAGGGAAGTCAATTTTGATTTTTACGGATCACACCTTTACATCTAACAATCACAGTCATGCATCATGATCCTACGAGCGAATTTTCTTCAAATAAATGCTCGTATTATAAATCTTGTTACACTGTTTTGAAATTTGAGCAATTTGATTGCAAAGAAATTGTTAATTTCACTACGAAAGACTTTTCTGTCCTTGAATTGTTTTCTTTTCTCACTCCCGAAGGTAGGGAAGCTTTCTGTTCGTGATTAAAGTCGAAAAAATTTTTGTCCTCCGAAACCAAAATTTCCATTTGCTTTTGGCGAATTAGAACATCCTATTCTTCAAGTTTCGAATAATGACAATAATTAATAAATCTATAACTAATATTGTGGTCTTACTGCAAAAGATGTTATCAAATTTTCGTGTAACAACTCACAATGAATTGGTCATTTTACAGAAGTATTAATACGTGTATTAAATCAGTACTTATAGGCAATAGATATCAACTGTAGGTAGCAGGTATCATTTGTAAGTGATACCAAACATTTTCTTCTTTTAGCGAATTTTTGAAGAAAATTAAGCTATTGCTCTCGCCTCAAAATTTGTAGAATGTGAATTTTTGAAAAAATTTTATGCAGAAATCCGTTTCAGGCTATTCTGAATCATATTCTGAAGTTTAACGCATTTTTTTATGTATGTATGTATGTATGTATATATGTATGTATGTATGTATGTGTCATTCCAGACAATAACTGTCCGTAGAATTGTGCTAGAAACTTCAAACAAATTTTAAAATGTTAAGGACACAAAACGAAAGTTCAAGTTCGTTGGCCAGCATGATCGGATTACATCTTCGGGTCAAAAATTTCAAAATAGCCTGTTTTTTGCGATTTGTTGTGCGAAATAATTTTTTCAGCATACTAACATGTGGTATATTCGGAATCAGCGTAAAATTTCCTATAAGAATATGTATCAAGTTTTCAAAAATTTCAAAGTTGAAAAATCAGTCAAAAATCGAAATAATGCCGTTCGCTAGTTGTAAAAATCGGTAATATTTGCATGAAACATAGTCCAAATTCAGATTGAACTACTCTTATGGAAGTATCCCTGTATAACCAATCCTAGAACCATGCTGTTTGAAACGTAGGTAGTAGGTGCTTGTTTGAAGAAAAAAATCAATAAACTAAAATTTCTCTACACGATCAATAGCGACTGAAATGTCGATTTATTCAAAAATTCGCTCATGGGGTCATGCTGCATGACTGGACTTTTTAGTTGTGTCTTCTGTGTTAATCAATGAAATTTCTGCGTCGCTCGTAACTCAAACCAGTTGTGTCTTCTGTGTTAATCAATGAAATTGCTGCGTCGCTCGTAACTCAAACCCTTGTTCGCTTACAGTTTTTGAGGGAATTCACCTCCAGACCTTTTCATAGCAGCCAGCCATGTTCGTTGGGAACAAGCATTATGGGCATTTTCAATTACAGAGTGAAACACACAGAAGAAGCTTACCTACGTATTTTCTATTTTTTCTAAAACCAGTTACTCAGTATCAAGACAAGCAATGGAAGACCCTACTTTATTATCATGACCTCCTTTTTAATTTCGAAAGAACCCCGAATGGTTTTGTTATGGAATTTGAGTTGACGTCGACCCAGCGAGGTGGGGGTTAACTTGGATGAACTTACCACCGATTTGTCACCTCGTTTTGGTGTTGTTAGACTCGATTTGGCTAACACTAGTTGGGTACTTGGAAATGTTTCTCCATTTCGGTTTATTATTCTTATTATTGTACAGACCGGGTCCCTACACACTCATCAAACGGAAACTCATCAAAAACGTGAGGTCGAGGCTTTTTTAGGAGTTTCCCCTTTGGGTGGGACACTGGTCAAAACTGAATGGAAGGGAAAGTCGTCAAAAAGAATTTCAAATAGAAATCGGATATAAATTTGAAAGATGAAAAGTAGGTTGACAATTATTTTTGATGACTTTCCTGCCCCCTGCGGAAACTGGTCAAACGCTCCTAAGGGGAAAATCATTGAAAGGAAAGTCATCAAACCAAACCTTTGGAAGGCTTCACCGTGTGCCAGACCCAACCCTTATAAGGTTTTTAGCCAGCGATGTGGTGGCGATGAGCTGTAACAACAGGTAGTTGACCCAAAGTAGACCAATATCTGTCTACTACTACCACCATTTTTGACGAGTTTCCCGTCAGCTCCATTTCGATGGGTCTCCTTCAAGGTAGTTTTTGTGGAATGTCTCGACAGTGCTAGATTCTAATAAAAAAAAATTATAGTGATTCATAACTGAATTAAACGGATAAATTTATTGGATTCCATTTTTTGATGAGTCGTTCGTTCATGAAGATTTGAGGAGTTTCCACCCCACGTAGAACACTGATCAAAAATGGGGTTCTACGATTTTTTTAATGAGTTTCCTGTTTATGAGTTTCTTAGTTCCCGTACAGACCAAGGGGAAAACGTCCGCCAAGATGTTTGCGCATGCGTACAGACTACCATTAATCCAACGGCAATGAAATCCATAGGACTTTGTTTGGGAGCTAACCTACACAATCCCTCAAAATTATAAAAATCGGTGCATTAGTCTCGCAGTTTTGTCTGTGTCAACCATGTTTAGTTTTGGACATGCGCTATAGCTATTACATAGCCAATCGCGATAGAATACATCATCCTGGACAAATCTACACCCACGCACACTCAATTTAATTTACGTTTGCGCCGATGAGTTGAGAACAATGCAATTGGGGACCATATCTACAATGTACAACCTAACTCGCGCATTCACTGATGATTTCATCAAAATCGGATGAAAACTGTGGAAATTAATAGGTCGTTACGAAGATTTCTCATTGGCGCATGCGCAGTAGCTAGTAATGACACAATCATGTTGAAATTGATGCGGGGTTAATCAAATCGTCTTCTCCCAACTATCATCAATCAAATCGAACGACATGGTTGCGAAAAAAGTCCAGTCATGCAGCATGACCCCATGAGCGAATTTTTGAAGAAATCTTCGACATTTCAGTCGCTATTGATCGCGTAGAGAAATTTTAGTTTATGATTTTGATAGACAAACATGGAATCAAATTATTAAAAATAATTAGGAGGTACTCATACTTTATTATTATTAAACTAACTGTCCAATGTGGTCAGTATTGAAGGCAGTTGAAATCTTAACAGTATACTATCATAACATCGTCAAATCTTGACATAAAATAAAATAACAGACCGACGTTAAATGAAAGCAACGCATTTCCACAGCCAATCAATATTACGAGTGATTTAATCGATATCGATATAATATTACGAGTGATATAAAGTCAGTTGCATTCGAATCTAGTATCCCACAGCAAGAAATTTACAGACAAACTGTAGTCTCTGTTTCGAACAAATATTACCGATTTTCACAACTAGCGAACGGCATTATTTCGATTTTTGACTGATTTTTCTACTTTTTAATTTTTGAAAACTTGATACATATTCTTATAGGAAATTTTACGCTGATTCCGAATATACCACATGTTAGTATGCTGAAAAAATTATTTCGCACAACAAATCGCAAAAAACAGGCTATTTTGAAATTGTTGACTACATTTTTGAAAATTTCAACCCGAAAATGTAATCCGATCATGCTGGCCAACGAACTTGAACTTTCGTTTTGTGTCCTTAACATTTTAAAATTTGTTTGAAGTTTCTAGCACAATTCTATCGAGAGTTATCGTCTGGAATGACACATACATCTATACTATTTTATAAGAATGAAACTCCGTCTGTCTGTCGTGTCTATGCACGGCCAAACGGCTGAGTGGCGGGAGTCTACGAGTGGTGGGATCTTCTTGGGATTTCCCGAAAGGGGGAACGAGCGAATTTAAAATTTTCTAATCCCACCCGAACCATGGGCCGTAGGGCGGGAGGGGGGTCGAAGTAAGAATTAATGTGCGCTTTTTGGACTTCCCCGCTTCCTCTACCCCTCTAAACGGCCGTTGAAAATTCCGGAAAAATACCGGTTTCGTAGGTTTTTGAACGAGGAAGACGACGGCGCGATCGGATCGCGAAAAAAGTATCGGGAAATGCGTCAAAAAATGCGAGAGTACGGACCCGTTTTCTCGAAAAGTCCGACGAAAAACTACGTTTTTTCGTAACGTTTATATATATATATATATATATATATATATATATATATATATATATATATATATATATAATATATATATATATACCCCGTAAAGGTACGTTTTTCGGAACGGTTTTTGCGGGCGAAATAAAGGTTTGATCCCGACGAATCTGAATCCGAAATCGGATATCGAAAAAAGTGACGGGAAGTCGGTCAAATTGCGAGCGAAAGCTATTAAAATGATAAATTATATGTGCCGTGGACGCGAGAAGGCTCTAGGAAGACGTGTTTGGGGTTCGATGACTCAGGTGTTTCACAATGTTGCGAGCAGGTACACATAGGTATACAGCTATACCTTGAGAGCGAAGCGAGAGCCATCTCCATAGAATAAATAAGGATTTTGTCCTACACAAATACAGCAATACCTTGCGAGCGAAGCGAGCAACATCCCCAAATAAACTTTTTTGTGGTTCCACGTAGTTTTATAAGATTTAATTTGTTTGTAAGAATTTCCAACAGAAAAAAAGTCTGCCAAGTTGGGTGGGCAGTATAACTTCCTCAAGCGAGCGAAGCGAGCAGCATCCCCTACAGAAGTTAAACCTACCCTTAGGGATCTACCGTTTGTCAGCAAAGGGAGCAACATCCCCTACACACGTTGAACCTACCCTTAGGGATCTACTGTTTGCGAGCGATGCGAGCAAAATTCCTTACATGCCACATTTTGCGAGCGAAGCGAGCAATTTAATGGGGGGTCGGGGGGGCTTGCCCCCCGGCTGGACGTGGAGGCGAGCGGAGCGAGCCGGAGTGGCTAGTACATACATATATATATACATACATACATATATACATACATACATAATAAAAAAATGCGTTAAACTTCAGAATATGATTCAGAATAGCCTGAAACGGATTTCTGCATAAAATGTTTTCAAAAATTCACATTCTTCAAATTTTGAGGCGAGAGCAATAGCTTAATTCGCTAAAATGGAGCCTAGGGCCGGTTTATCAATTATCTACATTAACTGCAAGATAGTGCTATAGAGCTATACTCCAGATAAAGAATGTAAGTCGTTTATCAATGCTGAATTACCTAGCAGATAAAATTACCCCTCAGATAAATTCTGTCTGGCCGATAGCTCCATTAGAATCTTCATTGGTACACAAAATAAGGGCGTTTTACACATGGAGCTACCACAGAGTAGAGTAGGAGCTACATTTTCTTCATGGACCGACTATTGAAAAAATCGGGTCTGACGTTATTTCCCGAGCTATCAAGCTTGGGAAATATGAAACCACCACATTTTTGCCATTTGCTTAATTTCTAGAGAGAGAAAGACGTTTAGGAATTGCGATATTGCAACCTGAATTATTATGAATGAATTATTGTGATCAGCAATATGTGGGCTTAATTTCATCTTCGATCTGTGTTAGAATGAAAAGAACGACATCTTCGTCCAACCGAAACCTAAATAAAAGTACACACTCGTTCCATAATAACCCGACATTATTATTTATCGCAGTATAGTTGTATCTCAACACCTCAACTTTTGATCAAAATCTGTATCTGTTTCATATTTGCTGGTAGAATGTTGCTCAAATAAAGTCTATTAACTATGAAATAGAACATTCAACAATTTATGTAAAAAATTATGCTGTAAAATGTACTTAAAATTCATTAAAATTTGATAAAAATCGATAAAAACTGCAAAAAAGCTAAACATTTAAAACCTCTATTTGAACTGGAGATTAGATTTAGAATACGTTTTTTGCAATAAAATCAATAGTTAAAAATTTCCTTACTCTAAAAAAGCTCAAATTTTAAAACAATTTAATGTTATACAATACGATGATTTACGAAAATTCGCTCATACGATGACTGGAACTTTTTGGAAAGCTCTCGTTCGTATCTTTTTATCGATGAAATAAAAATAACCATGGAAATTCGCGATTAATGTGGATCGTTTTTAAGATTGAGAAACAATCTCGTTTTGATTTGAACTCATTTGTCTCGAAATTCAAAAATGCAGTTTCACTCGTTTGTCGCTTCACTTGGTTAGTCCCCCCATAGATTCGAGTAGAGGATGGTTTCAGTAGGTAACCGCGGTGTTTGGTATTGTGTAAGTCGCGCTGTAGGAACAAACAGTAGGAACTGAGCGGAGAAACGGTGCGTGGCATAGGGGTTCACTGATCCCACGGCAGATTGCTTCGCCGAGTTGAGTCGAGTCGGTTCCTAGAGCAAGTTCCTTCCACGTTCCAGTCGTCCCTCATCCTGAGAAGGCCGCCACCGGCTAACGGAACTCCCGTCCAGGCGACTTCGCTCCGCCGACGTGCGGCAATTACCCTCCTCGAATATTCAGTATTCACAATCATAAATCCGTCGCCTTTCCCTCCACTTCGAACTGGACTCGATCAAATTGACGGTCTCTCGGCGGATGCCCTTCGTTCGGAAGCTGTTCTTCGGGATTCCGCGGTTCATTACGACTTTTCCAATCCGCCATCCACGCCAAATATAGTTAATTGAACGTTTATATAGGTAAGTACGGTCAAATGGAAGTCAAGAAATGTACCCATCATGAAGAGATAATTGACTTTTCTCGTGGCAGCTGGATATGCTGTGAAAGAGGCATCCAGTGCGATTGTACGTGTGCCAATGTCCATTTGAAACCTTATCTCGAATCTCTGATTCCTCTTAATTAAATGGAACTATAGGAATGTCTACAAAAGAAATTATGGTTCAACAGTTTTTTTAAAGCTTTTATTTAGATAGGTAGGTATTGCAATACAAAAAATAAAAGTCCAGTCATGCAGCATGACCCCATTAGCGAATTTTTGAAGAAATCTTCGACATTTTTGTCGCTATTGATCGTGTAGAGAAATTTTAGTTTATGACGGCCGAGCGGAGCGAGGCCTTGGGTCTGCGTGCTAGTACGTACATAAATAGAACTTCTTCATAATTTCATGGCTGATATTTTCCAAGCCACAGTCAGTATTAAAGCTACATCAAGTCCTAAAACAGTTGAGCGTAAAACATTAAAGAGAGCGACCGAGAGAATCGGAGGACGGAATATTTCACAGAGTAAAATCATCAGTTGTGATTACTTTTTTTTTTTTTAAATTTTATTTTTTAAACAAGCACCTACTACCTACGTTTTAAACAGCATGGTTCTAGGACTGGTTTGGGTACTTCCAAAAGAGTAGTTCAATCTGAATTTGGACAATGTTTCATGCAAATATTACCGATTTTTACAACTAGCGAACGGCATTATTTTTATTTTTGACTGATTTTTCAACTTAGAAATTTTTGAAACATTTTGAAGTTTTTACATATTCTTATAGGAAATTTTACGCTGATTCCGAATATACCACATGTTAGTGTGCTGAAAAAACTATTTCGCACAACAAATCGCAAAAAACAGGCTATTTTGAAATTTTTGACTACATGTTTGAAAATTTCAACACGAAGATGTAACCCGATCATGCTGGCCAACGAACTTGAACTTTCGTTTTGTGTCCTTAACATTTTAAACTTTGTTTGAAGTTTCTAGCACAATTCTACGGACAGTTATCGTCTGGAATGACACATACATACATACATATATACATACATACATACATACATACATACGTACATACTTACATGAAAATGCGTTAAACTTCAGAATATGATTCAGAATAGCCTGAAACGGATTTCTGCATAAAATGTTTTCAAAAATTCACATTCTACAAATTTTGAGATGAGAGCAATAGCTTAATTTTCTTCAAAAATTCGCTAAAAGTTACACAAATCAGGAAATGCTACTCCCCACTATAAGTCGTAGACTTGTGCTGTGGGGAGGAGTAATACATAATCAGCACACTCATTCAATACCTTATTCAATAATCCTTGTAAGTAAATATAGGTAAATTTGAATCAATAGGCACATATACATCGGGTAAATCAGAATACATAGGAATTATTCAGTTACCATCTTAAAGTTTCAATATTATCTAATGGGTCTCAGATTGCCTCATTATGTTTTTTTTCAGTTCTTTTTTGAACTTTTCAATTTTAGAAATAGAGCGGAGCTCATGGGGTAGGGCATTGAACAGTTTTGCTCCCCGGTAATCATACGCCCGTTGGCCATGGTGAGTCCTACGGAAAGGCAGTTTAGAAAGAAATTGTCCACAAGTTCTTGTTTTTTCCCTCATCTAAAAATTTCAGGTGGTTGCTATGTGAATCCTTATATATTTCAATTAAGTTATCTTGTCAATTAGCTCTCCCAATTTGAGTACTGCGAACATTTAAAGAGAGCTTCTCTCGAATATCTTGTCCTTTTTTTAAGTAAGACTTTGATTAAGAGCTTCTGTGTCAGGAATAACGAATCAAGAAGGGACGCGCTACATCCTCCCCAACCAGATGCACCATAGATCATGAGCTACTGAATGAGCGCATAGTATACCATTCTACGTCTATCAATATCTAAAAAGTTCCTCAGCTCCACACATGGATCATCTTTCTCATCGAGGATGTCACTTTTTTCAGGTGTTTGTCCCATCTTAAGTTCAGATCAACTTCCACGTCTAGGTATCGAACAGAAGCAACTTGTTGTATTACTTCATAGTAGCACTGAAGGTTATCCAGCAGCACAGTGGATTCTTCCTTATAGCTTCCGCAGTAAAATTAGGTTCCATTGTTCATTTGAGTTAACTCTCAAAGGTTATCTCGATTTACAAATTATATCTCTTATGCCAAACTCGCAAATAAGCGTTATTCCCGAGGCCTGGTAAATTTCATTACTAAGCCGAGGATTGAACCTTGGGTCTCCTGTCGAATGGTGTAAGAGCACGCAAATGGTTTAGATTTAGAACTTTTGGCCACAGAGAACGCCCATTAAAATTACCTTCATGGATAGTCTCCGTACCTACAGGTAAAATGCGTACATACTCGGTGTTTCTCCGAATTTTTATGAAGGCAAATTTTCATTACAAAGGAAATTAGCCTCAAAGGTGAATCAGCTGATCTGTGTAGTTTTAGGAGTTGTAATAGTAACTCTGTATCACTTGTTTTAGATTAGCTCCTATATTCAAGTTTCGATTGGGGCTGGGGCTGGTTGGGAAAGAAATAAGGGTCAAATTCCGTTATATGCCCGCCAAGCTGAAACTATTTTCTATGACTTCAATGGCTTAAATAAAACACGGTAACATGTTTGAGAAAGTTATTTGTTTAGTTTGGAATGGATTTAGGTATGCTTTGTAATCGTAGACTAGTTTCGTTGTTCTTATCAGATAGCTATAAGAAGACAACAGTCCACTACGCGCTCCAGTACATTCCCGCATATTGTTGTCTGAGTGGCTTTTGGGTCTTCTTTACATTGTTGTATATGATGGTGTTGTATATAATTTCAATGTAGCAAACAAATTTTTCATGCATATTTATAGTATACTTTACATTATTAACCTTGTTTCAACATCTTTACATCAATATATCCCTATAGAAAATAGATTTAGCTTGGCGGGCATATAACGGAATATGACCGTAATAAGAATCCCAACTCCCACTTCTTATTTAGAACTAAGTACGGTCAAGTGGAAATCAAGAAATGTCTCCACCGTGAAGAGATAATTGACTTTTCTCGATATGCTGTGAATCCAGTACGATTGTACGGGTGCCAATGTCCATTTGAAACCTATCTCGAATCTCTGAATCCTGAAAATTAATTCGAATAATACGAATGCCTAAGAAAAAGCGGTTCAACAGTGGGATTCTTGCACTGTAAAATCACCTGTGTTTCGTTGAGTAAACCCTCAAGGGTTATCTTTATTTTACGAAGTATATCTCTTGCACCACACTCACAAATAAGCGTCAGTCCTCAGACCTGGTAAATTTCGTTTCCAACCTAGGAATCGTACTCAGGATCGATGGTATAATGGCACGAATGTCACAAGAAAACCCAAATCTGCAACAAAGAACTTTAATTAAAATTACCTACCTTCGTGGATAGACTCCGCATGCACAGTTAACATTTTAGCGAATTTTTGAAGAAAATTAAGCTATTGCTCTCGCCTCAAAATTTGTAGAATGTGAATTTTTGAAAAAATTTTATGCAGAAATCCGTTTCAGGCTATTCTGAATCATATTCTGAAGTTTAACGCATTTTTTTATGTATGTATGTATGTGTCATTCCAGACGATTACTGTCCGTAGAATTGTGCTAGAAACTTCAAACAAATTTTAAAATGTTAAGGACACAAAACGAAAGTTCAAGTTCGTTGGCCAGTATGATCGGATTACATCTTCGGGTTGAAATTTTCAAAAATGTCAACAATTTCAAAATAGCCTGTTTTTTGCGATTTGTTGTGCGAAATAATTTTTTCAGCATACTAACATGTGGTATATTCGGAATCAGCGTAAAATTTCCTATAAGAATATGTATCAAGTTTTCAAAAATTTCAAATTTGAAAAATCAGTCAAAAATCGAAATAATGCCGTTCGCTAGTTGTAAAAATCGGTAATATTTGCATGAAATTCATATGACGTCGGTATGTTATTTTATTTTATTTCAAGATTTGATGATGTTATGATAGGATACTGTTAAGATTTCAACTGCCTTCAATACTGACCACATTGGACATCAAAATCTATGAATATTTACCTACATTTCTGTTTAAATCTACAAGATTAGTTTAATAATAATAAAGTATGAGTACCTCCTAATTATTTTTAATAATTTGATTCTATGTTTGTCTATCGAAATCATAAACTAAAATTTCTCTACACGATCAATATCGACTGATATTTCGAAGATTTCTTCAAAAATTCGCTCATGGGGTCATGCTGCATGACTGGACTTTTCCAGATTGTCTCCAATTAAGTAAGTTTCAACTAATGTAGGTTAGGGAAGTAATTTGAATTCCGCCATCCACTCCAAATATAGTGAACTGAACCTTAGATAAGTCCGGTCGAATGGAATTCAAGAAATGTGCCCATCATGAAGAGATAATTGTCTTTTCTCGAGGTAGCTTGTGATATCCCGTGACAGGGGCATCCAGTACGATCGTGCGTGTGCGAATTTCTATTTGAAACCTCATCTCGAATCTCTGATTCCTCTTAATTAAATGGAATTATTAGAATGCCTATAAAATAAAATATGATTCAACAGTAGAGATTCCTTATAACTTCCGCAGTAAAATTACCTTTGTTTCTCGTTAGGTAGGTACTTACAAAATTTTCGGTATCTGTTCCCAATCATAAATCTCTCTGTTTGGATTTTTCCTAAGAAGTTTTTCTTCGGGATTCCGTATTGAATAATTCCATAATAATGCTTAATATTACTTGAAAATGACTTAAGAAGTTCCAGTCATGCAGCATGATCGTATGAGCGAATTTTCATAAACGGTCGTATTACATTTATGTTAAATTCTGTTGAAATTTGAGCACTTTGGGGACAAATAAAAATTTCATTATACATTTTATAGCAAATTAACTTTTTGTCAGTAATATTCCAATGAACAAACAATTTTGTGGATTTTTACGATTTTTTCAAGTGTTCCTATCGATTTTTAGCTTATTTTAATGAAATTCAAGTACATTTTTCAGTACAATTTTGTGCTTAAATTTTTAAATGTCCTAGTTCATGTTCGATTAATTTTTTTCGAGTAGCATTCTGCTAAAAAAATAGAAATTTGTTAATTTTTAGCAGTTTTTTTGCCTTTTTTAGTGATTTTTCAAGTACATTTTTCGAAATTTGACCAATTTAATGTGCTCAAAAAGTGTTGTCCAACAAACTCGTCCTTTCTTTTGAAATGCTTGATTTTTTGGCGAAAGAACGAAGTTTTTATCTCAATTCTATCGAGAGTTATCGTCTGGAATGACACATACATATAGATATATACATATAAAAAAGCGTTAAAATCCAGGAATCTTTTCAGAATGCCTCAAAACAGATTTCGATGAAGAAAATTTTTGAAAATTTTTATTTTAAAATTTTTGGAGCCATTGCAATAGCTTTATTTTCTAAGAAAATTCGCTAAAAGACACTTTGCCATCTGTTTGTAATGTAGGTAATAATTTTTTTAATGGATCCTAGTTGTGATTCACGTCTATGTAGATGAATACAGTATAATTAGTAAGTGAACAGTATACTTTCCGTTGGCGTGACCGTTGATTATTTGTTTTTGTAGGGTTTCACGTTTGACCAAGCGTTGAGCTGTGTAATGAATGATAGGACCGTCTACTGGACGTTTCCTGGGAATCAAAGTGAAAACGGACGATTGCTAGCGTGAGCTATTCGTAATTCTTGGATACAGCATAATATAAGGTTACTAGTGACAAGCTATGGTAAAGTATCGAAGTAAAAAGAAGACCTCCTTGAAATCCCTGTTCTAGATTCGCTTCCTAGAAAGCTATGAATAAAGAATGAAAACTAAATTGTAATAAAAAAGTCCAGTCATGCAGCATGACCCTATGAGCGAATAGAAATCTTCGACATTTCAGTCGCTATTGATCGTGTAGAGAAATTTTAGTTTATGATTTTGATAGACAAACATGGAATCAAATTATTAAAAATAATTAGGAGGTACTCATACTTTATTATTATTAAACTAATCTTGTAGATTTAAAGACAAATGTAGGTAAATATTCATGGATTTCGATGTCCAATGTGGTCAGTATTGAAGGCAGTTGAAATCTTAACAACTACCTACGTTTTAAACAGCATGGTTCTAGGATTGGTTATACAGGGATACTTCCATAAGAGTAGTTCAATCTGAATTTGGACAATGTTTCATGCAAATATTACCGATTTTTACAACTAGCGAACGGCATTATTTCGATTTTTGACTGATTTTTTCAACTTTGAAATTTTTGAAAACTTGATACATATTCTTATAGAAAATTTTACGCTGATTCCGAATATACCACATGTTAGTATGCTGAAAAAATTATTTCGCACAACAAATCGCAAAAAACAGGCTATTTAGAAATTTTTGACTACATTTTTGAAAATTTCAACCCGAAGATGTAATCCGATCATGCTGGCCAACGAACTTGAACTTTTGTTTTGTGTCCTCAACATTTTAAAATTTGTTTGAAGTTTCTAGCACAATTCTACGGACAGTTATCGTCTGGAATGACACATACATACATATATACATACATAAAAAAATGCGTTAAACTTCAGAATATGATTCAGAATAGCCTGAAACGGATTTGCACAAAATTATACTGAAAAATGTACTTGAATTTCATTAAAATAAGCTAAAAATCGATAGGAACACTTGAAAAAATCGTAAAAAATCCACAAAATCGTTTGTTCATTGGAATATTACTGGCAAAAAGTTAATTTGCTATAAAATGTATAATGAAATTTTTATTTGTCCCCAAAGTGCTCAAATTTCAACAGAATTTAACATAAATGTAATACGACCGTTTATGAAAATTCGCTCATACGATCATGCTGCATGACTGGAACTATTTCTTTCCTAATGAAGCTCAAGTACATATTAAATACCATTGTAAATAACATGAATGCATCATGACTTTGCAGGTTTTTAGTTTTACTCACAAATACAAGAGCAAAGGTGAAAAACGCTTCCTAGATTGGTGAATATTTAGGAATTTGAAGGCAAAAAAATGCATGCACTCGAATTTAAACCAAACTCGCAGTCATATCTACTGATACGTTACTTTCTCATGGATTTTTTTCAGCGGATTTTTTATGCTACATCACTGTTGCAGTTATATTTGTGCAACTATAAATAAGAGAAGTAATTGCTTACCATGTAACATTCACAACCTTTTCTCACATCGTGAATGGAGTTAGTTGTAGAATAGATTAACTATTTCCCCACTCTACAGCATTTAGCTTGAATGTCCAATACCAACGATCTTGATTCTCGCCGCTTCTTTTAGCGAATTTTTGAAGAAAATCAAGCTATTGCTCTCGCCTCAAAATTTATAGAATGTGATTTTTTGAAAAAATTTTATGCAGAAATCCATATATATATGTATGTGTCATTCCAGATGATAACTATCCGTAGAATTTTGCTAGAAACTTCAAACAAATTTTAAAATGTTAAGGACACAAAACGAAAGTTCAAGTTCGTTGGCCAGCATGATCGGATTACATCTTCGGGTTGAAATTTTCAAAAATGTAGTCAATAATTTCAAAATAGCTTGTTTTTTGTTGTGCGAAAAATTTTTTTCAGCATACTAACATGTGGTATATTCGGAATCAGCGTAAAATTTCCTATAATAATATATATCAAGTTTTCAAAAATTTCAAAGTTGAAAAATCAGTCAAAAAAAGAAATAATGCTGTTCGCTAGTTGTAAAAATCGGTAATATTGGCATGAAACATCTTCAAAATTCAGACTCTTATGGAAGTATCCCTGTATAACCAATCCTAGAACCATGCTGTTTAAAACGTAGGTAGTAGGTGCTTGTTAAAAAAAAAATAAATAAATAAATAAAAATAAAATGTACCTACTTAATCACAACTGATGAGTTTACTCTGTGAAATATTCCGTCCTCCGATTCTGTCGGTCGCTCTGTTTAATGTTTTACGCTCAACTGTTTTAGGACTTGATTTATGTCAAGATTTGATGATGTTATGATAGGATACTGTGAAGATTTCAACTGCCTTCCATACTGACCACATTGGACATCGAAATCTACGAATTTTTACCTACATTTGTCTTTAAATCTACAAGATTAGTTTAATAATAATAAAGTATGAGTACCTCCTAATTATTTTTAATAATTTGATTCCATGTTTGTCTATCAAAATTATAAACTAAAATGTCTCTACACGATCAGTAGCGACTGAAATATCGAAGATTTCTTCAAAAATTCGCTCATGGGGTCATGCTGTATGACTGGACTTTTTTCATCTCAAGCTAGACTCGGCCCCTGCGGAGCGTTCTGGAGCTCCCCCGGAAGCTGTTCTTCGAGATTCCTCGTTCAATGCGGCTTTTCCATTCTAAATAAGGACCTCCAATGAAGGGATTGGCTGTTGATTTTTCTTTAGGCAGCTTGCAGGTGTGAAGTGGCCATAGTTAACGCTTCTAACGTGAAACCATGCCCAAGGGCAACTTCTGTTAGCTTCAACTGTGCGATTCCTTTTAATTAGACGGAATTATTAGAATATCAGCAAGGCAAAAAGTTTATCAATTGGTTGTGCAAACGACCTTCCCCGGATCTAAGGTTGCCTACCTTCGCGAATGGCACTAGTTGACGTAGCCATTATGAATCCACAGTTAGGCAAGCAAAGAGGTTGCAATGAATGGATTACACCTTGAATTCTCGCATGCTATTTTATATAGGTACCAACTAGAGGCCTGTTAGGACTTGGAAAGCCCTAATCTAGTCCGTATAACAGTAGTACCTACCACCAGCACATTATAGTAACGATATAAGTCCTACCTATTTGCGGCGTTATGTGACCTGTTGCAAAGCTAAGGCGATGTTAATAAATGATTAAAAAAGAGGAAATAACGATCAAAATGTAAGTAATGTAATAAAATAAATACCACCAGTTGAGGTGGTCCTCGCCACTGAACTGAGCTGATCAGAAAAGACCCCATCACTTCACTCGTCTCTTAATGTCCCAGAGAGTCTCCCTATCAAATTTCAACTTCCTACAGTGAACAGGAAAGAATTTAGCGCACTCAGGTGATCAGAAAAGACCCCATCACTACGTTTATTACTTACCGACACTTTTGCAACAAACTTGGGGCTGTGCTGATTCGGATTTATATATAAAGACCGTTCGGAATTAATATATTTATAAAGTCTCACAAATAACTCTCCTATATGATAGTAACTACACTACGTTTCTTACTGACCGTGAATTGATGGCAACTGTTGTTACCGCCACAGCCTAATAAACAACTCTCGTTGATAAGGACCGCCTAGAACACGATCAAGGCAGGTAGAGAGACGAACGGCGACACTTTTGCAACAAACTTGGGGCCGTGCTGATTCGAATGAGCAGTCTAACACTAAAATCGGACCACGAAGTTCTTCAAATTTCAAAGACCGTTCGGAATTATATATAAAAGATAAAGTCTCACAAATAACTCTCCTAGATGTTAGTAACTACACTACGTTTCTTACTGACAATTGATGGCAACTGTTGTTACCGCCACAGCCTAATAAACAACTTTCGTTGATAAGGACCGAGAACACGATCAAGGCGGGTATAGAGACGAACGGCGACACTTTTGCAACAAACTTGGGGCCGTGCTGATTCGAATGAGCCGGCTAACACTGAAATCGGACCGCGAAGTTCTTCACAATTTCAAAGACCGTTCGGAATTATATATAAAGATAAAGATAAAGATTTGATTTTAGGGACATTCCCGCGAACCACACGGTATTAGGTATACCCTCAAAATTTACAGTTTACAATTCTACCTACGCCAAAATTTGTATTCTTCAATAATTTAATGAATAATTTAAACTGATCTACGCCAAAATCTGTATTCTTCAATAATTGAATGAATAATTCTATAATTGACTGATGGCCGCGTTTGTTTTCCAGGATCGAGGGACGCCGCCATGGAGTTCAACAGCGACCGTGAGCATCACAGTCAACGATAGCGATGACCTCAGCCCAAAGTTCACCAAAGATGTTTACAGGACCCAAGTCGTGGAATCTCATCCGATTACGGTGAGTTTTCAATTCATAGAGAGCCGAAATACTTAGTTAGTATAACCTCTGAAAAATATTTTTTGAATGCAGAATGATTATACAGTAGGGTGGTTCAAAAGAGAAAAACGTTCTGGGATTTCTTGTCCCCATTGTTTTTTTGCTTCCTCGGTATGTCAGGATGACCCTCCTAAATTTTTAGCAAAAATTATTAGTCCTAACCACTTTACCTGGGTCGATTTTGGCCAGTTATCAACCGCTATCGTAAACCAACCTCTAAATTGGTGCCGAGGCCGTGGTGATGATTTGAAGGACGGATTTCAATGTTTTGGGTCAATTTAAGGGTTTTCGCATGCGCTGAACACGATGAACTTATTTATTTTACTCTCCGTCCACTAGTTATCGGGTAAACTGGCAGAGGGCGCTGCTAGAAAATGAGTAAAAATCGAAAATTTCACCGAAAATGCTGTTGCCTGGTTAAGAATTGTACTAGAAACATGCTTTTATGGTCGGATAATATGCTTTGGCATGTTCTAAACATGATCCCGTTTTTTGCTGTACTTTTCCGCCGATGATTGCTTCGTTTATCGGCCATAAACCTCAAATTAATGGTAGGGTAATAGACAAATTCACCCTAATTTCACCGGAAATCATGTCACGTTGATAATTTAAGGTCCCAAAATACCTTGTGCCGATAAAATTTGGTATTTTCCAGGATACTCGGTACAAAGCCGTTGGTAATTTGGCAAGGACTTGAACGGGTATTGTACTTATTCGCCAAATATAGCGGCAAAATGGAGAAAAAAGCTAAACATTTTTTCCTGTTAAATTCCTTAGTTTCCATCGGTTAATCGGGGTCAAATTCGTAGTTCTGAATTGTCTGAACTGTGATTGGATCGTTAAATAAAAAATGAGGTAATATAATTGAAAGGTTTTTCTTCTTTTATTGAAAAAAAAAAACAAGTTTTTTTTTTTTTTTTTTAATTTAAAACGCCATATTTTGCCTCTTTAAGTAAACTTTCCTCAACTTTTGACCATATTTTCGCATTTAGCGTTAAAATTTCTTTGAGAACAGAAGATTTTTATATTTATTTATTACCATTCAGGCTCATATATTAAAAGACAAACGTTAATTCTTTTAGAAATTGGGAATTTTAAAAAATTTTTAAAAATAAGCTACTCTGTCAAGTTTAATCTTTTAGACCGCCAACTTAGAAAACAAAACTGCTTCATATTGTAGGTACTCTTTCCAACTAGTCAATTTTAATTTTGCTTTGCTAAAAAGAGGAGAAAATTATGTTTTAATGTTGAAAAACTTGGGGTTTGCTTAAACTAAATCGCTAAAAACAAAACAAAAAAATATGTATTTAAATAGTCATCTTTTGTAGCAGAATATTCCTTGGGGAAAGTTTTTTTTTTAACCATAAATTAGGTTTGATTGATTGTTTTTACTCAGAACTTTGTAGAAAATTGGGCTTTTACTTTCATGAAATGTGCTAAAATAACTCTGTGAAAGGCAGCAAATAATTTTTTATAAAATATAGCAGAATATAATTTAGAAAGTTTTTCAGCGTTGTTTCAGCTTTCGTGCTAAAATTGCTCATATTTCAGGAAATCAGCCATATATCCATTAGATAAATAATCGGTAATTGAAAAATTTGACAATTCACAAAGGGGGAACTTACTGGAAAATAATCGACGTTTCGCGCTTCAGCGTTTTCAAGATTGTGAGGAAACCTCCTCACCGGTGGTGGTATCCTCTTACAAGCCCGCAGGTGGCTCGTTTTTTACCAAGCTTTCAGCACGCTTTCGAGTGACTAGGCCTGAGGAAGGGTGCATAGTCACCCGAAAGCTTACCAACGGTATTAAAAAAACAGCAGAATACTACTGCGACCTCTAGCCTTTCCCCGAATTATCACAGTGGCTCCATACCTGGGGTACGCAGTGACCTAGTTGAGGGTACGCAAAAATAATCTGTAATGGCAGATATAATTTTTAAAAAATTCATTGTCCAGTGGTAGGTACATTGGTTTTACGTTGCGTCAGGCCGTGCGTAGTATAGCCGCCTAAAAATAATCTGTAATGGCAGATATAATTTTTAAAAAATTCATTGTCCAGTGGTAGGTACATTGGTTTTACGTTGCGTCAGGCCGTGCGTAGTATAGCCGCCTATACACGCGCATCCGTGATTAAATGGATTGCGAGCCTATCTTAAATAAAGCGCTCCAAGTTTTAGTGCCTTTTACTAATACGGTGTTTGTAGAAACAGCTTTTTCTTCATATGCCAGTCCAGACTTAAGAGTGTATTTGTCAAAAGTGCCGGTAAATTTCAAAACGCTATGTGTAACAAAACGAGCCCAAGAATCACATTAAAGACACTCAATCCTTGAAACCTTCTACATATAATCTGACACTATTCTTTATTTTGTATTCTATTATGATCCTTTTATATGTATATTGTAATTAAATTTCAAATTGCAATATTCGTCTGAGCATACTACATTCGACGTCCTCAATAAAAAAGCCGGCCTCCAGCAGAAATGATGGTTTTACTATTCTTAGGAATCAAACATTGCAATAAATGTGTATTACACATTTACACTCATTACACTCTCTGTAAGATTTTCAAAGTACAGTAAAAGTACTAAATTTTCGTGAGCAATTTTCGTGACTTTTATTTAGTTTATGTGCCATAGCAAAGACATAAACGCTTGCATACGAGTCTGCAACACATTGGGACATTTTATGTCTTTAGTTGAAGACGAGTATGTGTTGCAGACTCGTATGCAAGCTCTAAGAGCCACTCAGCTGATCCGGACCCTGAGCATCGTCACGTAAATGTGCTAAAGAGACTACATACGAAATTACAGCTTCCTAGAGTGTAAAACATAGAAATTAGCTTTAAGAGTCACTCATCTGATCCGGACCCTGGGCATCGTCAAGTAAATGTCCTAAAGAGGCTACATACGAAATTACAGCTTCCTAGAGTGTAAATTATAGAAATTATCTACTAAAATGATTTAACCACCGCTTCACAAATCAAACCGTCCTCGCAATATTTGGATCACCTGCTATGAATCAAATCATCGAAACACCAGCTCAATGAAATCATCAGAAATTAACAAGCGGTGGCAATCATGTTCACAATATCAATTATTGAGAATGATCACCTTAGTGTACACAATTATTCAAATAACCTTGCTCATAACTCAGCTTGTTGGCCACGCACTTCGCAGTAGTTAACATAATATGGTTGGATAAATCGAGAGCTTTCGAACGAATGGTCAACGGATTTTGTGGGATGAAAAACGACGAAGTACCATTTCCCTAGCAACGACTCGGTTGTAAGCGGAAATCATCAAAATATTTTCGTGAGCAATTTTCCGTGACGTTTTTTTTTAGTTTATGTGCCATAGCAAAGACATAAAATGTCAATAAAAAAGTAGTTAGAACTTTGGGGGTACTGAATCAATTAAATATTTCAAAAATTTCAAAGTTGAAAAATCAGTCAAAAATCGAAATAATGCCGTTCGCTGGTTGTAAATAGCGACTGAAATGTCGAAGATTTCTTTAAAATTCGCTCATGGGGTCATGCTGCATGACTGGACTTTTTTTGTATTTACTCTTGTGTAAAATATTGTGTAAAATCGTTCAATATAAATATTCGATATTTGTTATCACACTGCCTTCCGAATTAGCTTTCACGATACATTTTAACAGTAGTTCGTAAGCCGAGAGAGTGGTCTCTCGATATATGTGACTTTTCCTTTCTGGGATAACGAACAGGAAAACTCTCGAAATAAAAGCGTCCGAAGCCGGGCGATAGGAAGGCTATTTGAAAGGAAACCGATTGAACGATCGCGAAGCGCTTCCCATCAACGAACGTCGCACAGGAGTAACCCGGAAGGGTGAAAGTCGCCGATTTTTCGAGATAAAGTGAAATCGTCTTCCAAGACCGAAAAAAGGTTCAACTCCGATACCGGTCCCCCGCGTCCCACTACAGATCAACAATCTCACGCCGAATTTCATATTCGGCGTTCACTATTAGAGCAGACTTTTTATTATGATTGCGGTTATGCGGAGGTCGCCCACTTATTCTATAAGGTAAGTACATATTTGGAATACCGCTGCCTCACCTTCTACTATTGCGCAAGGTGGAAATGACTGTGATT
This sequence comes from Adelphocoris suturalis, assembly GCA_030762985.1. Taxonomy (NCBI): domain Eukaryota; kingdom Metazoa; phylum Arthropoda; class Insecta; order Hemiptera; family Miridae; genus Adelphocoris; species Adelphocoris suturalis. The sequence goes on from CM061046.1 coordinate 6,017,180, forward strand.
TTGACGGTAGAGTCGCGGCCGGCTGCCCTTTATGGCGATAACTGATCAACTCAACGAGGTGATGATTAGGATTTGCTAGGCGCACTTTCGTTTGTGTTTTTACGCAATACGCCGCAACGTGAAATGATTCTTCTCATGCTTTCATCTTCTTCAACGCCATTGTGCTATTGTGCAAGTGCTTATCTGATATTGCTGCAGATGTGCAGTATGTGTAGATAATAGCCAGTTGTTATTTGACCATAGTTATGTAAATACCTTGAAAAGATTGAAATGTATCTTTGTGAAACCGAACGGGTAATCCATTTCCCACTACTCAAGAGGGTCGAATTACAGAAAACTTTATTTCAAAAGTTCCAGTGTTGCAGCATAATCGTATGAGCGAATTTTCGTAGATCATCGTATTCTATTATATTGTTTTGACATTTTAGCACCTTGAATGTAAAGAAATTGTTCACTGCCAATTTTATGACCAAAACGTTCAGTCATGCAGCATCATTTTGAAGCGTCATGCAGTCATGCAGTCATGAGCAAATTTTTTTTCAAATTTTTTTATTTATTATTTTTTTTTTTTTACAAGCACCTACTACCTACGTTTTAAACAGCATGGTTCTAGGATTGGTTACAGGGATTGGTTACAGGGATACTTCCATAAGAGTAGTTCAATCTAAATTTGGACAATGTTTCATGCAAATATTACCGATTTTTACAACTAGCGAACGGCATTATTTCGATTTTTGACTGATTTTTCAACTTTAAAATTTTTGGAAACTTGATACATATTCTTATAGGAAATCTTACGCTGATTCCGAATATACCACATGTTACTATGCTGAAAAAATTATTTCGCACAACAAATCGCAAAAAACCGGCTATTTTGAATATTTTTAATACATTTTTGAAAATTTCAACCCGAAGATGTAATCCGATCGTGATGGCCAACGAACTTGAACTATCGTTTTGTGTCCTTAACAATATAAAATTTGTTTGAAGTTTCTAGCACAATTCTACGGACAGTTATCGTCTGGAGTGACACATACATATATACATACATACATACATACATACATTAAAAAATGCGTTAAACTTCAGAATATGATTCAGAATAGCCTGAAACGGATTTCTGCATAAAACTTTTTCAAAAATTCACATTCTACAAATTTTGAGGCGAGAACAATAGCTTAATTTTCTTCAAAAATTCGCTAAAACTCGAAGTAGGTACCTACCTACTTAATCAAAAAAACTGTTGGGTTTTAGCCTTTATGGGTGATATTCTCGCGACTTCGACTCTAGCGCATCCTTACATCGAGGCAAGGCGAAGTCGAAGTTATTTCACCTTGTTGTTATGGTGACGAGTAAACTGCACTGAAAATGCCCGTCTTCATGAACAACCACATTTTTGAGCTCATCTAAATTTTCAGTATTTACAAAGTTTTTACTAAAAAATATTTTACTAAGAAAGGTAAAAAACGACCATGCAAATCGTATAAAGCTGTGATCCGGCGATGACCTGAAACGTTGTGAACTCAAGGTTAGTTTGTGCAGTCGAGATCCCAATTAAATTCGTGGTGGGAAGTGAAACAAGTGTTAGAAGTTCCAGGCATCAGCCGCGAAAATGTGGATTATCCAGTTTTCAGAACCGTTCTTTGAATCAATTAAGAAACTAAAAATCTTTAGAGTCCTTTTAAAGTGGTCATTTGAAAGGACGTTCCATGAGAGCAATGCCAGAAGGGAATATTAGGTAGGTATCGCCTTTGGAAGGTAAGAACCTAGGAAGCTTGGTATACACTACCTACTTTCTGTATATAGGTACTTGTTATTCATCATGTACTTCCATAGACAAACCAGTCATGCAGCATGACCCCATGAGCGAATTTTTGAAAAAATCTTCGACTTTTTTTTCCAAACTAGCACCTACTACCTACGTTTTAAACAGCATGGTTCTAGGATTGGTTATACAAAAATACTTCCATAAGAGTAGTTCAATCTGAATTTGGACAATGTTTCATGCAAATATTACCGATTTTTACAAAGAGCCTAAGAATCACATTAAAGACACTCCTTGAAACCTTCTACATGTAATCTGACACTATTCTTTATTTTGTATTCTATTATGATCCTTTTATATGTATATTGTAATTAAACTTCAAATTGCAATATTCGTCTAAGCATACTACATTCGACGTTCTCAATAACAAAGCCGGCCTCCAGCAGAAGTTATGGTTTTACTATTCTTAGGTATCAAGCAATAAAAATGTGTATTACACATTTACACATATTACACTCTCTGTAAGATTTTCAAAGTACAGTAAAAAAGTCCAGTCATGCAGCATCATGCTGCATGACAGTTAACTTTTTGAATCAAATCAAATGAAACCTTTGTAACCAAATCAAATGAATCATTTTCCAAACCAAACGAAATCATTTGCGAATGTCAGCAAAATGGATTGAATGAAACCTTTGCGAATCGCAGGGGAACAATAGAGAATTTATAGAAAAAAAAGTCCAGTCATGCAGCATGACCCCATGAGCGAATTTTTGAAGAAATCTTCGACATTTCAGTCGCTATTGATAGTGTAGAGAAATTTTAGTTTATGATTTTGATAGACAAACATGGAATCAAATTATTAAAAATATTTAGGAGGTACTCATACTTTATTATTATTAAACTAATCTTGTAGATTTAAAGACAAATGTAGGTAAATTATTCATAGATTTTAAGATGTCCAATGTGGTCAGTATTGAAGGCAAATATTACAACTAACTAGCGAACGGCATTATTTCGATTTTTGACTGATTTTTCAACTTTGAAATTTTTGAAAACTTGATACATATTCTCATAGGAAATTTTACGCTGATTCCGAATATACCACATGTTAGTATGCTGAAAAAATTATTTCGCACAACAAATCGCTAAAAAACAGGCTATTTTGAAATTTTTGACTACCTACATTTTTGAAAATTTCAACCCGAAGATGTAATCCGATCATGCTGGCCAACAAACATGAACTTTCGTTTTGTGTCCTTAAGATTTTAAAATTTGTTTGAAGTTTCTAGCACAATTCTACGGACAGTTATCGTCTGGAATGAATGACACACACATATATAAACATATATACATACATACATAAAAAAAATGCGTTAAACTTCAGAATGTGATTCAGAATAGCCTGAAACGGATTTCTGCATAAAATTTTTTCAAAAATTCACATTCTACAAATTTTGAGGCGAGAGCAATAGCTTAATTTTCTTCAAAAATTCGCTGTTGAAGTAGGTACTACCTACCTATTTAATCAACTTTGTTTGTCCCACAAATTTGCGTAACTGCAAAACTCGCGTAATAACTGCACTGACAATGCCCGTCATTATGAACAACAATTTTTGAGTACATTAAATTGGTAAAATTTCAAAAATTTTGCTAAAAAAAATCACTAAAAATGCCCAAAATCGTTAAAGTTATAATTTTTATCAGAGATTCATTTAAAACAAAATTATCAACTATTGACTAGGTGATTAAAAACTGTTCGCACAAAATTATGCTGAAAAATGTTCTTAAGTTTCATAAATATTTGCTGGAAAATCTTTTAAAAACTTAAAAAAAAAAAAACTAAAAATCCGAAATCTTTTTTGAATCACAATTTTATTTAGTACGAGTTTTTTGCCATAAAATTAGTTTTTAACAATTTCTTTCTATTGAAATTGCTCAAATTTCAATACAGTTTAACTTATTATAATACGATAGATAATTAAAGAAAATTCGCTCATACGATCATGCTGCATGACTGGAACTTTTTCATCAAATCAAATGAAACCTTTTCCAAATCAAATTAATCATTTTCCAAACCAAACGAAATCATTTGCGAATGTCAGCAAAATGGATTGAATGAAACCTTTGCGAATCGCAGGGGTTTATAGACAAAAAGTTGACGAACTGGAAATTCTATGAATTAGTTTATTATTGGTTCATTATTTTCGAGCAGATCTCGACTTGGTAAGAAACATTTGAAATGTTTTGAAATGTGGAAAGTGAAGCAGAAACCTATACCTACACGCCACGCCCTGCCTCATAATCAGGTGCGGCCAATAATGGGAGACACTTATGACTTTTTTGTGGCTAACGGGTATTTGTTTCCTTCCTTGAACATTCCTAGTGTCTATTTCTGTCTGAATTCCAAAGATGTTTTAATCAATCAATTCAATGCCCATACCCACTAATTTATATATTTGTAGCTTAATTGTACAGACTATTATGGATTTACTATTTGGTTCGGAAAAGGATTCATTTTGTTTGGGAATTTATTCATTTGACTTGGAAATGCTATATAATACGATAAATTGCGAAAATTTGATCATTACGATCATTCTGCATGGCAGGAACTTTTGGTTTATTATTTCCAATAATAAGCCTATGTGATCGTGTTGCAAACAAATTTTATAAACCCCCCCCCCCCCTCAAACTTTGTCACTTTACGTTTCAAGGTGCGTACCTACAATCCAAATTTGAAATGTCCGTCCGCAGTTCGCCGTCCGCCGACCGCCGTTCGTTGTCCGCCGTCCGGGCCATAAAAGGCCTAAGAATTCACTTTAAAAACCCGTTCTTTCGCACATAGACTCCATTTGGGGTCTAGTTGGTCCTATCGTTTAACCATCCCGATTGCTTTACTCGCATAGATGCTATGGGCCAAAAAAGGGCGAAAAAGTGTCTTTATCGAGACTTTGAGTGAGACTTACGCACGCACGCTTGGCAGGGGGTCACGGTGGGTGGTGAGGGGGGGTGAGTGGGGGGTGGAGTGAGAGGAGGCGCCGCGGCACCTTGTGGTGTCTGGGGTGACCAGGGGCGTAGCAGAGGGGTGTAGGAGAATGGATATTTATTAATTTTACGTGTTATACCCATATACTCGTAATACACCGCGGCACCATGAGGTGGGTACGGCGTTCCTTCGAGGCATGAATATATGTTTTTTTCTAGGTCATATTTTTGTGTTAATACCAATGCTTTTCCTACGCATATTTAATAACAGATCCTCTCGACTTTTCGTACGTACTTAGATAATGATATTATTAAGGCAATAACTATTTGAATAGATAGGAGCTCAAATCGAGAAATATAAACATGCGTATATAAATATAGAAGTATAGGTTGTGGCAACTCGAAATGGGACACGCCGAGGAGTCTGGACGGGCCTTATGACGTACGCAAGCCAACTAAAACTACGATCATACTCAATTGAAAAAATAATAAACCTTTGTGAAATAATTTGCAGCGTTTTCCTCTGGGCTTTTTGAAAGTACCATTCCAAGGTTAAGGTGATTCAGAAACGTTACTATAACCAAATAAATAAAGTTACTGTAAAACCAGTATTATACGGTAAAACACGCCTTGAATAAACGGCGTCGTTGACAGTTGACTGGCAGCTGAGTTGTAGGTACCTTGTGTTCCCCTCGCACGCTTCATATTATCACAGTGATATCGCGAGAAACCTTCCTTGGAGGAGCAGGTTCTTTCGGAACCGCTGCGGGATTGTGAAGAATCGTTTATAATTTCTCGCATAACTCCTTGGGCTGTTGCACCGTTCAACGGTTCGTGTAGACTGAAAAGGAGAAAACGAGTGAGCCAGTTCATATATTCGTTGGCCAGTATGTCGGGACTGTATGTGAGGAGAATATGTCGTCTAACCCAGTCCGCACACGGCCTTGTACGTATGTGAGCGTTTTAGCATCCCGTATTAGCAGAGTACATTATCTGTTTTAGTTGTCTACCTTCTTAAGGTCTACTGCTTTGAGTCCACCTTCTTAGCGCTTGCTGGGGACTCTACTTTCTTTAGACAGGTGTCTTTCGTTCTTTAGAAAAGGTTAATATGTCATTCTAACTTCATACTGCGTGGACCTTCTTGTCAGCAACGTTCTTCCCTCTCCCTGCCACTGTCAAAATATTGCAATTCGCAACCACCACCATCACTACTTACGAGGGCGGATCCAGAGCCGGGTTTGGGGGGGAGGGGGGGGAGTCAATCTTTACGTATGTGTAATCGGTCTCATCATCTCTCAGCCTCTTTAATAGAGTGAAAACCAACCTAATTTTCATGGTTATTTTATTATTATTATTATTCATTTTATTTATTTTTTATTTTTTGCTTAATAGCGAGATCTTAGTGAGAGCTTTCTAAGAAAGTGCTTCTTGTGAGCTGGATCGGTGTACGAATATCAAATTATAATAATTACTGGGAGCAATCAATATCATTATTATGTAATTTGCACAAAAATAACAGATCATTCACAACACGTCTAGTATCGAGTTATAAACGTATAGGATACGTAACGCTAAATAGAAGAGCTTTTTTATAAGGGTTCAGCTCCCAATCAGGGACGGATTAAAGGGGGGGGGGCGGTGGGGGCGGTCGCCAAAAAAGAAGAAAAAAGTCATAATAAAAGTTCTCAAAAAAAAAAAAAAAAAAAAGTACTGGTATGTCAAGTCTCGAAACTAGAAGCATTCATTACAGAATTTAATGCAGAATTAGAATTTTAACCCGTTTATTCTGCAAATATTTTTTTTTTTTTTTTTTCAATTTTCGATAGCAAGTTGCATAATTTGAAACAGTGAGTTTTAGTTAAAAATGGCCGTGAAACTTGAAAGCCGAGTAACAAACCGTCATTTATACCATCCCAGTTTCTAGGTATAATATAAAATTTAATATCAGGTACGTGGGTTTGATAAAATTAATGCAAAATTACCATCCATCAGACCAAAATCACTTTATTATTATTTTTAGCTAACTTCATCAATGAAACGATCAGGCCTCAAAATGATTTTTTTCTTTTCCATTTATCTTATTTCTAGTAGCTTCCGCTATTAGTTAGGGTAATTGAACCGCAATATTCATTACTATCAATTTTCGTGGTTTCGGAATTTTTTCTACCGAAACTCCCAGGATTGAAAACTGCGCCATCAAGTATGTACGAACTAAATCACTCGCGACGAAGTTGTGGAAACCCATTCCAAAACGGAAGTTAGTGAAAAACGTGTCTATTTCCACGAAAAATAAAGAGTTATAATGTTAAATCGATTTCGACGGTTAGGCATCATCAGTAACAAACAATAACTTCTTATTGTTATTGTTTGCTACTGATGATGGCCTAACCGTCGAAATCGATTTAACATAGTAACTCTTTATTTTTCGTGGAAATAGACATAGTTTTTCACTAACTTCTGTTTTTTATCAAGTATGTTTTCGTAGATGGAGACCTGTGGGGAAACTGGGATGGTTTGAATTTTAGTAGGCCTACTAACTGTGTGCGGTGTCCGTGGGGTATCAATCGGGGATTTACGCGGGTAGTGTCAGTGTATTATTATTTAAACCTGTGTTTACAATACAAATATATAATCTATAAATGATATTACATCCCGAGGACTTAAGTTATTATGTAGTATTGATTTATATTTCCAGCGTTTTATGTGTGATTCCCTGCATTTTGCATTATAATTTTGCCAAAAAAAGTACTTACCTATAATCATTTCATTTTTATTTATTAATTTTTTTGTGTGTGTACATGGACATTTGGTTACCAAGCTAACGTTTGTGCAAATAAAAATCTGTTTTTCATGTTAATTTTTAAATAATATAAAGTGTAGGTCTAAATCCTCTAAGACTGCTAGTTTGTCAAAACCTTCCGGTGGGGAGAGGACTACCGTCCCCACCCACGAAATTCTATTAATCCGTCACTGCTACCAATACGAATTCGCGTTGTTGTGTAACTTTTGCATCGTTTTTCCTTTCTGGCATCGTGTAAAAAGTACAAATACCCCAAACGCAGTTGCTTCACTTGATAGTTGAATACTGGCTGACAGTTGACGGAAATTTCTCAGAACGGTGAAAGCGGTTCTCGAAAATTATCCCACACGATTTCATTGTTTCCGCTCAAGGCTTCCCGCAAGGCAAAGTTACATTTTTCCGAATATTTGATGTATGTAACACGAAAGGACACGCGATACCGTCTGTTGAATGGGGTTTCAGGTAACAGGTCGATTCAAATAAAACGACCAGTCGGGCAGTAGAAAGCTCAGAGTCCGATTTCCATACTCAACCTGCAACGTTACCTGCCTAAAACTATAAAGAAGTAGTTTTGCAGGAAGCGTGCTGAATTTTTCGTCTATCAAGTACACAAAGAAAAAACGTCGCCAGTCTACGCATAGCGAAAAAAGTTCCGGTCATGCAGCATGATCGTGTGAGCGAATTTTCGTAGATTATTGTTACTTATGTTCTGAAATTTGAGCACTTCGAGTACAAAGGAATTGTTAACCACCAATTTATGGCAAATAAACTCGCTCTAAATCAAATTCTATAATTCAGGTTTTGGATGCTAAGCGATTTCTCAGTTTTTTAAATCGATTTATTAGCAAATATTAGGTAATGCAATTGTAATACATTTTTCACCGTAATTCTGTGAATAAATTTTTTGGTGTTTTAGTTCATTGTTGATAAACTTCTTTTGACTAAAACTCTAATAAAAATATAAATTTTACGATTTTTGGCGTTTTTTTTAAGCACATTTTTTGAATGTTGATCATTAAATTGATCAACATTCAAAAAATGTGCTTAAAAAAGCTTTGAATTTGTTTAATATGTAGTATATTATTTGGATCAAGTTCATTGCTATAAAACTGATGGTTAACAATTTCATTGCTCTCAAAGTACTCAGATTTCAAATCAATTACAAAATAATTTAGGATAATTCGATCATGCTTGCTGTTGTACTGCACGAAATTTCTCCTTACGATTCAACACTTTTTCGGTCCACCGAAATCGTTTGGTATTTTTTAGTTTCCCTGTGTATAATTCTATTTTTTCCTATTGTAAATAAGTTCACGTCAATATAAAAGCAGATAATTCATCGTTGGCAGTTGAGATAAAAATTCAGCAAAATTAACAAGATCGTCTCACTGCATTTATTCAAATCACTTACATGCATATCATACATTCATTCCTCTATACTTAAGGCTGAGATTCATTTATCCCCCACCCCTCCTCCTCTAACCATCATTTTTAAATCAGAAAATTATCGTGTCTTTTAGCAAATTTTTGAAGAAAATTAAGCTATTGCTCTCGCCCCAAAATTTGTAGAATGTGAATTTTTGAAAACAATTTATGCAGAAATCCGTTTCAGGCTATTTTGAATCATATTCTGAAGTTTAACGCATTTTTTAATGTATGTATGTGTATGTATGTATGTATGTATGTATGTATATATGTATGTGTCATTACAGACGATAACTGTCCGTAGAATTGTGCTAGAAACTTCAAACAAATTTTAAAATGTTAAGGACACAAAACGAAAGTTCAAGTTCGTTAGCCAGCATGATCGGATTACATCTTCGGGTTGAAATTTTCAAAAATGTAGTCAACAATTTCAAAATAGCCTGTTTTTTGTGATTTGTTGTGCGAAATAATTTTTTCAGCATACTAACATGTGGTATATTCGGAATCAGCGTAAAATTTCCTATAAGAATATGTATCAAGTTTTCAAAAATTTCAAAGTTGAAAAATCAGTCAAAAATCGAAATACTGCCGTTCGCTAGTTGTAAAAATGCCTTCAATACTGACCACATTGGACATCGAAATCTATGAATATTTACCTACATTTGCTTTAAATCTACAAGATTAGTTTAATAATAATAAAGTATGATTACCTCTTAATTATTTTTAATAATTTGATTCCATGTTTGTCTATCAAAATCATAAACTAAAATTTCTCTACACGATCAATAGCGACTGAAATGTCGAAGATTTCTTCAAAAATTCGCTCATGGGGTCATGCTGCATGACTGGACTTTTTTATTTTTAAACTTATTCTGCTAGAAATTTTTAAGTCAGGGGTCATATATTATGTTTTCTAACATGGCTGGAGCTGTGTGAGTATAGGGTTCAGAAAACTTGTGCCTTGAGAAAATGCTACAAATCTGCTCTTTTAGCTTTCTCACTTTTCTTAACAATCCTTAAATACTACCAGCCACGTAAGCATAAGAACCCTTCATGGATATGATATCCACTGGATACAGTGTTTTATGGAAATATGTTAAATCAATCGTATCTTTCAATTTTAAAGTCCCGTTCTGAATCATGTGTTTCTGGGGTGTGAACGTGTATAACTAGAATACTAAAGAATTCTTGAGGCGGGAAATTAACCTAATATTTACTTCCCAAACCCAATGTATAAGAGCAGGAATGTACGCCCCTTCCATGCAGAAGGAATATGAGGTTCCCATAATTTTCTGACCGCCGTTCGTTGGGTCCCGCGGGTGTCCGTTTTATCTCAAATGAGCATCCACGGCGAATAATAATAATGTTTGGGTTGGTTCTCGTTGCACTGCATCTGCCTACCGCTGGCACACATTGAGAGAAAATACGTTCCTGGAAATGGTCTTCTGACATGTTCATATAGAAAAGTAACTTTCGATTTTCATCGTCAACGTTTCCCTTTTTACACCTGAGTACTACTGGTGTAAGTAATCCCCAAGACGGGCGTAAGGCAGTGTTCTTTGATCTACCTGCAGTTTCTAGAGTTTTACTTTCAAATAAGAATGGTTACTGTTGAAGTACTTATAAGGGTGAATGTACGAGAAAGTCCTTTCTACATCCCTGATGGGTGCTGTCCCAAATAAATGTCTATAATCATAAATGATCTAGGCAGTAGAGATAGGTACAGAACAAATCCGATTGATCAATGAACAATAGTGATCTGCACGAAAGTTCAACTACCCGGAACACTCATTGCAGGGCGTGGAGCAAATTTTTCCAGCCTCTGAGTTGAGTTGGCGCCCTTTTGCTAGGACCATTGTTTTACTCGCTTCAGCGACTATTCAAGCTTAGGGGTCAGTCCAGAAATGCAAAGAAAGTCATTTATTAAACCATAGTGAAGTGAGACCAGTAGTGGAGCAGAAATGAGGGTCCTCATAGAACAGCACGAGAGACTAGTCTGCGACCTGGGAAAGAGAGCCGCATTTTGGGATGCAAGGAGGATAATGTCGACCAAATGCTGAGCTTTTCCAGCATTTTGAAGATCCAGATATTGTTGCCGTCATAACCTATGGGCTGCGATGGCTTGCCCATGTTCAGAGAAAGCCGCCAGAAAGAACTCCATGAAGGAATGATGTAAGGAAGCTAGAGGAAGACCTCGTTTACTAAGAACAAACAATTAGGAATTCAGGACAAATGCCTACAATAATTTTGTTGCAAGCTCCTGGACGGGTTGTCAAGACCTTAAGGGCCGATTCCCGAACTTGGCTTTTTTGTTTCAGCGTTTGCTACATAAGTGCAAACACAATGTTTGCATAGCTGGGGGATGTGGAGATTTTAACACAGAATGTGTTTTAGCCATGGACTAACTAGCCGAAAATGGAACGCGGGATGGTAACGAAATGTGTGACGGATGATTTTCACGTACAACCGAGTCGTTGCTAGGGATATGGTACTTCGTCGTTTTTCATCCCACAAAATTCGTTGACCATTCGTTCGAAAGCTCTCGATTTACCCAACAATATTATGTTAACTACTGCGAAGTGCGTGTCCAACAAACTGAGTTATGAGCATGGTTATATAAATAATTGTTTACACACAGGTGATCATTCTCAATAATTGATATTGTGAACATGATTGCAACCGCTTGTTAATTTCTGATGATTTCATTGAGCTTGTGTTTCGATGATTTGATTCATAGCAGGTGATCTGAGTATTACGAAAACGGTTTGATTTGTGAAGCGGAGGTTAAATAATTTGAATAGGTAATTTCTATACTTCACACTCTAGGAAGCTGTAATTTCGTTTGTAGCCTCTTTAGGACATTTACTTGACGATGCTCAGGGTCCGGATCAGATGTGTGGCTCTTAAAGCTAATTTCTATGCTTTACACTCTAGGAAGCTGTAATTTCGTATGTAGCCTCTTTAGGACATTTACTTGACGATGTCCAGGGTCCGGATCAGATGAGTGGCTTTTAAAGCTAATTTCTATACTTTATACTCTAGGAAGCTGTAATTTCGTATGTAGCCTCTTTAGGACATTTACTTGATAAATCGCTCTTGATTTATCACGAATTTATTTCGTTTTTTTTTTTTTTTTTTCGTAGTTTCATACTATAACTATATAAATTGATGTTATAAATGAATAGTAAACAATGACGCTTGTTTGGTTGTCACTTGGTTGCGCGACAACGCAAACACATTCTGTGTTTCAATAATTTCGTCCGAAGTATGTAAATAGAGGTAACCGGGGGTCCAGGGGGCTTGCCCCCTGGCGAGGCGCGGAGCGCCGAGTTTTTTTATTTTTATTTTTATTATTTATTTCTTGTTCATAATACAAATACATAAAAATTGAAAATAAAATGCTCTTTAAAAATAATATAGATTGCTTAAAAAAAAAAATACAGAAACTTATCCCCTATGTGGGCATAGCCCGTGGCAGGGAGATGAGTCATACCTCAGCTGGAAAATAGCAAATGTTCATAAGTGTTTACTTATTTTAAAAAGATAAAAATAAACACGCTTCTTTTAAAAAGAATACAATAATATTGTATTCTTTTAAAAAGAATACAATAATATTGTTCCAGCTGCAATGGATCGGAGTGCAATGAAAACAAAACATGTACCCATCCAAGATAGAAAAATATAATAATGAAGTTAAAAAGCAGCAGTGTAGCAGAAGTTATAACATGATGAAGTGTTTTTTGAGTTTCTAACTATTTAATTTACAATTTTTATGTAAAAGCGCCGATCTCAGGGTTTCTGGAAGAGCATTAAACCCACGTACACCTCGTGCTGGGTATGAGTTGTAACCAAGAGTAGTGCGAAAATATGGAATAGTCATAGAGTTGCAAGAATGGAATCTGGTGTAAATTAAATGGTTAGGCGTGGAAAAACTTTTTTCTTTCAAGATCTGTTTAATGCAATGAAGCTCCATCAGTGAGGGAAATTTTAAAATATTCAAATGTTTAAATAAGGGTTCGGTATGTTCCAAAAACCTCTTCTTAGTTATAATTCTTATTAGCTGTTTTTGGGTGGTGATAATGGGTAATAGGGTAGTGGGATAAGTGGCACCCCATGCAGGAATACCGTACAAAAGCACTGATTGGACAAGAGCAAAGTAAAATATTTTTAATAGAGCCAATGATAATATTTTATTTAATATAGCAAAGATGTAAATTAATTTTCTTAATTGTGTTGACTAGCGAAACTTGTTGCTCCCACTTAACCCGGCTATCAAACACAACCCCCAAATATTTCACCTCTGAAGCTCTTGTTATTTTTGGGCATGTTGCACAACATGTTGTATTACAATCAGCTCCATGTAATAGCACCTCCATGTCCTGCGCTGGCTCGGACATTGAAGATAGATGAAATGGTAGCCATAGGGTTTTGTTTAAATTTAAGGTTAATTTGTTATTAATAAACCACCGGTTAATTTGTTGTAAGCAGAGATTTGCTAAGTTTAACGTGGAGCTCCAGTTATCAGATGAACAATATATAATCGAGTCATCCGCAAAAAGAACTATTTCTCCTGGAATATTTAAAAGCCCTATTTCATTCATATAAATAATAAATATAACGGCCCTAATACAGTTCCTTGAGGGATTCCATAGTTGGTTGTTTTTAAATATGAACTCTTTCTATCATTTAGTTTTACGCATTGCGTACGGTCTGATGGATAATTTCCAATCCACGTAAGAGCGACACCATCAAAACCTAGTTTGCTGAGTTTCTGGAGTAACTTAACGTGAGAAATCGTATCAAATGCTTTGGCCAAATCAATAGAAATGGCCAGTGATTTCCGTTATCAATGTCATTTATAATTTCCGAGTTAAGGTAACAAATAGCATCTTGCGTGCTTCGGCCAGCCCTAAAACCAAATTGTTTTCCGTAAAGAAGATTGTTGTTCTCTAAATATTGAAGTACTTGATTTTTGAAACATTTTTCTACTATTTAATATTGATTGATCTCGGGTTCAGGGGTCAGATGATGGAGATTCGTTGCTGCGGGCAGGAAGCAGTGGAGAAAGACATTTATGGAAGCCAGTGTCCCTACGCTTACTGGGCTGTAGCGCCTACTGAAGATGAAGATCTGCACAAAAATTTATAAATTATATCATTCTGGTCTTCAGATTTATTGTTGATTTGGGGAGCTGGAATTCAAATTCGAACAGGTATCTAGCTTTCGAGTCTATAGAGAACGCTTTTGGGAGGTGGAAAAATATCAAAGAGTCCTTCAACACCAGAGTTTCTACTCACATTATACATTCTAGATCAATTTCGCAGTACAACAGTATCTGTCTCTGAGTCCAATAATCTTTGTAACGGACCACACTGTATTAACTTTTGAGTGTAGTTATTCAATCTTTAGATTAATTGGATCTCCTTTTGAATTTTGCCTCTAGCTGTTCCATTTTTTAGTTTTTTGAAGATGCAAGAGTGTCAGCCATTAAATATGAGGATCGCTTCCAAGTAGTGGGTTAAGGAGTTTGTTAGTCTTGTCTGATGTTTGTTAGAGATACTGTATCAAAGAAAGGTGGTTATTATCTGTCTTCAGCCTGGATGATTGGTGAACTTGGGATGCCCGTCACCCCGCGCCACTTCCCAGTACCCTATTATTTACGACCAAAAGTTAACAGAGATCTTTTTTTCCAGCCTCTCCAGAAGGAAATAAAGTTGGGCGAGGCGAGAATCCGTTTGAACGTTGTTAACAAACCTGCGGCGGTCCTGCGCCTGTTGACCCGCGGCGTTTCGCTCATTGAGGTTCTCCGTTTGAAAAATACTGGCTAATTGAATCATCTATCTCTCTGAATGTCCGAGAAGTCATTCAAACCGTCTTGTTTGTTATACATCATGATTGGAATTCTTCAAGTCACATTGAAAACAAAACATAAATCATTCTATCAGGATTTAAATGAAAACGTGAAATTAATGCAATCGTGCCTACCTAGGTGATAAATCACATTTAAATTGCAGAACACGTTTAGTAAATTGAGTCTGTACAAGAACAAAAAGCATATCTATCGAGATGTTGATTTTACTAACACTCAATGTGGTACTTCATCAAATGTGTTGCCGCTAATTCATTGTTGGTCAAACAAATCATATTCCGCTCCTCTTCTGTCTTTAACCGTTTTCATTCATCAGCAGGTTTATCTGGTTATGTTTGATACTACATTCTGACAAAACGTGATTCTGATGTATCTACAGAATAGCAGATTTGGGTGATTCTCAAAAACGGTAAATTCCAGGTCTCGTCATCTGATCGTGATTTCCGTTAGCCTAGGAGAATGGTTCTTGTCATTGATACTTTCTACTCGATGTTCTGATACATGTCATGCGAGAAAAAACTCGTTTAGGTTAAGTTTAAATACTTTTCCCCCACCTTGAATATATGTTACCGTTAAAGTGTGAAATCAGTTAGTATATAAAATAACTACGCGAGACCAGTTAAAGTGTGCAATTTCTCGAATTAGACACTTTAACTAGTTATTATACAGGGTGATTCCCTCGCAGATGCAAAAAAAAAAAAAAAAAAAAAATTGGGTGAAACTACATCAAAAATGGAGTAAAATGCAGCCAACTGCATATTTTTATCTCAATCCGTTCTCGAGATATGATTTTTTAAAGGTTTTTTCAGAAAAACCGTGTTTTTTTTTTTCCTTTTAAACTCAAATTTCTCCACTTTACTTCATTCAATTTTAACTTTTGACCACATTTTCGGAATCAGCATTAAATTTACTATAAGAATTGTGTACTTGAGTTCTTAAAAAGTACCATCCAAAGGTCCTCACATCAGCTCAAACATTGACGATTTTGAAAAAAGAATATTTCTGAAAATCTTTAAAACTTTACTACTCTGCCAAAACGAATCCTGGAAACTGGCAAATCTCATGAAAACTGCTTCGTCTAATACTCTTTCCAACGGTATAATCAAGTTTACTTTTATTTTGTTATTTAGTGGAGAAAATTATGTTTTAATGTTAAAAAATGTGGGTTTTTCAATGAAATTGTAGGTTTTCTCGAAAGATGATCCTCCATGAACCTACGAGTATGGGGTCGGTTTCTATGTATTTTTTCACGCTGTATCGAATGGTAACATTTTTAGATCTCTCCAACTCCGTTATAACCGAGTTTTACACTTAAAATCGCAAATGTTTAGTTTGTTTGTTACGATTAAATGTATGTGTGTTATGGGGTAAAACTAGTTAATTAAAGTGTAAAACTCGATTATAACGTTGTTGAGAGATCTGCAAGAGTTTTAATTTGATCCAGCGTGAAAAAATACATAGAAACCCACCCCATACTCGTTGGTTCATAGAGGGTCATCTTTCGAGAAAACCAACAATTTCATTGAAAAACCCACATTTTTTAACATTAAAACATTATTTTCTCCCCAAAATAACAAAATAAAAGTAAAATTGATAATACCGTTGGAAAGCATATTAGATGAAGCAGTTTTCATGAGATTTGCCAGTTTCCAGGATTCTTTTTAAAAGAGTAGTAAAGTTTTAAAGATTTTCAGAAATTTTATATTTTCAAAATCGTCAATGTTTGAGCTGATGTGAGGGTCTTCGGATGGTACTTTTTAAGAACCCAAGTACACTATTCTTATAGGAAATTTAATGCTGATACCGAAAATGAGGTTGAAAGTTAAAATTAAATGAGGCAAAGTGGAGAAATCCGAGTTTTAAATGAATAAACACGGTATTCCTGAAAAAACCTTTAAAAAATCATATCTCGAGTACGGATTGAGATAAAAATATGCGGTTGGCGGCATTTTACTCCATTTTTGATGTAGTTTCACCCAATTTTTTTTTTTTTTTTTTTTGCATTTGCGAGGAAATCACCCTGTATAAAATAACGGGAGGCCAGCCGTGAAAGTGTATAATAATATTATTGGGTTCAAGTATGAATGGGATTTCGTTGAGAAGTCAGTTGAGGAGTCCGAGGTTGAGGGTCATTCATTTCCAGGCCACTTCACCACAAAATGCACCTCAAACTGATGCAAGTGTGTCAAAAATAAGGTTCTGTGCAACTCAAAATGCCATCAAAGCAACCCGTGTTCCAATAAGTGATATCACAATTTTTTACTTCTGACGTGTATATTACTTACCTACCTTACTCTATTATTTCGACGAATTACATATTAGTAATGAAAATGCATGCCAATTCTTCAATCCTTTCATTTCCCCTGAATAATATAATTCTAGTAGTGACTTCCCAAGAAAATCAGTCAATTCTACACTTTAACGATTGGTGTTTCGTTACTTTACATAATACCTAGTTATTTTATATATTCCCTAGGGAATGCATATAGAAAACTTGGAATTATACACACTACCTACAACCGCTCGTTATTCTATATACTAACTAGTTATTTTATACATTAACTGAATCACACACTTTAACGGTAACTTATATAAATAGTCATTACCATGGAAGGTCTCCCCATCAAATTAGCGAGTTTATTTTTAGATTACTCCATCTGAAGAGGCATCAAACCATGAATTGATATTTTTTCTAAAAGAAGACATGTTTTCTCGATAAAATGCTGTGTTTACAAAGTTTCAAACGGTATCTATAGTTTTCTGAGTAGAAAAAAGTCTTAGTCCCTGAAAACAAAGTCATTCTCGCGTAACATACAAAAAAAGTCCCTCCCACTTTTCCCAAAAGGTATATTTTGAAAGGGAAAATTCCCCGTGTCAGTGGCATGCTGCACGAAGACCATTACCCTCAGTCTACAACCCTTTAGTTCGTTCTCAAAAAATGATTGTGAGGACAATAAATAGGGAGGGCTATTCAGCTCCTTCGGAACCCATTTTTAAAAAACTAAAAATACTCCCGTTTAGAAAACTTGTTAAAGTAAGCCAAATAACTGAAATTATTTAAAAAAAGCAATTTATGCTCCCCAAACACGAACTACCAGCTAGGAGCAAAGATGTTGCTACGCTTGCAGTTCCTTTTCAACGGACCACTCTGGCTCAAATGAATTATTTATATAAGGGTGCAACAAATCTCAACTAGCTACCTAAAAAGATAAGGAGAAAAATCTTAAAGGAGATGGTAAAACGAATTTACTCGTTCCTACACGAAATTTATTCATGAGAAAATATGCGAATGGTTAATTATTGCAGAAAAATAAAGAATAAAAATTAGCTATAAGAATGTACTATTTATTAAATAAAAATAAGAAGATAAATAATAATAAGAAATAGTATTTTATATCAATTTTTGTTGATTTATAGATACTTAGAAAAAGACTTCTGGGCTCTAGACCCCGCCGCGAGCTTTATGCTCATATGGGGCTATGATTTCAATTAAAAGTTATGTGAATTAACTTATTTTTACATGCAATTTACTTGCAAAACCTATTGAATACTAAATATTCAAATCGATTTAACATTGTAACTATTTATTTTTCTTGGAAATGAAGAGTTGTAGACTTGAATAAGTTAGTCACAAACTTCCATTTTTATTTAATGGAGTTTGAACTTTCCATCCCAATTCAGTCAACTGCGATTGATTCAATTTCGATCATATTTTAAGGCAATCTATTGATCATTCACTGTATTTCTAGGGCAAGAAACAACACAAGCCGCTCTTTTTCAACCCCAAGATAGAAGCTTTCGATCAGGACACGGCCATCAACGCCACTGTTCGCTACGACATCGTGACGGGGAACGAGCACCAAGTCTTCTCGATGGACCCTCAGAACGGCACCATCTTCCTCGACCGCGAGATCGATCTTGACACACTACGAGGGAACATGTTCACTTTGCAAGTAAGCTCCTCACCAATTGGGTGGTCCAGGTTTAGGATCAAAGACATAAAACACAAAGGCTTTGGGATCTAAACGCAACGGGTTGGGATCATGGAATGTTCGTTCAGCAAAGGTTTCGGGATCATGACAAAACATTAACGTTTAATGGCTTAGGTTCCTGGTTAGTCAGAATTTCGGACACAGAAGTTGGGGTGGGGAGAGTGAAAGTGTTCGTTGAAATCTATAACAACTCTCTGCACCGTTCATAGTTCTCAGGTACTTCTCGATTGGATCATAGGCCTAGTGGTGGATTCATGGGGAACAAGTTGTCCTCTTTGTTGCAATTAGCGTCACCCACGTATTCATTTTATATTTTTAAATGAAAATAGATTCCATTCTAAGAAATTTGATACCATCCGCACTCCCCTACGTTGAGTTGGTAGTTTTCTTTCTATGATTTTTCTAAGTTTGCACACTGGTTGGCAGGGGGGTCCCACCCGGGCTGGAGGGGCGCATTCACCGATGTGCAAGACTGAAAAATCATTGAAAGTACTCATCAACTACTACAAGTACTCATTGAACTACTAATCGGAGGAGAGTGCGGTTGATGCCAAACTCCTTAGGATGGAATCTTCTTCCATTTAAAAATAGTAAAACTACCTTTTTCGCACCCATGAGTAACGCTCATTCGTACAAACGCCTAAGAATTGACTTAAAAACCCCGTTCTTTCGCACATAGACTCCATTTGGGGTCTAGTTGGTCCTAACGTTTAACCATCCCGATCGCTTTACTCGCATAGATGCTATGGGCCAAAAACGGGCGAAAAAGTGTCTTTTTCGAGACTTTGAGTGTTAGACTGACGTGTTAAAACTCCAATCTGCTCAACCACAACTGCGCAAGCTAATATTCCACGGTTAGGATAACAATGGGCAGTAGGACTTCGCAACAGAACACTTTAGGACCAGATCGTGCACGACCACAACTGCCGACCTAATCATTATTATTCTCATGTTAGGACAAAATTCACTCATCTCAAAATGCACAACTTTCAAATGAATGTTGATGGAAAAATATGAGTGATATGATAGTGTAAGCGTAGTAGGGTTGTGAGGTAACGAGACCTAGGGAGTACCTCCAGGGTGGCGTGGAAAACTTCCTACATTAGTATTACTTTCG
The DNA here is from genome assembly GCA_030762985.1 of Adelphocoris suturalis. NCBI lineage: Eukaryota > Metazoa > Arthropoda > Insecta > Hemiptera > Miridae > Adelphocoris > Adelphocoris suturalis. Next base: position 6,037,130 of record CM061046.1, read on the forward strand.
AATTCATGTTCCTTCGAGGCATGAATATACGTTTTTTTCTAGGTCATATTTGTGTGTTAATACCAATGCTTTGCCTACGCATATTTAATAACAAATCCTCTCGACTTTTCGTACGTAATTAGATAATGATATTATTAAGGCAATGATTATTTGAATAGATAGGAGCTCAAATCGAGAAATATGAACATACGTATATAATTATAGAGTATAGGTTGTGGCAACTCGAAATAGGACACGCCGAGGAGTCTGGTATGACGTACGCAAGCAACTTAAACTACGATCATACTCAATTGAAAAAATAACAAACCTTTGTGAAATAATTTGCAGCGTTTTTCTTTTGTCTTTGAGTAAACTGTCGGTATCAGACAACTTGGTGAATCTCTGAATCTGAAAAGACTACAACTCTTCACAAGACCAAACATGATCCCAAAGCCGCTACTGTCTATCAATCAGGGTTGTCAGGTGAGATGGAAAGCCGGACAGAGTTGGAAATCATACTGAAAAACTCATTAAAATATATGCAGCAATTAATTCCACGCACAGCTTTATTAATACATGAATTTTCTATCTGATAGACATTCTCTATACATTCCAATAAATAATATTTTCTTCAATTAGGTAATTTTTGTTTAAATTATAAATATGTAATGTTTTGAATAGATTTTCAGGCACACATAATTTCAACCTGTAGGTACGTAACGTACGTTCAATATAGTATAGTGAACGTATCACATTTAACCAGAAGAGTGGATAATTATGGCTACATAATAATTGCTACCCATCAGCTGGAAGCCACTAAAGACGCAAAGCTTCAATGGATTAGAGATTTGAACCTTATGGGTAAATAGTGCTAGACGAACCTCACACGAAAATTTGAGCTCCTATTCTCCAAATTTAAATTACGAATAATTAATTCAAAACAAAACAATACAAGTCTGGTCCTCTTCTTTGTGCTAGACGGGCATGTTATCTTTCGCATGCATCACCATGTGCTACCATTAGCTGCTTCGCAAAGAAGAGCTTCAGTTTCTTCCAGGTCCCTAAGAGGAGTGGAGAAAGAAAAGGAGTAGAGTTGGTCAGGAGTCAACGTAGATATGAGTCCTTCTTTCAAGTGGCATCAGGGCTCCATCTTCTAGCCCTAGACACCGCACTCTCCGTCTCTACCCTCTGATTCTCATGGAGACGGCCTGTATAACTGCCATCTGGGTCTTCACCCTAACCCATTGTATCACATGGGAAAGAGGCTTGTCCCACTTGTCAGCAAGAACCGTCGCCATTCTCTTGAGAAACGCACTGTACTCCTTGTGTAAGGCACCGTCAGAAGACACAACCAGGGGATGAAATGAGCCTCTTAGATCTTCAGCTGCAGTGTTGTACTTTCTATGCTTGATATTTGCTGCATTCTGAGACACTGTTGACCTTGTTTGTGAGATGTAAGAGCAGGCGTCAGCGTTGATAACGCGAGTATCTAAATACGCCGTCCTCTCAGCATCCCACAGACCATGGATCCTCAAGTCGGCAACAAGTCGTGGGGTCCCATCCACATCTTCTCTCATTACTGGCTCGGTCCCGACAGAATTCCAGGCCAGCTTGGCCTAATTAAACAATGAAAGCTCAAAATACCCTTTTTTTCCCCCTCAAAATACTAATTGGTTACCTACACCAAGAACTTTTATAAAATGCCATTTATGAAATTAACATACTAGGTAGGCAGGAAACATTCGAATCTGTAAAATAGGTAGGCTGGTAACTGGAAATTTCGCAACAAAAATCTCGGTATTATCTACGTCTAGAATCACTAACTTAATACCTTCTTAACCAACTTAATAATAACAATAATACTTTAATACTTATACTACTATTAATAAATTCTATAATAGTACTAACCTTCTAATACTAACTTAATGAGAGAGGTTCTTAATATTCTTGATTATGTTTCTCGGTAGATACAAGCAACGCAACTGGACAATCCGCTGAAAACTGGAGTGGCTCGTGTAGAGGTGGAAATCCTGGATCTCAATGACAACCAGCCCCAGTTTGAAGTAGAGATGTACAATATCAGCATTGTCGAGAACCTTCCAAACGGATTCAGCGTTCTCCAAGTGATAGCTACGGATATCGATCAGGTTAGTATGTTCCCAGAAAAATAAGTTTTTTTGAAAACGCTTTAACTTTTTTATTTTTAATAATACAGAGAAAAATCATATACCGTTGTGCTCATGAGGGTTTGAGGTTTAGGTGTGGAACACAATATCAGGCATATGCCCACCCCTACTTGCCCTACAGGCGATCGCCCTGTCCATAAAATTCACAATAACTCGCACGCACATTTCCCTGTCGATTTCCCCCATCACTCGCCGGATTTCTGCCTTGAGGTCACACGACCGTGGTGGGTGATGGCCAGCATTGGTCTCCACGCACTAAATTAGTTTCTCCGGTAATTTTTTGCGCAGAAGAGCGATTGTTTGTCTTGCAGTGTGGCAAGGTTGCACTCACTGGTTGCACCGTCCTGTTGGAACCAGACATTTTCCATTTTCATGTCCATCTCCATATCTTCCAAATGAGGCCATAGAAAATCTCGAATCATTTTCCGGTATCGTTCTCCGTTTACTGTGACGGTATGCCCATTGGCATCTTTAAAAAATTAGGGCCCTACCAATCCACCGCTCCAAAACCCACACCAAACTGTGACTCGCTGAGGATGCATTTGTTTTTTATGGATAATTCTTGGATTTTCAGACCCCCAGATTCTTCAATTTTGCTTGTTGACAAATCCATTCAGATGGAAATGGGATTCATCGCTGAAAAAGATTTTTTTGATGAAACCTGCATTCTGCTGTTCTGCGTTGATGACCCATTTGACAAATTGCCTTCGTTTTTTGTGGTCCGCTGGTTTCTATTCCTGGGTCAACTGCACCTTGTATGGGTGATAATGAAGATCCAATTTTAGGATACGATGCAATGTGCTTTGAGGCAAATGCAGTTGTTGAGAATGCTTGTGAATGGATTTCTGAGGACTGACCATCACAGAATCTCGCACGCCTCAAACAGCTCTATCGATATAGAATAGGTTGACGTTGAAATTGGAATGATTTACTATTTTAAAGGTAGTATAATCCATTAGGTACCTACAATATAAATTTTCTAATCCAGACAAGAATCATGCACCTGTAATCTTCAGTGCTCTTTCTCTGAGTGGGAGAACGCCGGCTCCCTAAGCTTCTTCGTTGATACCGAATCGCACAATCTCATCAAGCAACACAAAAAGCACAAATCGAATATGTATTGTGTGCGAATATGATTGTCTGAACAGACAAGGAGAAATGTCCTGTGTGCGTGTTCTTGCGCGCGCGCATTCGTGCGTATTGGTCTTGCAATAATAATAAGTTGGTACAAAATACCTAAATAAGTGTACCCAGTTTTGTCCCATGTTTTTCGTTTGTTATTTAAATCCGTGCTTTATTCAAATGATATGGTCTAATGCTCTAGGGTGACAATGGCGAGTTTGTCTATCACTTGGTCGACCCGAGTCAGGCGTTCAGTGTGGACAGCCGCACCGGTTGGCTGACAGTCCGCAACCAAGCCAAGCTGGACAGGGAAGTACGTCCCCAGCTCAACATGCGAGTTCTGGCTAGAGAAAAGATGCCAAGTGTCGTCAACCCCAACGTGTGAGTATATAACTAACTTTTTACATTAAGTACCTACCTAGGTACCTTTTCGATCAAACGAACGGTCTTCACGAACTTCCAGCGGCATTTTATTCAATCTCAGTTAAGTTGGCCGCATTTTCGTATACAATTGAGCAATGTATGATATTGATGCATTGCCCAGCAATGACTCAAATTTTACAGCTCACTCAATAAATATGATTCCTTATGTAAGTGCGTCTTGGAGCACCTCGATTCTGTCTCTTCGAAACTCTTGGTAAGGTGGAACATGAGCAGTCTCAGCGTAAAGCGTTTCTTCGTTTTGTAAAATATCAAGAAATTTAGGCCAAATTGTTTTAACATTGAAACTGTTGAAGATAAATTTGGTAAATAGGTATGTAGAAATTTAATCTCTACAACTATTTCGACTTTCTTATCAAAACGCAGGCAGGCCAAAATGTCTCAGTAATTTCAATGTTTTTTATTGTTTTAAATAAAATATCAATTAGAAATCAAAATAATTATTCACACCCAATTACTGAATTTGCTGAAAGCCAGTCTCGACGACGTCCAATTCTTCCACGAATATGAATTCACAGGTAGGTAATTTTCTGTTATGGTGCGCGTCTACAATTACTATAACCAAGATTAACTTCTCAACCAAGTGACAACAAAATAAGCGGCATTATATACTGTATCCATTTATAACATAAATAAATATAAAACTGCGACATGAATAGAAAAACAAGTACGAAAGAAATGCGTGATAAATCGAGAGCTTTCCAACGAGTGGAGAACGGCTTAGTTGTACGTGAAAATCAAAAGAAAACAACACCTAACTTGTTTATAGGTTGCGTGACGTTTTTTTCTTTGGGTAACAAAATTTCCGTAACAACCACTGAGATGAGGAACTGACTCGTGGTTGAATTCTATATAGGTAGAATCAATCTAATGTATACCTACAAATTGATTTTTACAAACTGTGTGAAAAGTGATTGAATTTAAAATAGGTATATTGATTTCCACTCGCGGTATTCAGTTAATATGCTTCCTGCTTGGAGTTGGGCTAATTTTATACACTGGGGTGAAGCCAAACAGCCTACCTACTATGACCTAATGCTTTTGAATGCTACAAAAACCAATGTTTGTTTGGTTTTTCTATTTTTACTCTCTGTAATATGAAAGAAGGGTCGAGTCCCAATCGTTTTATCTGAAAATTAGAAAACGATGGTTTGAAAGGGAGTAACACCCGTAAGAAGTAAAGAACACCCGGTGGCTTAGTTGTGAAAAGCATTTCATTGGAGAAAACGAGAGATAGGTAGGTTGCACAGAACCTACATAGGTTGCTACAGAAATCTGTGATAGTTTGAAAGAAAAAAAGTCCAGTCATGCAGCATGACCCCATGAGCGAATTTTTGAAGAAATCTTCGACATTTCAGTAATTGATCGTGTAGAGAAATTTTAGTTTATGATTTTGATAGACAAACATGGAATCAAATTATTAAAAATAATTAGGAGGTACTCATACTTTTTATTAACTCTCATTATTATTAAACTAATCTTGTAGATTTAAAGACAAATGTAGGCAAATATTACCGCTTTTTACAACTATTGAACGGGATTATTTCGATTTTTGACTGATTTTTCAGCTTTGAAATTTGTGAAAACTTGATACATATTCTTATAGGAAATTTTACGCTGATTCCGAATATACCACATGTTAGTATGCTGAAAAATTTATTTCGCACAACAAATCGCAAAAAACAGGCTATTTTGAGATGTTTGACTACATTTTCGAAAATTTCAACCCGAAGATGTAATCCGATCATGCTGGCCAACGAACTTGAACTTTCGTTCTGTGTCCTTAACATTTTAAAATTTGTTTGAAGTTTCTAGCACAATTCTATCGGACAGTTATCGTCTGGAATGACACATACATATATACATACATACATATATACATACATACATAGGTACATACCTACGTACATAAAAAAATACGTTAAACTTCAGAATATGATTCAGAATAGCCTGAAACGGATTTCTGCATAAAAGTTTTTCAAAAATTCACATTCTACAAATTTTGAGGCGAGAGCAATAGCTTAATTTTCATTCGCTAAAATCATAGGGACGTCCCTATGAATGGGTTTTATAGAATTTTCGTGAGAGCTAAGAGAAAAAACAAAAATATCACGGCTTCTCGGACTTATTTACATAATTTCAAAAACTAGACCAAATAGATTATTGAATTTAAAAAATGGTCATGAAGATCTGACGAGAATAGTTGTAACATCAAGATTTATTACTATTGCCCCTTCCATCCACCCTCTTCCATTATAAAATTTGAAACACTTGATATACTTTCCAAAACTAGACCGAATTCCTAGTTGAACAAAAAATAATCATGAAAATCTAACTATATTAGTTGAAACATCATGATTTATTACTATTATCCCCTCCATTCACTACCTTTCATAATTGAATTTGAAATTCCTGATATGCGATCCAAAACTAGACCGAACTCATAGTTGAACAAAAAAGCTTGCATACGAGTCTGCAACACATTGGGACATTTCATATCTTTAGTTGCAGACTCGTATGTGTTGCAGACTCGTATGCAAGCTCTAAGAGCCACTCAGCAGATCCGGACCCTGGGCATCGTCAAGTAAATGTCCTAAAGAGGCTACGAAATTACAGCTTCCTAGAGTGTAAAGTATAGAAATTATCTATTAAAATGATTTAATCACCACTTCACAAATCAAACCGTTCTCGCAATATTCGGATCACCTGCTATGAATCAAATCATCGAAACACCAGCTCAATGAAATCATCAGATATTAACAAGCAGTTGCAATCATGTTCACAGTATCAATAAATGAAAATGATCACCTGTGTGTAAACAATTATTCATATAATCATGCTCATAACTCAGCTTGTTGGCCACGCACTTCGCAGTAGTTAATATAGTATGGTTGGATAAATCGAGAGCTTTCGAACGAATGGTCAACGAATTTTGTGGGATGAAAAATGACGAAGTACCATTTCCCTAGCAACGACTCGGTTGTAGGCGGAAATCATCAGAAATCATTGAGTAACGTAACGTAACGTAACATAACGAAAATTTGGTTGTGTGCCATAGCAAAGACATGAAATGTCAAAAAGAATCACAAAAATCGGTCGAGAATTGTTAAAACACCACGATTTATCAGTTTTGCCCCCTCCGTTTACCCCCTCCCATGATGAAATTTAAAACTCCTGACAGACGTTCCGAACCTCAGGTTGCTCTGTACGGCATTCTTACCTAAGCCATGATGAACATTTTGTAAAGTTCACCAAATTAAGTCATATATGACACATATTTGTCAACAACGGTTCAACATATGACGGCCACCATCTTTTTTTTTTTTTTTTTTTATTGGTTGCGTCACAATAATTGTAACATATAACCAGTTAAGTTACAGAGTATTTGTCTTATAAATTATATATACAATAACTGATTGTTAATTAAAATTTTCCACTTTCACTCCACTACACTCTAATTCCGGCACCTTTCATGAAGTTTATTAGTCTTTTATGGTCTACATGAGTTCCATTTCGTAGAAATTCTTTGAGGTCTCGGTGTACAAAGGGACTTAGTAGAGTTCTTTCTTCTTCGTACAGTGGGCACTCCTGTAGTTTGTGCGTCATGTCTTCTAATTGATCTTCGCAGAACTCACATTCAGGAAAATCGCTTAGGCCAATGAGGTACAGGCTGCGATTCACCTGACCGTGGCCACATCGCACCCTGACCAACTGGACCATGTCTCTTCTGGATAGTTGCATATTCAATAGTTTTGGTTTTCTATGAACCTGGGACATTATTTCATAGTGGTATATGCCCTTATCTATTGAATATGCGTCATACCAGGTTTGCCATTCATGGAGAGCAACGGTTTCCACAGCATGTAACGCATCTGTGAGAGGGATTGGGGCCTGGATACATCTATCTCCTGCTGCACCACCAAGTTTGGCTGCTTGATCAGCTCTATCATTTCCTCGTAGATCTATATGTGAGGGAATCCACTGGATAGTAACGGGTCTTGTTGCATTCCGTAGTAATTTTGCAATGTCCATCATCTTATCCAGAAACTATTTTTCTTCCTCAGGATGATGCAAAGTTTATAGAGGAATGAATGAGAATAGTCACGCACGCGGAGTATAAGAACACGGCCACCATCTTATCCAGAAACTATTTTTCTTCCTCAGGATGATGCAAAGTTTATAGAGGAATGAATGAAAATAGTCACGCACAAGGAGTATATTTATTTCTGAGCCAACAATGGGTTCTTCCGCGTTCGTAAGACTTTCCAACATGCTGTAGACCATCCATATTCTGCTAGTTAAAAAACAAAAAAAAACTGGAAGTGAATGCGGTTGAAACTCTGCTTTAGAGCTAAAAGAACGTGACAATTGTCCCGTAATTGCGTCGCTACCATTCTCGGTCTGCGACAGGATTCTTCATTCAGTGGTCATCTTCTTCAAACCCTGTTAGGAGATCTTGCCGTGGTGGTTCATCCCCTTCAGACAGTAGTTCTGCACTAGTTTTATTGAACGCCTTATTCAGCTTTTTTGTCGTCTGCCCAATGGAATCATCATGAGTGGGTAGTAATAGCTAAACATGTAGATAGACTAAAAGTTGCATATATGTATTACTTGTGTACTTACGCTACACTTTCGATATTAAACCTCTTAGCTTAGTGTTGTACAGTCTCCTCTGTTTGCCTCTCGTCAAATACTTTGTCCTTGGACAACTGAAATTGGCCGGTACCTGCTTATCCTTTAGAGCAGGGGTGCTCAAACGGTCGATCGCGATCGACCAGTCGATCGCGAGTGCTTTTTGAGTAGATCTCGAGAAGAAAAATTTTTTTAATAAGTAGGTAACTAAACTACAAAAATTTATTACGTAATAACACTGCTTGCAAAAATTGTGAATTCCATCCGTGCACGTAGCTTGCAACGGCGGCTCTTCAAGTTGCAGTTGGAAGATACGGAGTCAGCTGAACACACTGATTTAGTTCTTCACACGGACGTCAGGTGGTTGAGTCGCGGAAAATTCCTAGAAAGGTTTCAAGAATTATTGCCCGAAATAACAGCTTTTCTAGACGAAAGAGGTGATGACACTGAGATGTTGAAAAACGAAAAATGGCTGACTGATTTGGCATTTTTGACTGACATCACAGTGCACTTAAACACCATTAACTTGGAGCTTCAAGGTAAAGGAAAAACTATTATTGAGATGATTAGCGCAGTAAACGCATTCAAAAGTAAATTGCAACTTATGATAGATCAACTGAAAAGAAAGGATCTGAAACATTTTCCGTCTTTGAAAGCAAGGATTCCTCAGTTGAATTATGATACGTATGAGGCTGAATTATCAAATATTTTGGGACAATTCGAAATGCGTTTTTATGATTGCAGTAAATTGGCAAATATAGCATCATTTATGTGTTATCCTTTTTCATGTAAAAACATTGAGGAATTAGCTACTGAAGTAGCAAGTCAGTTTAATATGAACTCATGTTCTGTTGAAAATGAGTTGGTGCAGATTATATCAGATATACATCTCAAAGCTACAGCATCTGATACCAATTTCTGGTGTTTCATATCTGAAGATAAATATCCGAATCTAAGGCAAATCGCCCTTCAACTGACGGCAATGTTTGGGTCAACTTACTTCTGCGAGTCTGCATTTTCTGAAATGAAGATAATTAAGTCAAAATATCGCAATCGACTAACTGACGATCATATGTCATCATGCTTACGATTGGCACTCAGTGGTTACGCACCATCTTATGAAAAGTATGCTGAGGACATGCAGTGCCACGCTTCAACATCCAAAGTCACTCCTTAGTTGAGTTTAACACCACATGTAACTCTTTTGTTTTGCAACAACGAATAAACTCGCAATTTTGAATAACTAGGAGTTTTTTCATTGATATTGTAGAGAAGAACTTAAGTAAACCTAACCCAAACCTTGACTAAAATAATGTAAATTGTGCGGAAAGCTAATATCTATATATGCTACGGTACACCCTACCTAGGTTGGTAGGGTGTATCGTGTATGAACGACAACCCTGCATCACACATACTTGCAGCCTCTCAGAGTCGATCGTAGGTAGTCTAAAAATATTGAGGTAGATCGCCAGCAGTTCAAGTTTGAGCACCCCTGATTTAGAGGCTCACTAGAAACCACACAGTCCCTCTTTGATACGGCCTAAATCTGTTGTTGTGGGCAGAACCCTCGGCGATACTTAGATTATCTGTTGAAGTTATCACATCTTTGGTAGGTACCTTCGAATCAGTAATAGGAAGGATGATTGCTAGCGGAACCACGATTTATTCCAGACTGTAGGCAAGACTAGAAATGTTCGACAACATTCATCAGACGGTCAACCATGCATACAACTTTTTCCGAGGTCTGGGGCGAACACTCAGTGCATAGATTATGGGGAGCAGCGAAATGGAAGAATAAGCAACATCGTGTCACGCTCTTAACTTTTTTTTTAAATTGGTTATAACTTAATTTTGGAGGGAAGGTAACCTTAGGGAAGGCTTAAATTTGGTAACAAACTCACGCTCCGGGCGCCAGCAAAGCACGCGACGGCCCTGCCTAGTCGAGGTCAACACCGGTGCCTGTCCTTCAGTCAGCTGAGCTATTGACCTGATCAGCAGCTTCTTCTGCCCTGGTCTACGTGCATCTTTTGTAGAAGTCCTAGGAACCAACTGATCAGAGTAATTTTACAACTGTAAATATACTTTCCTGTAGGTACTTAACTTCACAGGACTCTGTTGTTCTGTGTTCAAGGTGGATCAGGCGGTACTTTGGTCTAAACTTGCCTAATATACCTACATATTTGTCATGAGTGTATGTGGTACCTACACAAAAATTATATGAATTTATAATCATCGTCTTCGTTTCCCCTATGTTTGCTTGAATTGATTATAAACTCATACAATATTTTTGTGTAGTACCACACGCAATCATGATAAATAGGTAAGTATATTATATAACATATATCAATCATGTAATAGCAGATTATTATAATAATTATAACAGATTATAATAATAACACATTTCATTGCCACTAATGACCCTTCTGGTTGAGGTGCAGCTTAAACCATTAAATAAATAGATAGAAATAACAGATTTGAGTGTTTCCAAAAGCTCTTTAGCCTGATCTATCAATAAGTAATTTATTTACATTCTGTGTTCCAGAGAATCTTTTGTAAACGTTGAAGTGACGTTACTTGACGCCAACGATAACAACCCGACGTTTACGCCAAGCAATCTCTACGAGTTCACCATTTCCAACGTTGCTCCTGTCGGTCATCTCGTAGGAAAGGTGAGTGACGACACGAGATTCAAAATTAAATTCAGTGGCTTTCTACCTCAAGTCATTGGGTTCAAACCTCCCAATTTTTATCCATTTTCTAAATTGATAATTCGATGAAAATATGTTGTTACCAATATGTAGGTATACTTAGATCTGGATCATGACATTTTGAGTTCCTTTTCCGTTTCCTGTTGGGTACCTACTTATCTAGTTAATTAAAAATAATTGCAAGCTTAACTTAATTTTCCCTGAACGTGTTCATAGCTACTAACTATGCTGCTGTTTGGTGACTTTCTCGTCCCATGAAATGAATTATACGATTCAGAAAATATTATTTCAGTAACCTTATACCTATTAATTTGGTACCTACCACCTAAATTTGCAGCTAGCAAAATTTGGGTCTGATGAGGTGTGTTATGGTCATACCTTAGGGTACCTACCTATGTGTCCTAACTTCTGGTTGTGAATTTTGGTCTTGATTGTTCAATTTAGATCAACTCAGTAGTTTATTTGAATTTTTTTTTTTAGACCAAAGTCTGAATCTTTGGAAGAAAGATGTGTAGTAGGTAGGTACCTATGTTCAGATCTTGGAGATTTCAGCCATAACTCTTTGCAGGTACCCTACTTTATTTAAATTTGGAATCCATTTTAATCAGGCGATTTGAATTAGGCGAAATCCTACCATGAGTGTACGTGACTACTTAGATAACAATTTCTATTGGGCCAACTTTGATAATAGTTCGGGCTAAGGAGTGTTGTCCCCCCAAGTTTTGTTGTTTTGAGATCGTTCCTGAAGGATGCGGACGAATAATTTATTTCGATTCTGTCCTTACAGACAAGGATGAGGCATGTAATCAAATGTATACCGTAAAATTGGGCCAATAGAAATCATTTTTGAGGTCTTGATGCAAGTTGTATCCGTGCACCAGTTGCATAGGAAAAAAAGTTGAATTTTTGGAATTTACATCTACTCTATGGGGAACAAAATCAAGGCACCAGTGGGTTCAAAATTTTTCGAAAATAGCTGAACAATGAAGCTTTGACTATAAATAATGTTATTTATTATATTAATTAATAAATATTATTTATACAAAGCCGAGAAGTTATTCAAACAGTTGATAAGAGCTTTACCACCATCTCTGATAAGAGGCTTCCCGCTCTAATAGCTATCATTTTCATTTTGACAATTCGCATCCTCGGCCTGTCGACTCGACCATTCACGATCCTGCTGCAGGAAGTGAGGGGAACGAAAAACTTCCCTCTCTTCTTGCACGGGAGGCGTGCAGGACGTTTGTGAAGGCCTTCCTGCTGCAGGTGTCCTGCAGAGCTCGTCGGATGGGTTTCCCATCGGACCATCCTGTGGTCCAGGGTGTAATGAACTTAGGCGCCCCGTGGTGCAATGGAGGCCTAAATCCACACTCATAGAGAGAGAGAGAGGAAAGTGACAGTACCACAAGAGATACAACTCGTACTAATAGCATATATGCTACGTTCGGAGAAGATTGGGTTTCCAGTTCTACGATCACCCATCCATCGCCAAACGTGGCCTTTCAAGAACACGAGAACAGGCGTGCAACGCCCCTTAGGAAACAACCGAGCGACAGCAGCGCATTCCCTTGGATCTCGCGGGAACTGTCACACTCCCCCCCTTAAAAAACATACTTGATTGAAGAGCAAGTATGTAAACTAGGTGGAATAGTTTACTGGTTGAGAACTGATGCTCACTAATAAATAGCTGCATTGGCGATTGAGGATAAAAAGGTGAAATTTAAACAGGATGGATTGTCAATGAATCGTCATGTGAAGTATTCATTAGGTAGTTCACCCCCAATCAAAGATTGGAACAACCGGGAATAATATAACTTGCTCAACCAGGAGACTTACAGTTGGAAGCTGCCCACTTTGGGGACTTACGAAAATGGGAACTATGCCCTTGGGAATTAACTTGCTTAACTTTGGAGACTGACAGTGGAAGGAGCCCACTATGGGGACTTATGAAATAGGGAACGATGCCCTGGGTTTTGTAACAATGCCCTTGAAAATTAAGTATGTTAAATGAGGGTAAATATTGAGAAATTAATAATCAAGAACCAATGAAAGTATGTATGTATCCAAGGGAGTATAATGGGTATTCCTTCTGGAAACCCGGGCCATGTTTCTTCAGAAACATTAACGCCCCAAAAATAGTGGATCGGATTACTAGGCGTCAGCCGTGCATAATCCTAACCACGCTCTGCTACCATGTAATGAACTTAGGCGCCCCGTGGTGCAATGGAGGCCTAAATCCACACTCATAGAGAGAGAGAGAGAGAGAGAGAGAGAGAGAGAGAGAGAGAGAGAGAGAGAGAGAGAGAGAGAGAGAGAGAGAGAGAGAGAGAGAGAGAGAGAGAGTGACAATACCATAAGAGATACGACTTGTACTCATAGCATATATGCTACGTTCGGAGAAGTTTGGTTTTCCAGTTCTAGGATCACCCATCCATCGCCAAATGCAGCCTTTCAAGAACACGAGAACAGGCGTGCAACGCCCATTGGAAAACAACAGAGCGACAGCAGCACATTCCCTTGGATCTCGCAGGAACTGTCACACTCCCCCCCTTAAAAAACATACTTGATTGAAGAGCAAGTATGTAAACTAGGTGGAATAGTTCACTGGTTGAGAATTGATGCTCACTAATAAATAGCTGCATTGGCGATTGAGGCTAAGAAGGTGAAATTAAAACAGGATGGATTGTCAATGAATCGTCATGTAAAGTATTCATTAGGTAGTTAACCCCCAATCAAAGATTGTAACAACCGGGAATAATATAACTTGCTCAACCAGGAGACTTACAGTAGGGAGCTGCCCACTTTGGGGACTTAAATAGGGAACTAAGCCCTGGGGAATTAACTTGCTCAACTTTAGTGACTGACAGTGGAAGGTGCCCACTATGGAGACTTATGAAATAGGGAACGATGCCCTGGGTTTCGTAACAAAGCCCTTGAAAATTAAGTATGTTAAATAGAAATAATATGAGGGTAAAAATTGAAAAATTAATAATCAAGAACCAACTCGTATTTATGTATCCAAGGGAGTATAATGGGTATTCCTTCTGGAAACCCGGGCCATGTTGTTTCAGAAACATTAACGCCCCAAAAATAGTGGATCGGATTACTAGGCGTCAGCCGTACATAATCCTAACCACACTCTGCTACCATGTAATGGACTTAGGCACCCCGTGGTGCGATGGGGGCCTAAATCCACACTCATAGAAAGAGAGAGGAGAGTGACAGTACCATAGGAGATACAACTCGTACTTATAGCATATATGCTACGTTCGGAGAAGAGTGGTTTTCCAGTTCTAGGATCACCCATCCATCGTCGAACGCGGCCTTTCAAGAACACGAAAACAGGCGTGCGACGCCCGTTGGGAACAACCGAGCGACGGCAGCGCATTCCCTTGGATCTCGCAGGAACTGTCACACTCCCCCCCCCCTTAAAATACATACTTGATTGAAGAGCAAGTATGTAAACTAGGTGGAATAGTTAACTGGTTGAGAACTGATGCTCACTAATAAATAGCTGCATATGCGATTGAGGATAAAAGGGTGAAATTAAAACAGGATGGATTGTCAATGAATCTTCATGTGAAATATTCATTAGGTAGTTAACCCCCAAACAAAGATTGGAACAACCAGGAATAATATAACTTGCTCAACCAGGAGACTTACAGTAGGGAGCTGCCCACTTTGGGGACTTACGAAAATGGGAACTATGCCCTGGGGAATTAACTTGCTCAACTTTGGAGACTGACAGTGGAAGGTGCCCACTATGGGGACTTATGAAATAGGGAACGATGCCCTTTGTTTGGAACAATGCCCTTGAAAATTAATTATGTTAAATAGAAATAATATGAGGGGATAAATTGAGAAATTAATAATCAAGAACCAATGAAAGTATTTATGTATCCAAGAGAGTATAATGGGTATTCCTTCTGGAAACCCGGGCCATGTTTCTTCAGAAACATTAACGCCCCAAAAATAGTAGATCGGATTACTAGGTGTCAGCCGTGCATAATCCTAACCACGCTCTGCTACCATGTAATGAACTTAGATGCCCCGTGGTGCAATGGGGGCCTAAATCCACACTCATAGAGAGAGAGAGAGGAGAGTGACAGTACCATAAGAGATACAACTCGTACTTATAGCATATATGCTACGTTCGGAGAAGATAGGTTTTCCAGTTCTAGGATCACCCATCCATCGCCAAACGCGGCCTTTCAAGAACACGAGAACAGGCGTGCAATGCCCGTTGGGAAACAACCGAGCGACGGCAGCGCATTCCCTTGGATCTCGCGGGAACTGTCACAGGGGTCCCCCACCCTATCAACCTGCTAGGTCCGAGCGTGTGTGGGGCTGCCGGAAAGACCTTAAATAAGGAGCCATTGAAGAATGGAAAACGCAGAAGGTAAACACAGAATACCGTATACTGGTGGGAAACCTTCGTTTTGAGCTGGGAATGACGGATCGTGTATGGAGAACGCACTCTGAGGCAGGCGAGCGAAGAGGGGAACTTCGTTGCACTCCCCATCTCCTGCAGCAGGATCGTGAATGGGCCGCTTTACATCTACAAAGTTTTCAGCTTCCTGAATCCCTTTCCAATGATTTTTACGATTTTCAAACTAAAACAAGTCTTTTTTCTATATTTTCATCCAATACCGATCACCTCTGATTTTGCTTGTTTCAGGTTTTTATTTTGGATTTCATCCCTATTATTAGTTAAACATTTGAGATTTTTTTTTAACGTTTCCCTTGTTTTTCTCAAATGTGTCACAGGCTTCTTCGTTTTAGGAATTCATTCTTATTTTTTCGTTTGAAATTTGAGGTTTTTCTGTTTTGTAAAGATTTTTTTTAAGGCATGTGATCTCATTTCTATCTACTAAAACTTAGTATTTATTTAGTGATTTTTATGAAGATTTTGTGATGTTTCCATGATGTAGTGCAAGAATTTAAATTCATTGTCTTGAGTCAATTTCTCAAGACTGACTGACAATCTCTATTATTTCTTCATTTTATGTATTTTTATTGTACTTTTTTTTAAATGCTAGGAACCTTCTACAGTTGAAGAAAAAATTAGTTGCAATTTCTATTGATGTTGGAAATATCTAGAATCGAGAATAAATGGAAACCGTAAGACTGTTTTTATTGGTCTAGAGATGCGTATACATAGAAACACAGCACTCAAAAAAGATTTTTTACCCTCTTCCTCGAAAAAGGGAGCTATCGCCGCTTTTAAGCCAATAAACAATATTTTAACTCCATCAGAAAGTAATGCAACATATTCTTAAAGTTCGAATTTTTCTATTGACCCAGTTTTATGGTATCTTCACAATTTTTATAATTTATACAACTCGTCCCATACAATGCCCAGGAATGCCAAAAGGTAAATTAATGAGTAACTATTACCTACTACACTATTAAATGCATTTTTCTTTTGGAAGGTGGAAGCCGTGGATCCAGACCTGGGGAGAAATGGGATGGTCCTGTACGAGATGAAGCGAGGAAACAAGACCTCTCACACTGTCCCTTTCACCGTCTCTCCCAAGACCGGCGAGATACGTGTGGCGGACAGTCCGATACCCGTTGGCCGGAAGGCGCTTTTCGTTGAGGCCTCTGATCAGCCCACCAACCCTTCTGAGAGGAGGTTTTCACTTGCTGTAGTCACTGTCGACGTTATCGTTTCAGGTATGTCTACTATAATGTTGGACCAATCTACCTACAAGTAACTATGTAAAAGACCTCACACAATTGGCAAACAGGATGGAAACATGCTGCAGGTAGTACTTGGGATGCAAGCTGACGGCAACTGTCCCTTCCTATGCCTCTCCTCACACTAAGTAGGGCATTCCTCAGCCCCCTCACCTTGACGAGAAGCGGGTGAAACAAAGGTAGTTGAACGGGGAAATGGAATTTGAAAGTGGAGAAATAAAATTTGGTGGGTGGAAGGAGAACGTCCTGTGCCAAAACACGGCGTTTTTGGTATCGAGAGCGGTTGGGAGAGCGGTTGCGGCGTGTAACGTACTGTTCGTGGCCCATTCCATGCCCGCTGCATCCCACCTAGTCTGTGCCCCTCCATTCAATAACACAGAAGCAAAAAAGACGACCAGCGTCTCCTCTTGTGGTTTCCCAACCTGTTCCTGCCTAGTGTACAGGGACATTAAGAACGTAGTTGTACATACCTATCAGCCAAAAATCCTTGTAGCTACCTACAACTTATATTTTATTAGAACCCAACTAGCAGGTTACGTCTGTATCCAAAACAGCTCCTGCAAGCTCTTTGTTATGGGATGGGCCAAATGCATTTAGCACCAAAGCATCCTCTGCTGACCAATGAGTCTCTGTCATTGTAATTTTGGTGTTATAAGGTAGCTTGAAAACCTTCCACAAGTAGTTTGTATTTATTTTGAGAGTTCTTAAGTGCACTCTCTTGCTCTCTAGGATCGGATCATCAACCACTGTAAGAGGAGTTTCACACTTTCCCCAGCAATTAGAGCCCCGAAATAACTACCTAATGGTTTGTCAAGTCAGGTATACGTTACGCTCCAGGAAAATAGCTCTCACAGTCAAAAAATTTTGATTACACCGGCCTCATAGCTCAACCCGTTCGAATGTTGTACCTAAGGAGAAATTTCCCCTTAGTAGTAACAACGCGAGTTCGAACTCCGTCTGAGGTATCAAATATTTTTGGGCCGTTACATAATATAACGTATGAACAACTACATATATAACATATATACACTTATGTATGTTATATACCTTATACAATTACATATATAACCTTCTTCTTCCAACATTTGCAGTTGTGAATTCCGTTCAGTATTCAACATCTTCCCTCTGCATTTCATATCACCTGAAACTCTTACTTGAGTGTCTTCTTGAAGAAGGTTATCCACATCCAAATCAAACTCACCAATAGTTTCCTACCTTAAATTTCAAATTGCACATATCCTGCTCTCCCTATAGGAAATCCTGCCACCTACCCAATTGGAATGGCTCGTAATGGTTAACCAACGAAGTCTTCCAATTCCCTGCTTAGTCTAATCCTCTTCATTTGAGCAGGTTGTGTGTATTCATTTTCAAGCTGTTGCATGGGGACACACCCAGCCCCGAGTACCTTGAAGGCTTCTTTACCTTTGGGCGCTCGGTGCGGCTACACGCCTTAAATGTGGTGCCCCACATGTCCAACTCTATGGGTCATTCTCTGAGGATTTCAGGCTCAAGAGTATGGAATTCCCTACCCCTGGCTTGTAGGTCAGCTACAGAGCTTTCCACCTTTCGGAATCTTATTGAGCGGCATTACGGCATCACATAGTATTAGCGATCTTCACACCCACCCAGTTGAACTTATTAGTTTTTTTTATTTTTTTACTATTATTATTATTTATTTATTTCATTTTTTCTTGATACGTTTTGTTCAAAGAGTTTTTTTGATGTTCATACATGTATAATTCAATTGTTTTCTGTAATTTTTATCTTATTAGTGCATTTTAGTCAATTTGGCTTTTGGACTTTAGTTTAAGGCCAAGAATGTATTTATATAATAAGTTAATTTTTTATGTTACGACTAAGAGAGCCCTTTAGGCTTATGTAACATGTGCCAATAAATAAATATATTGATATATTGATATTTATAATAGAAACAAAACATTTTCTCTGGTGGAAAACGAAAATTCTGAAATACTTAATCCCTCAAAACCATTCTGCTTTTTTATAATATTTAGCAGAATGCCATTTCTGCATTTAGGCAGTGATGGCAAGGGGTGGCACTGAATTATTCATCATACCTACACTTAAATAACTTATCAAAAACTCATGAATAAGAAACAAGAAGAAAACTCATGAACGAAAAGAAGAGAAATTAAACTGTGGCTCTTACAAGGACTGGCGACTGGGCCTTAACCCCTTCGCGACGGGCGTCGTTCAGCCACTGCAACGCGCCTGGCCTGGCTGCCTCGGAGCCTTCCAACCCCCCGTGCCTGAATAATTGGCCCTCCACGCGTAGTGAACCACCATCGCTTTTCGGAACTGGATCAAGAATATTAGAATTTGAAATTTCCCGAGTATCATGATCACCATCATCGAGAAAATCGTCAAAACTGTCGTCTTTGAGTTGATCCAAAAGTATGTTGAACGAAATTCAATTTCAACGTCAATCACATCACTCCCTAACTCACTGTCACTCCCGGTTATTATTTCTTTAAGAATTTCTTCATCAGTGGTCCATGGTGAGGAATTAAAACGCAAAAGAAAGTACAAGTATGGAAACAGGTATGAGTAAAATTATGACAAAGACCGAATGCGGGCAAAAAACAAAACAGTGACCAAGTCAACGTTTTTCCTGCTATTTTGATGAGAATAGAAACTCTCAACAACGTCTTTGATCTCAGCGCATTCTATTAGATACTAGACGTAAATGTTAGTTACAATGCCTCTCAACGGATGGCATGAGAGTCGATAGAATGGAGGGAAATTCGAAAACGCCAAAATATGTCAGCAGGCGTTACGGAGCACTTGATGGCCGACGTATTAATACGTCATTAGGCGTTTTGGAGCACATCTATGCCGACGTATTAATACGGCGGCCGTCGCGAAAGGGTTAATCTCTAATCAGCTTAATAAGAAAAAATGCATTTCTGCCCCCTTGTGGCGAAGCAGAGAACTAGGGCTGCTTCATCTCTGACTTTTTGTGCTCTCTGGTTGGTCAATCTCACCTGCCCGTCTCAATTTAAACTGAAAATCCACAGTTCGTAGATAATCAGTTTAGTCTGTGGAGCAGCACTCACGAGCAGGTACTCCCACCCACTTCTTATTGGTCATTGCGGGTGAGCTTCCCCCCTTTGGCACTCTCAACCGCATTCTGCCTTCCCTCCACTCTGTTTCATGTGTAGATTCAACTAGTACAGCACTTATAATCGGGTCTTCTATCACTGGCCAACTTACTCTTCAAATGATGAAGAAATTTTGAAACATTATTATTATTTGGTTTATTGGCTGGGGGTGCACATACGCCTATGCTTCTATCAGTCGCAACCCCTACATGGTAGATTCATTTTATCAAACCATTGAGCCAAACAATAGTAAAAGTAATACAGTTAACATTAAATCTCTGGTTAAATTGTCTCAAATTAATTTTTACCACCACGATTTGAATGAGTGAACATTGTGTTACATATTAAACACTTGAATTTTCTAAAGAAATGGAGTGTTTTTATGAAATATTTCCTTGTATAAAATTATGAGTTTATGGTCAATTTCGATGTGCGCTGAGTCGATATTTAGAAAAAATCTTAATTTGTCAAAAAGTGAGAAAAAGTGGCGATTAAAATGAAAATTCCTTGAGACACTTTCCGTCACACATGAGCTCCAAAATTGTTAACTTTAAGTGTGTTCACCCACTAAACTGTATTATCTATAACTCATTGTTATCTTGTGTGGTTTCAGATAAAATAAATGTTCCACCAGATTTCATTGGAGCTCCATACGAATTCTGGGTAGGTGATGATGTCGCCATTGGCACTAGTGTAGGCCAAGTGAGAGTCACGGAAGCTGTTGACAAATCTAGAGCCGTTTATGACCTGCTCCACAGTTACCATGATGGAGGTAAGATTGAATCAGCTACTTCATTTAGGTAAATAATGTAATGTTGGTAATAGTTAGTATTATTGGTAATGGTAAGATTACTGTAGATATTTCATATTATGTACCTACTAGCCAGTGTGATAGTATGGATGTATTAGTGTGCGATAAGTTACCAGACGTCAGGATTTTTGTTAATTTAGGTGTGGTAAAGTGGGGTAGCTGCATTTGAAAATGAAGAAAGGTGACGAGTAGTTATGGGGGAGGGTGGGGGATACGAGAAAGTTGGGAGAGATGAATCACAAGAATATGGAAGATTCGCCCGTTCTCGGCCCATAGCATCTATGCGAGTAAAGCGATCGGGATAGTTAAACGTTAGGACCAACTAGACCCCAATTGGAGTCTATGTGCGAAAGAACGGGTTTTTTAAATCAATACTTAGGCCTTTTATGGCCCGGAGGGCGGACAGCGAACGGCGAACGGCGGACGGCGGACGGACATTTCAAATTTGGATTCTACGACCCTTGAAACATAAAGTGACAAAGTTTGAGGGGGGGTTATACAAATTTTTTGCTATACGAGCACATAGGCTTATTATTGGAAATAATAAACCAAAATGAGCCAGCGCCGGTCGCCGTCACACGCCCACATACTGCCCGTCGCAAGGGCAACTGCGACTGGCTGAAGACGGGAACCACGAGCTGCATAACTCTGCTCTACCTTGCCAACTTGGGTCTCTGTCTTGCCAACACAGTCTATCGCCTTGAGACTGTGGCCCATAGTGGTTCCGTTTGATCTTTCTACTCGACAGTAGCTGTACACCGCACCGGCCCGCGGTTCCCTCCTCCGCTGCGCAGCGGCGCTAGTCTCCCCTTTTATCTCCCTCCAACTGAATGGTGAAGTACTGTGATTGTCTGTTGAAAATACAGCTAAATCGTAGCTCATAGGTTATGATAACGGTTTCGTGAGATGAAGGTCGAAAGTTCAAATCCTATAAATAGATAATTGTTTTTTTTGCTCGTACAACTCCCAAAATATACTTCTAAAACGTCATTCTGACCTGCATGTCCAACTAATTTGAATTTTCACTAAGGGATTGACTACTTGATGTTATGTATTTTTGAGATGCGAGCTTGTGAGCATCCAGATCACCAAACTATACACTTTATTCTGACCTACATGTCCACTAATCTGCATTTTTACTAAGGGATTGACTACTTGATGTTATGTCTTTTTGAGATGCAAGCTTGCGAGCATCCAGACCACCAAACTATACACATCATTCTGATCTACATGCCCAACTAATCTGCATTTTTACTAAGGGATTGACTACTTGATGTTATGTCTTTTTGAGATGCGAGCTTGCGAGCATCCAGACCACCAAACTATCCACATCACCAAACTATCCACATCATTCTGACCTACATGCCCAACTAATCTGCATTTTTACTATAAAGGGATTGACTGGTACACAATCTCCTCACCAATAAATCTATTTTTTCTTGAGATACGGATAAATCCGTAGATTTACCGGTCGGAGCAATCATACAAGCCCAGACTGATAAAAGGGGAGACTAGCGCCGCTGCGCGGCGGAGGAGGGAACCACGGGTCGGTGTACGGCTACCGTCGAGTGATCTTTCTAGAAACACCGCGACGGAGGCCCGCATGGCTCCCCACGGACCGGCAGTTTTTTCAAGGACATTTTTCGTCCACACAATCGGCAGTGCGCAATGTGACCTAGGCTTGCGTGGTATTGGCCATTGTGTAGAGGGGCCGTTAGGTCATAACCATCACAAACCAGTGTAGTATTTTTGGTTGGTAACTTCCTTAAGTAATTGTCCATCATTTGCCATACCGTACATTTTCTGCAAGTCAAGCTCTCTTACATAAAAATAAATAAATAAATAAAATAATAATAATAATTAGATGTTTATTTAGGTACTGCAACTGGCATAATTTGTATTCATTTATTTAATTTTTCAACATTGCATTAGTGCCTTTCGCCATCGAAGAGCGGTCGGGAGTCATCACTGTGGTCGACGATATCAGCAAGTACGATAACAATTTATACGACTTTGAGGCTGTCGTCACCGACGAAAGGAAAGTCAACTTGGTCACCAATGTGACTCTTCACATCGTCGAATCCTCCGTCAATAAGTCAGTATTATTGCATTTTATTATTCGTATAATTAATCTTCAAAAAAAAATTGATATTTATTTGAAAACAATAAAACTAACTTTTGCTAACAGAAAAAAATTAACTTTCGCTATTTTCTTTCGATATATTACATAATTTTTAGGGATAGTACCAGTGAGGACACTATAAATATAGAGCTAATAGATTAATTGCCCTTACACATGTGAAAACGTCGAATCCTAACAAGTTAATTTCTTGCTACCTAATGATCGGATTATGCTAAAATTCTAAGGAATTGGAAATAGAGTGCCCCCAGGATTAGACTTTAAAAAACAAGGAGCCCCCGGTCATCCAATCTCTGCGGGGAGTGCTGGTCACCACCATCTCCTATCACCAGCATATTCCTGTCATTTTCTCATTACTTTTTCGTTTTGAGTAGACCTGATAAGTCTTTTTGGATTTGTTTATATATTGGGAAAAGATTATTAGGGATGTCTAGAAATGTTTGAGGCTTGATTTCCTAGCGACAGGTTTTTTGCGCAGCAGGAACCGAATTTGCCTGAAAAACGTCGGCAGGAGCGTGAAGTATATTACCCCTACGTAAAAGTGTTTTCCTAGCGGCGTGTTTTATCTGTTCAGTTGGCGTTGAATTGTGTTGAAGGTAGCACGTGGTTGGGTGTGTGAAAACATTTACCTACTGCTGAAATGGAGAACATGATGAGAAAGAGGAATGTAATGGCTGCATTGATACCTTAAAGAAATGATAGATGGTAACAAAGAAGAAGAGTTCATATTAACAAAATATGCCAAAGTAAGGAAACGTGTGAGTGATGTATTCTCAAATCGCAGAAATGTAGGAATGTTCAGCAGTTTAATCAATAATCATCTTCTTGAAGATGTAGAGAAATTCCAAAGGTACTTCAGACTGACCAGAGAAAGGTTTTTCTTTATTTTGAACATCATTAATGACTTAATGGCACTTTCCCGCTTTGGGACATCTTAAAAACCTCGGAAATCGAAAATTGGAGCAACACAAACACCGGAATCCACGGCAATCGCGCCGGCGTACTGCGCACTGACTCCTCCACCACCAGTCGGGCCAGTCGCGTCAACGCAACACGTTCTGCGCTGACGTGATGCGCTCTCTAGGAAAACACCCTAACTAAATTCAAGGGAATCAGTGGTCGACGTTGAACGCCCGGCGTATCACGTTGTCAACAGCGCAAAAAACCTGTCCCTAGGAAAACAGGCCTTTAGGCTGAAACTGCAGGCCTTATCTACTCTGATAAAGGCGTGAGTAAATACAAGTGCATTAACTCCCAAAGAAATAATAATTTTAAAAAATCAAAATGAATCGGTAGTTTCACAGATGTTAACCCGAGATCCCCGGCTCTACAGCCATATCCAATAAGACCCTATCTACTAGGAAACAACAACATGTCTTTACAATTTGTAACTGAACGGTACCAGCGCTCCCCGCAGAGATTGGAAAAACTTGTTATTGGACGTCTAGTTTATGCAGGACAGGCCCTAGGTTCCTCCCATAGGTATGCCACATGAGATTTAGAATGATTGATTAGTTCCTAAACTAATAATAGCTTAGAAATCTATATTAAGCTTGAATATGTGGGTTTTAATCCAAGCTGCGACCCATTTTTTTTTTTTTTTTTTCAGTTTGCTTTTTTCCTGATTTCAAATACTTTATTTTCAGCGATGAGAAGCTGAGTCTTCTCGAGTTCAAAGTTCGGGAGAACTTGTCAGGTGCAATGGTGGGTCGGATCGTCGTCGGCCCAGGGAAAGACGTCATGAAGGGGAAACCGCTCAAGTTCTCGATCGCTGACCAGCAAGACAGCACTCTCTTTGCCGTCTCACAAGACGGAACGCTGTACACACAGAAAAGCCTTGACCGCGAGAATAGGGACTCATACTTCATCACTGTAGTTGTCACCACGGGCAGGGGTGACCGCTACTATCAGGTAAATGAGTTCTTCTACTAATATCAGTAGTTTAACCCATTCGCCGCGAGCCCGTGTTTTTCCGCAAATCCTAGCAGTGCCCTGAGTGCGAGGCCCGCATTTTTCCACAAATGCTTAGCAGTCCCCTGAGTGTGAAGCCCACGTTTTCCCAAACTGCTCCTGCATTCTCATGCGATCTTCCGGAACTTTTTCAAACTATTTTTCAGTTTCTTGGGGACATACTAGATAGCGCTCGACGTGTTTCAGTCCCTCTCCCATCCTGAACACCATAAACCTTGTCACCTGTGGAGACCCCTTTTTCTCGTGATCTTTTGTCATTCTATGAGTAATACACATAAAATTGGTGAGGATTCTGCAGAAATATTCTGAGAAAGCCTCTCGCAGTTATTTTTAGCGTCATTCCACTGTACACTTTGTTGATGTTCGGTTCTGTTCTCCTCACTTTGAGGCTTTTTTCAACACTTTTCTACTGTCAGTTTTTTCTTACCTTCGTTATTTATCTCGTAATTTCTATTTTTTCTTATTAGTAGTAGTGTATATAGTCCAGGTTTCAGTTTTTTCTTAGTTTACTTGTATATATAGTAGGTTTAGTTAGGTTTAGGAGTGTAAGTGTGAGTGGGTACCTACTACCTAGGTGGCACTTTTCGATAAATTCTTTTGGCTCTGACCTGGCAATTTCTCTGGACTTCTTGGGTAATCGAATTCAATAACAATCAAAAACAATAACAATGGTATAGTACTATAATGATTCAGTAATTATGTTTATGAAAAATGAAGTAATAATGAGACAAATTATGAAAACAGTAAACTATTGATGAATTCGAATTTATGAGAATATAATAATGACAAAAAAGGTACAAACCCTTCAAACACCAAACATTTCTGTCCATAATATATTCCTGAACAACAAGCAAAAAGAATTACGTCAAAAATAGAAGAATAGTGGAGAAACAAGAAAAACTAAAAGAGGAGGGCGAGCGTCACAGTCTCAAATATTTCTCTGCTACTAGGGGAGTTGCAGGTAAGAAAGGCTTCGCGCTCAGGGGGCAATAATAATAATAATAATAATAATTTTTTATTGCCATAAACATCGTCAATTACAACAATAGAGCAAACGTCAAATTAAAAAAAATAAGTAGATAAATGTCTGAGGTGAGTTGGACAAGGGAGAAAAGGAGTGTGGGAGAAAAGGGGGGAGACACAAAGCTCCCGAGTGTAGCCGGCCGGGGCCAGAGTGCCCCGACCGGCCCGGACCCACCCACCATGGCGGCTCCTGGGGCCACCTGCCCATTTCTGAACAGGCAGCCCTAAAAAGTGACAAAGGCCACTCTGACCCGGAAAAAACGCCAAGGGGGCCGCCCCCAGGCCGGCCGGAACACCCAAGCCACGCACCAGCATTAACACGCTCATCCCACAGTCACACAAGGACACGCAGTCGGTCAGGGCTCCACGGCGAATGGGTTAATACCTACTGTATTAGTAGCTACTGTTTTTAGCCGTTTACTGAATTGACGATTTTTCGACACTCAGCGGCTCCTTAGATTGTTTCATTAACAACACAAATTCATGTTATACCCAGGGGCGTCGTTATAGGGGGTGAAGGGGGGGGGGAGCTTCCCTCCTCAGTTTACACCGACTTGGGAAAAGTGGGAGGTGGCTATAAAACCCTAAATTCGAAAAGACATATTAGGAAGTCTAATCCTAATCGAATCCTGATTTTCCCAACGGTAGGTAGATACCATGTATTTATAAAAGACTCGAGTTATCTTCATTTTGTGCGTGAAACTGGCAATTTCCTTTCAAATTTTCCCAAATTTCCTCAGTATTTCCCAATTATGTTATTCCTCGAAAAAGGATTAAATGGAAAATTGCGCTTGACGTCGTTTTACTCTATTTTCGGTCTACTTACCCAAAAACATTTTTCACGCCCATCCAAATTCACCCATTAGTTCAATGGAAACATACAGTAAGTAGTTTGAAACATAAATACTTTAAAGGCTATAATAATACCCGTTTATTGCCAAAGTACATCATAGAGGACAATGATAGAGTAACAAGTCAAAAAACAAAGTCTATATCACTATAAAAATAATAAAAAAGCCAGGAACAAGTGAAAAACAAAATAAAAAGTTAACAGTCAATTTAAAATGTGCCTGATGTCAAAAAAGTGGCGAACTTCATATAGCTCCTTCTCCATCAAAAACTTCCTCATCGCATTGCGAAAGCAGGAGGTGGGAGAGTCCAAGGAAATTGAGGTAATATGCTGAACATGCAGAATGAAGTGGTTAACGGTGGTGATAACGAAGTATTTGACGCTCTTCTTGAAAAATTGAAGGTTGTGTGATGGCACTCGCAGGAGGGACTTTCCATGTCTCGTTGCATGGGTGTGGTTGAACTGGACTAGTTGGAAATCGGATCGATGTTTTTTGTAATAGAGCAGAGCTTCCAGAACG
Source organism: Adelphocoris suturalis (assembly GCA_030762985.1). Taxonomy (NCBI): domain Eukaryota; kingdom Metazoa; phylum Arthropoda; class Insecta; order Hemiptera; family Miridae; genus Adelphocoris; species Adelphocoris suturalis. The sequence continues at coordinate 6,064,332 of CM061046.1, forward strand.
GCAATTGAGGGCAGCGTTAGTAGCTCAGCAGACTTGAACTGATCTCTACAAGAAGAGTTAGGAGGCAATCCCAGCAGGATACGTACTACTCTCTTCTAGAGAGTGAAAACTGCCGCCATATTGTGAGGATTGGCCCACGAGAGGATGCCAAATTTGGCTCTAGCCAGGAACATGATAGGCCACCAGCACTATGTCCGATGTCACGGAACGTAGTTTGTGAAGGACAAAGCACACTGAACTTAGTTTGGATATAAGGGCAGCCAGGTGTTCGTGGAAGTTTAGGTTAGAGTCAATGACGACACCTAGAAATTTAGTTGAGTTAACCAGCTCCTAAGGCAGGGGTGCTCAAACTTGAACTGCTGGCGATCTACCTCAATATTTTTAGACTACTTACGATCGACTCTGAGAGGCTGCAAGTATGTGTGATGCAGGGTTGTCGTACATACACGATACACCCTACCTACCTAGGTAGGGTGTACCGTAGCATATATTAGCTTTCCGCACAATTTACATTATTTTAGTCAAGGTTTGGGTTAGGTTTACTTAAGTTCTTCTCTACAATATCAATGAAAAAACTCCTAGTTATTCAAAATTGCGAGTTTATTCGTTGTTACAAAACAAAAGAGTTACATATGGTGTTAAACTCAACTAAGGAGTGACTTTGGATGTTGAAGCGTGGCACTGCATGTCCTCAGCATACTTTTCATAAGATGGTGCGTAACCACTGAGTGCCAATCGCAAGCATGATGGCATATGATCGTCAGTTAGTTGATTGCGATATTTAGAGTTAATTATCTTCATTTCAGAAAATGCAGACTCGCACAAGTGAGTTGACCCAAACATTGCCGTCAGTTGAAGGGCGATTTGCCTTAGATTCGGATATTTATCTTCAGATATAAAACACCAGAAATTTGTATCAGATGCTGTAGCTTTGAGATGTATATCTGATATAATCTGCACCTACTCATTTTCAACAGAACATGAGTTCATATTAAACTGACTTGCTACTTCAGTAGCTAATTCCTCAATGTTTTTACATGAAAAAGGATAACTCATAAATGATGCTATATTTGCCAATTTACTGCAATCATAAAAACGCATTTCGAATTGTCCCAAAATATTTGATAATTCAGCCTCATACGTATCATAATTCAACTGAGGAATCCTTGCTTTCAAAGACGGAAAATGTTTCAGATCCTTTCTTTTCAGTTGATCTATCATAAGTTGCAATTTACTTTTGAATGCGTTTACTGCGCTAATCATCTCAATAATAGTTTTTCCTTTACCTTGAAGCTCCAAGTTAATGGTGTTTAAGTGCATTGTGCCTTTTGCCGCAAGCAGTGTTATTACGTAATAAATTTTTGTAGTTTAGTTACTTACCTACTTATTAAACATTTTTTTCTTCTCGAGATCTACTCAAAAAGCACTCGCGATCGACCGTTTGAGCACCCCTGTCCTAAGGTAATAGAAGGATGGTATGTGAGACCATGAGCTTTGAACATAAGCCAGTTGGTTTTGTCCTCATTGAGCAACAAATTATTTGTAGTGATCCACTGCTTAAGGGTGTCAAATTTTAGTTGGACCAGGTCTATACATTGCTCATTGCTGTTGGCCGTCACCAAGAAATTTGTGTCGTCAGCAAAATTTACCACACATGTGTGATTTTCTTTTAGAATGTAGGCTACACATGAATGAGGCTACTGATGAGTGCCTATAGTCCATTGCTCCAATTACAATGCGAAAAAATCTTGATGGGAATTTTGACAAAGAGGATGTGGTGTGGTACAAAAATGGGCTAAATTGAAAAATTGGCATATCCACTTCCAATAAAAACTCAACCTTTTAAACACTAAGTATTTTTTCTTATTATTATTTCTTAATTGTAATTATTGTTTCAATTTTAAAAATGTATATATATAAATATATCTGATTTACTAATGAGCAAATCGCTTTGTGTTATAGTGGAAGATTAAATCTGGATAAATTTTATCCAGGTCATTTACATACCTATTCTTCAAGTTTCGAATAATGACAATAATTAATAAATCTATAACTAATATTGTGGTCTTACTGCAAAAGATGTTATCAAATTTTCGTGTAACAACTCACAATGAATTGGTCATTTTACAGAAGTATTAAATCAGTACTTATAGGCAATAGATATCAACTGTAGGTAGCAGGTATCATTTGTAAGTTATACCAAACATTTTCTTCTTTTAGCGAATTTTTGAAGAAAATTAAGCTATTGCTCTCGCCTCAAAATTCGTAGAATGTGAATTTTTGAAAAAATATTATGCAGAAATCCATTTCAGGCTATTCTGAATCATATTCTGAAGTTTAACGCATTTTTTTATGAATGTATGTATGTATGTATGTATGTGTCATTTCAGACGATAACTGTCCGTAGAATTGTGCTAGAAACTTCAAACAAATTTTAAAATGTTAAGGACACAAAACGAAAGTTCAAGTTCGTTGGCCAGCATGATCGGATTACATCTCCGGGTTGACATTTTCAAAAATTTCAAAATAGCCTGGTTTTTGCGATTTGTTGTGCGAAATAATTTTTTCACCATACTAAAATGTGGTATATTCGGAATCAAGTCCTATAAGACTATGTATCAAGTTTTTAAAAATTTCAAAGTTGAAAAATCAGTCAAAAATCTAAATAATGCCGTTCACTAGTTGTAAAAATCGGTAGGTAATATTTGCATGAAACATGGTCCAAATTCAGATTGAACTACTCTTATGGAAGTATCCCTGTATAACCAATCCTAGAACCATGCTGTTTAAAACGTAGGTAGTAGGTGCTTGTTAAAAAAAAAAAAAAAAATGAAATCACAACTGTCTATAAAAATCAAAAAATTAAAATTTCTCTACACGATCAATAGCGACTGAAATTTCGAAGATTTCTTCAAAAATTCGCTCATGGGGTCATGCTGCATGACTGGACTTATTTATTTCCCTTTTCGAGTTGGGAAAACTTTTAGTTCAGTTGGGAATTTCATAACACTTCCCCCCTCATTATTTTTGTCTAGCGAGACCACTGGTTGTACCCTTACTTAAGTAGCTCTCTCTTAATTCTCTTTGTTTGTCTATCCATTCTTCGTCTCCTATCATCGTCACTTACTCAGATCAACAACTAAGTTACTTGATTTGTTTCTTGAACCAGGCTCACGTCCACGTGGAAGATGAGAACGACAATCCTCCCATGTTCGAGAAGAGCCTTTACGAGGGACATGTGAGAGAGGACTGCCGGGGTGAGTGCGAGGTGAAGCTGGATCACAGGATCCGAGCTGTGGATCCTGACAAAGGAGTTAATTCTGAATTTACTGTGACTCTCCAAGGGGATGGCTCTGAATTGTTCGCCATATCTCCACAAGGAAAGATTCTCGTCAAGGCCCCGATCGACCGTGAGACTAAGGACATCTACCCTTTGGTCCTCGTTGCTAGAGATAAAGGTTGGTCTTACTCATCAAGTTTATTTATTGCAGTTGTGATGATTGAAATCTTATGGGAAAGAATGCAATACATCCTCTTTGTGCCTATTATTTAAAATTGCACTTTTCGCTTGAAAACACCCTTGAAAAATCTGATACAATAATAACTAACAGAGCTGATAAACATTATATACAGGGTGATTCCCTCACAGATGCAAAAAAAAAAAAAAATCGGTGAAACTACATCAAACATGGAGTAAAATGCCGCCAACTGCATATTTTTATCTCAATCCGTTCTCGAGATATGATTTTTTAAATGTTTTTTTCAGGAAAACCGTCTTTTTTTCCTCTTAATCTCAAATTTCTCTACTTTACTTCATTCAATTTTAACTTTTGACCATATTTTCGGAATCAGCATTACATTTACTATGAGAATAGTGTACTTGGGTTCTTAAAAAGTACCGTCCAAAGGCCCTCACATCAGCTCCAACATTGACGATTTTGAAAAAATAATATTTCTGAAAATCTTTAAAACTTTACTTCTCTTCCAAAACGAATCCTGGAAACTGGCAAATCTCATGAAAACTGCTTCATCTAATATTCTTTCCAACGATATAATCAAGTTTACTTTTATTTTGTTATTTAGTGGAGAAAATTATGTTTTAATGTTAAAAAATGTGGGTTTTTCAATTAAATTGTTGGTTTTCTCCCCCCTCCATGAACCTACGAGTATGGGGTCGGTTTCTATGTATTTTTTCACGCTGTATCGAATGGTAACATTTGTAGATCTCTCCAACTCCGTTATAACCGAGTTTTACACTTAAAATCGCAAATGTTTAGTTTGCTTGTTACGATTAAATGTATGTGTGTTATGGGGTAAAACTAGTTACATAATTAAAGTGTAAAACTCGATTATAACGTAGTTGAGAGATCTGTAAGAGTTTCCATTCGATCCAGCGAGAAAAAATACATAGAAACCGACCCCATACTCGTAGGTTCATGGAGGGTCATCTTTCGAGAAAACCAACAATTTCATTGAAAAACCCACATTTTTTAACATTAAAACATAATTTTCTCCACTAAATAACAAAATAAAAGTAAACTTGAATATATGGTTGGAAAGAGTATTAGACGAAGCAGTTTTCATGAGATTTGCCAGTTTCCAGGATTCGTTTTGGAAGAGTAGTAAAGTTTTAAAGATTTTCAAAAATATTATTTTTTCAAAATCGTCAATGTTTGAGCTGATGTGAGGGTCTTCGGATGATACTTTTTAAGAACCCAAGTACACTATTCTTATAAGAAATTTAATGCTGATACCGAAAATGAGGTTGAAAGTTAAAATTAAATGAGGCAAAGTTGTGAAATCCGAGTTTAAAATGAAAAAACACGGTATTCTTGAAAAAACCTTTAAAAAAGCATATCTCGAGTACCTACGGATTGATTTTTGATGTGGCTTCACCCAAATTTTTTTTTTTTTTGCATCTGCGAGGGAATCACCCTGTATTTTTATTCAATTCTTTTTCTTAAAATTTTCTTCTGTTTGAAGTCTAATTTTTCTTCCTGAAGCAATATATTTTTATTCTTAAGTCTAAAGCGAATTTTAATGTTTTTTCAATAGGTAACCTGTCATCCCAAGTGAAGCTCACCATTCATATAGATGACGTCAACGACAATAAACCCGTCTTCGTTCAAATGTTAGTCCCATTCGAAAAAGGCGTCAAAGTTGTCCCTGGAACAAGGAGCAGTCTCCAGATCGTTCTTGGAAACGAGACCATCCCATATCCAAAGGCTTATAACAGGAAGAAGGAGTTTCCAACTCTCATCATCCCGGAGACGATGCAGATTGGCATGATGCTCTTCAAGCTTCTGGCAGTGGACAAGGACGTAGGAGAGAACAGTACTCTCACCTATAACATCGCCAGCGAAACTTACATCCCCAAGGCGCCGTTCACAAAAGTCTATATGACGCACCATTATGCCATTCACCCCATTACCGGTGAGGTTACTGTTGCTTCAGTGCTCCCTCCGGAATCTGAGTTTCTGGTGAATTTCACTGCCATTGACGGAGGTGGATTACTGGATTCAGTCGTAGTTCGAATAAAGGCAAGTACCTACTTACCTTACTACTTATACCGGAACCATCACTTACATAGGAGTACTACCACTCAATATTCCTACTTCAGTGTTACTTTCACAGGAATTCATTTATGCTTACTATGGCCCACATTAAATTCATCTTTTTGCATACTAAATTGAAACGTGGAAGTGCGAATTGGTCCAAGTGCCTTCTGCCAAATTTTGCAGCAGGCCAATTCAAATATTTAGACGTGAATAGCCAGCCATACACGAGCAGATATGTGCGACAGATTTGGTCGTCCGATCTCATCTGACAGATATCGCTAACGATCTGGAGTGACCGATGAGATCGGACGTTGCCCCTTAACACGAAAAACTTATCGGCCGATCTTTCATGCCCGAGATCTGTCACCTGACCAGTGCCCGATGTCATCTGTTCGTTCTTGGGATGAAACCTGACAGATTCAGGTCTGTCACCGACGTTCGTCTGGCAGACTTGAGTTATCGGTCGAATCCGAAATTTTTTCCAGATCGGTCACACATTCTGTAAGTTGATGCCATGGGGTTAGTGACTGTCCGTAGTAAAAAGCGTAAATTAGCGGCGGGTATTTTTTTTATTGCCCAAAAAACGGCTAAGCCAAAAAAAGACAAGTTTGGGAGAAGTCATGGGTTTCGTCGTAAGCAATGTTTATGACGTTTTTGTTCATGTAGTCAACATGCTTCAACTGCCACAGACAAGGTCTGTCTCTATACATGTCGATCATCATTTCAATTAACTCGTTTGGCCACTCTTTTTTACCCATTTTTTGATACCGCACAAAAAAACACCAATAGAAACTGATTTCTTTAGAGGAGAGATCTCACAGGGGAAAACACACGTGGACAACTGAACATCTTAACGTTAAGGCCGATCCAATAGAACAGTTCTGTGAACCACAGACATCGCTTCCGAGAAGTCTGCAGGTTAAGGGGGACGCCCGACTACCATCTGCTAGATTTGAACTCTCGCAGATATCTCTGGTCGATTTTCACATCTTTCATCATTTTTTAACGCCCACTAACGCACAGATCTTTTCCACAGATATCGTTTAAAAACGCGATATCTGTCGCAGATATCTGCTCGTGTATGGCTGGCTAATAGTATTAGAGGAACATGATTGAATTAAAGAGAAACATTTTTCTGCGATAACCTATGATTAGATGAACACTTGGACCAAGTTTATAGTGTAGTGTAGTTTGCACTGTAGCAGTCATAGACATTCAAAATTTTAGAAAGCAGAAACTAGTAAGTCCCCCACACGTGTTACTTCAGAAGGGTGTACGTGCATTGGGTCGATTCGCTGTAGGAACTGCATAACTGTTCCGATGGCACTTGTACCTGCTTCATAATACTGGCCTTGGCACATTATCAGGAATCTAGGTACCCCCCAGAGGTGCAATGGGGGCCTAAATCCTCAATAAAAAGGTAGAGGAGGTTGACAGTATCCCGTCAGAGAGATACCACTTCTACTAATAGCATTAATGAGCTATGTTCGGAGTAGATTGGATTTCCAGGACCTGGATCACCCATCCAACGCCAAACTCAGCTTCTCAAGAACACGAGAAGTGGCGGTTTTTTTTTTTAATGGCCTATTGTAGCTGGAGAAGGAGGCCGTACCTCCTCCCCATCCCAGACACTAGGTCTGCCCGATACCGACAGCCCTGCCAAACCAAGCACTATCTGCCTGGTTCCGGCACTCCTACCAGCCCTCAGGCACTGTCTGGGCCCGAGTACTCCACCCTCGGTAAGTTACTGAGTCGCAGCCACAGTCTGGCTTGGCGCCGACCTATTAATCATTTCGACTCGTACTTTTTTCATCAACTTATTCTATACGTCATGTTACAATATGTGAGGAAGCTATCCTCACATCTGTCCACTTCTGTCCCGTCACCTATCCACCCAACTTGGTAGACGTTTTTTAATAGTGACCTTGCCAGAAGATTAAAGATTTTCTCATTTTATACTGCAAAGAGTAATATTGCCACGTTGTAGAGACCTGAAGAGGAATGTTGATGTAACTTTAGCTTCAATTACTTTTTCTCGCGTTATACAAAGAAACAGGAAACGTGTGTAAAGACGCCTCATCCAGTAGTTTAGGAGGGTGTTTTTGTACAGCATCTCTTCCTGGGATAAGAAGCTCTTTCTACTGATTTCTATGGCCCATATTCTCGTGACTTCACGCCTGGAGTAGGTTCGAGTTTCAGCCAAAGTCGGCCATGACTGCCCTACGTCAATGAATCGCTACTCAACCAAACCATTTCTCAAAAGAAGTTTGCTGTCTCACGGCAACATAATTCGTGCCTATAAGGCCATTTTTCAACAGTTTTGTTTTGAAAAAGTATAATATTGTAGCAATACAAAGTTTCAATTCGACTAAATGTTATAACAATCGTGCCTGCCAGCGCGATAATTGATTGTAGATTGCTGTCAACGATACCGATCTACCGTGAACGAGTTTTTATTTGGACTAGGAGCCTACAACTATTGTAGTTAATCAGTGTCAGAAAACTAAAGAACTTCATTCGTTTAGGCTTTGAGAATAACTATTAACATGAAAAATAGTAAAGAAAAGATTATTGAAAATTCCTCAGGTGTCTAGGTACTGCTGTGTAGGTACCTAGCCATTGCTCAGGTAGCTTCATCAGCGTTTTATTATAAGTTCGTAGTACTATGCTTAACTGAGGAAGCTTTACTTGTTATATTGAATGAATAAAAGGAGAGATTTGATAGTTTGTCAAAATAAACCTTGCAGGTTGTTGCTACACCAAGAAACGAAACTAGGTACTTAGGTAGGTACGTACGTCCTACCAGATTTGCTGTTGGTTTAAAGTGCCTAAACAAAATAGGTGGGTCGTTGCCTTGCTGACGAATACAACCGCTGATTAGCAAGTTTGTCAAATATCGAATCAGGGAATATGCAACATGAATTAAAAACCGGCTACAAGGAAAAAACCTTGAAATGCATTCCTCTGAAGGTAAGATTTCATAAAGACAGCATTGGCAGTGCAGCTATTGCGCGAGTTTTGCAGTTACGCAAATTTTAGGGACAAAAAAGGTAATTAGGTACCTACTTTCGTTTTTATCAATGAAGTACACGAACAAGTAATCATATAAGGAAAGTATGTAGGTATACCTTCCCTCTAGGTACTTAACTTTCCACTTGTGATACTTACTATTCCCGCCTAACAGAGCTCTCATAGCACACCCTTTCACATGACTACTTTCACAGTACTCTAAAGATTTTTAGTTGCAATTGATTCAAAGAACAGTTCTGAAAACTAGATAGGTAATCCACAACATCTTCGTGGCTGATGTCAGGATCATCTAGAACACTGAACACTTGTATGTTAACTCCCCAACCCATGTGAAATGTATCTCTACCCCACAGATTAAATCTTGCGTTCGTAGCGTTTGAGGTCATCACCTGATAATAACTTGATGTAACTTGCATACAATTTATCACCTTGCATACTACAAAAATAATGAAAATATTGACTAGGAACTAGGTTATACTATGTCATGCAGTTGTCCAGCTGGGGCTACAAATGGCGCATTTTCCCATAGTTTACTCGTCACCATGACAACAAGGTGGAATGACTTCGACTTCGCCTTGCCTCGATGTAGGGATGCGCTAGTTTCCCAGTCTCGAGAATATCACCTATAGGATACTAGGAGTTGTAGGAATTATCCATTACACTTTTCACGCTACCAAGTTTCATTTATAGCTTCCAACTAGTAGTTTTTGTACTACTGGAATCTAATGTAGAGCTGGTACAAAGCTCAAAGTAAAAATGTATTGTCAGCTATTCATCACCTCACCATAACTTTGCTGTCCTGTGCTCTGTTTTCTGATATCTTCTTTCGTCGCTTGGGGCTTTGGCTTTCTTACTGCAATCTTCTTGGGACTCGGTCTCCCTTACAATTTTATCTGAGTTGTTTCCTTGGGTTTATTTCCATTTAATTGGTTCACTCATTGACCCTCTTTTAACTTCGATTTAATTATTATTTATTTATTTGTTACTTTTATCTCAAACTATTCCAATTATTTTCATGAATATTACATGTCTAGCTGCACATTTACCTAGCTACAAACTCTTTGTGTGAGCTTAGGTTCCTACTCAAATTATAAACGATACCATGGTTGTAAAGTTTGAGGAAAAAGTGAGAAAAATCAATGACATTTGTCCACCACCAATTTTGGTTTTGCATATCTTAATTATGATTCCAAGGAGCTGAGTTCTCCTTAACATAATAAACTCACACTTCTGCGAAAAAGTAAGGTGAATTTTATATGTAGGAATATATAATATAACTTTCAAAGAAAGTTTAAAAGAAGAAACATTCGCGTATGCGCAAACGAGTATCTACCCTGCATGCAGATACATTGGTACATGGATGTCTCTTCAGTAATCTTATTCCTAGGATGAACAAGAGAGAATTTAGGAATTATCGGCTGATTAGGAATGAGCCAATCATTTCTATCGTCACTTAGTGTCCCAGAGAGCCTCCCTATCAAATTTCAACTTCCTAGGATGAACCTGTATCAAGCTATACCAATATAGCTGAACGGCTCATAATGAATAAATTTACTTCTTTATCTTATAAATGGTCTAAAATATTGAATTCATTTTAAATATTCGCCTTGATTTCAGGTTGAAGACGTCAATGATAATGCTCCACTTTTTGAAAAACCCCGATACGAATTCAGCATACCAGAAGGGACGTATGAAGAGAGTTACGTAGGACGTGTGGTCGCCAAGGATGCCGACTTTGGTGACAACGGCAACGTGACCTACTCAATTTTCCACAAGCAAAACACCACCAGTTTACCTTTCACTGTCACACCTGAAGGACGAGTGCTTGTTACTGCTGATTTAGACCGCGAAACCAAAGACTTTTATTCTTTCAAAGTTCTAGCACACGACAACGGTCCTATTGACACTAGGCAGCGGACCACAGTTGATGTGTTTATTCATGTGACGGATGTGAATGACAATGCTCCTGTCTTCTACGGGTTCGACAGAGTGGTACAGTCCACACCAGCACAGCTAGGAGTGGTTGAGAATACACCAGAAGGCTATGAACGCTCATTGCTTGTCCCTGTGTATTTTGCTTCAGTTGCGGAAAACAGCGCACCTGGCATACCAATCGCACGAATCAAAGCCAACGACTCCGATCTGTCGGATTCCGGAAATGGCATCATCCTGTTCGACATCCTCAGAAAACAAAATCACAGACAGCTATTCGCTATCGACAAAGAGGGCGTGGTCACTGTGACGACCTACCTGGATTTCGAAACTCAGCCTTCCCATAATGTCACCATTATAGCTTCTGATTTAGGGACTCCAAGCTTGAGTTCCACTGCCTTGCTTATTGTGACGGTTGTGGATGTTGTTGAGACCACTACAGCTGCTCTTCCTAGCAAGCCTATGCTTCCAGTCAACTACTACGAACTTGAGGTAAGAAGTCAATACTCTAATCACTCAAAGCATAATATGGAGAGAAAAAAACCAGTCAAACACCATGTCCTCATGAGCGAATTCATGTTGTAATTTTATTTTACCGTTAAGTATTATTCTTTCTTCATTTATTTGAAAATATCTGTTCATGGCAGGTCTGACCATGTGGATGTTCATTGGTATTCATTTTAACGAATTTTTGAAGATAATTGAGCTATTGCTCTCGCCTCAAAATTTGTAGAATGTGAATTTTTGAAAACATTTTATGCAGAAATCCGTTTCAGGCTATTCTGAAGTTTAACGCATTTTTTTATGTATGTATGTGTCATTCCAGACGATAACTGTCCGTAGAATTGTGCTAGAAACTTCAAACAAATTTTAAAATGTTAAGGACACAAAACGAAAGTTCAAGTTCGTTGGCCAGCATGATCGGATTACATCTTCGGGTTGAAATTTTCAAAAATGTAGTCAAAAATTTCAAAATAGCCTGTTTTTTGCGATTTGTTGTGCGAAATAATTTTTTCAGCATACTAACATGTGGTATATTCAGAATCAGCGTGAAATTTCCTATAAGAATATGTATCAAGTTTTCAAAAATTTCAAAGTTGAAAAATCAGTCAAAAATCGAAATAATGCCGTTCGCTAGTTGTAAAAATCGGTAATATTTGCATGAAACATTGTCCAAATTCAGATTGAACTACTCTTATGGAAGTATCCCTGTATAACCAATCCTAGAACCATTCTGTTTAAAACGTAGGTAGTAGGTGTTTGTTAAAAAAAGGAAAAAAAAAAAATGTAATCACAACTGATGAGTTTACTCTGTGAAATATTCCGTCCTCCGATTCTCTCGGTCGCTCTCTTTAATGTTTTACGCTCTACACGATCAATAGCGACTGAAGTGTCGAAGATTTCTTCAAAAATTCGCTCATGGGGTCATGCTGCATGACTGGACTTTTTTATTTTGTATTATTTATTCATTTACTCAGGCCATTCCTGGTGATAAATGTTATTTCATCCAAACTGTTCTAAACAATATTTGGCTCTGATCATAGGTTTATAAAATGTTCCACTGCATTATTTTCTAAAAGCACACTTTTGCTATACATTATTCCTTTCCTCCAAACATACATACACAGGCTAGCATTTTTTTAAAATGAATGTTTCGCTACAATTACCGAATTTTCTTAGAAAATGAAGCTATTGCAATGGCTCCAAAAACAATTCCTTTTAGCGAATTTTTGAAGAAAATTAAGCTATTGCTCTCGCCTCAAAATTTGTAGAATGTGAATTTTTGAAAAAATTTTATGCATAAATCCGTTTCAGACTATTCTAAATCATATTCTGAAGTTTAACGCATTTTTTTTTATGTATGTATGTATGTATGTATGTAAGTGTCATTCCAGACAATAACTGTCCGTAGAATTGTGCTAGAAACTTCAAACAAATTTTAAAATGTTAAGGACACAAAACGAAAGTTCAAGTTCGTTGGCCAGCATGATCGGATTACATCTTCGGGTTGAAATTTTTAAAAATGTAGTCAAACATTTCAAAATAGCCTGTTTTTGCGATTTGTTGTGCGAAATAATTTTTTCAGCATACTAACATGTGGTATATTCGGAATCAGCGTGAAATTTCCTATAAGAATATGTATCAAGCTTTCAAAAATTTCAAAATTGAAAAACCAGTCAAAAATCGAAATAATGCCGTTCGCTAGTTGTAAAAATCGGTAATATTCAATACTGACCACATTGGACATCGAAATCTATGAATATTTACCTACATTTGTCTTTAAATCTACAAGATTAGTTTAATAATAATAAAGTATGAGTACCTCCTAATTATTTTTAATAATTTGATTCCATGTTTGTCTATCAAAATCAAAAACTAAAATTTCTCTACACAATCAATAGCGACTGAAATGTCGAAGATTTCTTCAAAAATTCGCTTATGGGGTCATGCTGCATGACTGGTACTTTTTATGCTTAATTGATTTAAAATTTTTGTTACTTTTGGTTAATTTCAATTTTCCCCCACTTTTTAGCCGACTTCATTGTAAATGCTGCCATTCGAACTCATCTTTAATGTGATTCTTGATTTTTAGTTTGAAAGTAGGTATTGTTTGGAAGGGTACATATATATATTTTATCTATTTAATCGAAATGGGTTCGAATCAGGGTGTCTCAAAGTTGATTGGTTTGGAAATACTGTTCAAAAAATACCTTCGTATCTATAATACCTTCCTAGCTAAGCTTATAAATGTTTTTGGGGCTTTGCAATCTCTAACTCCATTTTATACTTATACTTTAGTGGAATCTCCAAAGGATCTGATTACTTCACTGCATTTTTCAGGTTTTTGTATAATGCTAGTAGCAAGGATATTCTTCTTCAATATTGCATTATCTGGTTATCCTAACGTACCATTGTGAATTCAGCCCGGTCTTCAGCTGGTCCCAGTCCAGCTTCTACTACTACGGAGCTTTAAGAGCTGCTGCTGCTACAGCCTTCTATTTTACCTTTAATAATCAGCTGAAGAAGGCGATACTTGCTTCCTCTCAGAAGATGCCCCACAAAGAAATCTTTTAACATTTGACGGTACAGAGTGGCTCCAAGGATCAAAACTAGATGACGGGGGCGGGGGCTGTGGTCATTCTGGTTGTAACATTCTGAAAAGAAAAAGGCAAATGAAACAACAAAATTAAACACTACTTATAATTTAGCGCTGATTTACTAATTATTACCAATCATTAGAGAGAAAAACCGAGATTTTCATTCTAATTGTACTTATGTCTTATATTAATATAATTTTTCTCGGATTTTGAGAAAACTTGGTTAAAACTTTTGATTCAGTTCAGTCCCAATAGATCTTGAAGAGTTTCTGATGCGCGCTCATCATACACAACCAGTCTGTCTGTCCGATCCCATTGTACTTCTGTGCCAGGTCTTTACTCTTTGAAGGATACTGAAGGATCGTTGGACAGTACCTAGCGGAGGTGATCGGGAAAGTACCTAAAATCTAGATAGTGAGCATTGTTGCTGGGGAAAAGATATTGGCCTAGAAGCGTAGCCTTAGCAATGTCATCTGATTTGTCATCTTCAGGTTTGATTTTTCTATTCTGTTGTGATACATAGTTCACTTGAGTTGTACCACTTTGGTAAAACGATGAAGGGGAGGAATTCCTAAGTGACCATTGGTCGCCGATCCTTCTTATACTTATTCGCATTTCCACTAGCCTTTTCCAATTTCTATCACATTCTCTTCATCAGTTCTTTGAAAAGTTGAAATCATATTACACTGTTACCTGCAGCCGTTTAATTGAGTTGCAGCCAATGATGCTGAGAAAAGAGTTGATGGTGGAAAAGAGGTTTCTTGTAGGTGCCTAGAGTTTACATTCACTGGCTTCGACTACTCTCCTAAAAAATGGCTGAAATAGTGGAATGTCTGGGACAGGTAGAAGAAGTGGAATGCCAAGTGCTTGATGGGAAGGCCATATGGCTTATGCTCCCAGCAGTGGTGAAAGTCACCTTTAATCTGTTGCCAAATGCTCTGGTACCATAAGAAGTTCTGGGTCTCCCGCTATCTGGTTGAATTTTGGAGGAACCTGATGTAGAATCAGTGGTTTGCTAAATACATACTCTATAATTACGTTGCCGAGAACTCACTGTTTCATCCAAAATTGTGGACATAAATACACATGAACCACCAACGCCATTTCATTCGTCAGTAATTGAATATTTTAACTCCTCGCATCCATACGGTTTAGAGTTTTACAACCCTCTGCATCGGATTCAAGCAGAAGTTTACCCTTAGTTGGAATTCATACCACAGATGCATGTTCCCAGGGGTAAAGTTAGGAAGAAGCTGTAACGGCCCAAAAATATTTGACACTTCAACAGGAGTTCAAACTCGCGTTGGTGTGATCAAACCTCTTCGACTGTGAGAGTTATTTTTCCTGGAGCATAACATTTCCCCCGTGACAAATACGAGCTGTCTCGGCTGGTTTGGGGTCGGACGAATGACAAAGTTAAACTGCAGGCCACTGGCTCAGCAGATGTTCGCTGAAACGAGTCAGCAGTTGAACGACGTCATTGTTACATTGTGTTTTGACTCAAGTGAGTGAGGAAGTGAAAAGTGCTACAACAGGGAATGTGACTGTTTTAAGTAATTATTGTTTCGTATTATTTTAGGTCATATTTCGACTGCGCCACTGCTGTATTGGCCCAAAAATATTTGATACCTCGACAAAGCAGGGAACGAAAATTTGTGACTAAGGGCCGCCATTCACGACGGAGCCAGATGGCCTGAGGCCGCTCGCTCGAGTCCATTTGGCCCCGGTCCAAATTAGGGGGGTCACACACGGGTACACAGCCAGTAGCGTTTCCTCGTTCTTCGGTCCTGGTGCTGTGCTCTTCAGCATCTAAACTCACCAATTCACTTCATCATCACTTTATCAATTGTACCTCTTCAATTTTACTTCAGTATGAACAACGAGGAACTTGTTAACTTAGCTGCCGCTGCAGTTTGCATTTATATGAAGAAGAAGAAGAAACCAAAAAGGCAGTGGCAGAAAGAATGGTTTTCAGCTCGAAATAAATTAACCCATGTCAGGTTGATTGAACACCTAACATTAGAACCTGCTGAAGTCACGGCCACTCACACATGCCATCGTACACTTATAGCTATCACCTTGACGTCTAGAAGTACACTGAAAGGATTTTGGCCCGGGGGATGACCCACACACGGAAGAGCCAGTCAGTGGAGCCGATCCATTTGGCGTGCCGATCCCCACTCACGGCAAGTCCACTCGACGGCTCTATGGCTCGGCTCCATGGATTTTGGCCCGTCTGAAAATCCAGCAAGGCCGCTAGGTGGCGTGGGGCCACTTGAAATTTACCCACACACGGTGGAATATGGATCAGCCCGAGGCCGTTTGGCTCGTTGGCTCCGTCGTGAATGGCGGCCTTAAGTCTACAGGAGTACTAAAGGGAAGCATACTGCTAGAGCATGTGGAGGACCTCAGTTTTGAGCATTAGGTGGGCACTTCCACCATTTGGGAACATTTGGTAAAACTCCTGAAGGGAAGCCTTCACACTATAATCTTTAGCTACGCCACAAAAACGCTCATGTGGTATGGGGTTTACTGTGGTAGAAATTATCAAAATCTAGGATAATTTCTGGTGTCTCACTCCAGTAGTTACATCTGTTATTCTACACATCCTAATTGTCACTGAAAACTAAGATGGCAGAAGGCTCAATCCGTGAATAGTTAATCCCCTGCTGGTGACTCCTATAGCAGTGGCTTAGTGCACTGCTATAAAATCGTTAGGTACTTCATAATCCTTGTTAAGGAGGGGTTGCTTACATTAATCATGTAGCAAATCGAAATTTGTATCCCAAAAAATAACCATCTCTACAAATAATATGGTTTTGGAGAGTTTGGGTCTTTACGTTTTATATAAATAGCTCATTTGGTCATACTATGGAAGACTGGTAAGTGGTTTCATAAAGTTGCTCAAATGTGAGACTTGCCTATCTGTTGTATGTATGTGTCTAAATTTGACTGTTGCTATTATTGTATTACGTCTTGAGATAAACGTTTTAATTGTTATTATAGGTTTATGAGAACTGCCAGGTGCCGATCGAGCTGATGAAGGTCAACACATCACGGGACGATCAGGATGTCCGGTTTTCTCTGAGTTCCGGACCGGATTCTGACTACTTCCGGGTCGACCCCAGGAACGGATCCCTATTCCTGGTCATCTCGCCAGACCGTGAGGCTGTGTCCGAGCTTCAGGCCAAAGTCAAAGTAGTTTTGTCCAAGAGATCGAGGAACTTGGCGCACGTTATTTACCCTGTGTACCCGAGCGACATAGGTAATAAGATAAGGGATAAGGCTCGTATCATCAGCACCGCAAACAGTTAGTACAACAACTTCACTACTTTACCTACTTAACGAACTTACCTAACTGTGACTTGTGATGTATATAAAAACCAGACTAACATTATAATCTACCTACAGTGCTTTTAGTCCTTATTTGTTCGTAAACAAGTTTCTTGCCAACATTTCAATAAATGAGCCTTTGTGATATTCTGAAAGGATTATACATATTCATATTTTGAACTGGTACCTTACCTGCCTCAATTTATTGTCAACCAGAATGTTAACTTCTAAATTACTACCACAATTTGAAATTGGGATGGCAGATTGTTATGAATAAATGCATTGTTTTTCACTTATGAAGGTAGGAACGGTCAGATTAGGCCAGGAAAGATAAGGTAGTCTACCTAACTTATTACGTTATTGAATCACATTTCGGATTAGCCGTTGGTAAGCTACCTAACTACTTCCTTGTGTAGATAGCTTCCGTCATTCTAGTTTTGTATCTATCTAGGTTCCTTTCCGCTTATCATCCTTGCACAAGAAAAGATACAAACCAGGCTTAGCGATGCCTTACATAGGTACGCAAACTCTAAAATTGTTATTTGATTTTCCGAAATGGGAGAATTTCAAGTAGGTACGTATTTTACATTATTTGACCTTTTTTGCAGACACTTGGTAATTTATTACTTTGTAATTGACGGCAAACGTGAGTGAAATCCCACCAACTACAGGGATCAATCCACTTAAAGTGTGCTATCGTTACAATTTATGCTCCTCTGTGCTAGCTCAGATAGTAGGTACGTAACATCTACCAGACCACGATTATATAGAAACGAATCGAACATGGTTTAATCATAATCCCAAGCGTACACCTTGGAGACACCACTGGAGGTGTCTCATTAATATCCATTACAGCAAGAAGTTGCTGTGGTAGGTTCGGAACTGTGGTAGACTGTCCTCTACAGGTGAAGGTGCGATTGAAAAAATCGGCAAAGGCCTCGGATGAGGCTCTTGATAGGTTCCGGGGCGAGGCTACTTCCGATGACGGCGAATGAGAGTCGGAGGCCGATGGGGAGAGTGACGATCGGAAGGAATCCCTACGTCTTTTCCTCCTTAAGGCCTTTTCAGGCGTGTCGTAATAATAATCTGCATGAAGATGCGATGATATACGATGATATTCCCTCGACCTCATTCTGCTCCGCCTGTCTCTAACCTCATCTTCGTCGGATGACTCCGTGAGGTTATATATAGATTCTATGGGTGTCTTCAGTATTGATTGTAGAGATCGGTTACGGTCTTTCCCGAACTTTATGTCCTGAAAAGGATGAAAAGGTGGAGGGACCGGTTTTTTTCCCGAAGGTGACGCCCATTTCACAAGTACCGCGGTTTTGGAAACCCAAGCTTCCTCCAAGGCAGAACCAACGCCACGTTGGAAATCCTTATTCCCGGATAAACTATTTTCCAGACGCATCGTCGACAATTATTTTGTCAAACCTGACATAAACACTTTCGAACAATTCTTTCTAAGTTGTCCGCACTCCGATTTTTGTAAGAAAATGGTAGAAATTATGAGATTTCGAACGACTCACGGACAGGATTACTCGCAATCCTTATCCGTGGAAAAACTATTTTCCGGACGCATCGTCGACAAATATTTTGTCAAACTGGACATAAACACTTCCGAACAATTCTTTCTAAATCGTCCGCACTCCCGATTTTCGTAAGAAAATGGTAGAAATTATGTGATTTTGATCGAACTCGCGGACAGAGATTACTCGCAACACTGTAAAAACTCGAAGTGACATGTCGGAGCCTGGAACATTCTGGGCCGGCGAGGCGCAGGAGTGCCAACAGAATAGAACGAATAGTCCGTTTTTCGTTTTAAAAACCACGCCTTTGCGGGTTTTTTCAAATTATTTCTTTGAAATTTACCGCAACACAGTAAGAGCACTAGAGCTGCGTAAGTATACAGTCTTCTACAAAGACCGTAGTATAATTACAATTTATGCTCCTCTGTGCTAGCTCAGATAGTAGGTATGTAACATCTACCAGACTACGATTATATAGAAACGAATCGAACATGGTTTAATCATAATCCCAAGCGTACTCAGGCGCAAATTTCTTCACTTAACTTCTCGGGGTTTACTTTGGAAAAAAGTTTCAGGCACTGTGGCTTATGCACTTCCCCATGTTGAGGCTCCTTTAATTTAAAAGAGGTCCTTTGGCGGGACTTTTTGATATTAAGGGTGGTCCTCCACTGGAAGCGACTATGCGACTAAGCGTTTTCGTCCGTATACAAGCGACTAATCCCATAAGCTTAAAACGTATTAGAGCTCCTCCACTGCAAGCTACATGAGCGACGTGACTCCACGTGTTTTGAGGCGACGAGCGACTGATCCCATCCGGATGGGATCAGTCGCTTGTCTTTGAGCGACCTGGCTTCCCCCTCCTATGTTTTCTCGGCGCACCCTTCGACTGTGAACGGCGAACCTCAACATCTACAGGACTATTATGTTAATTTTCCAGAGGAGTTACGTTGAACTTTTCACTTTTGCGCCTCAATTACATTACCTTGTTAAAATTAACACTCACTATCAAAAACGTATTTTCTTTAGGAGTTACGCTGAATTTTTTGTTTCTGTACTTTCATTACATTCCCTTATTATGATTAACAACAATAATTACAAGTAAAAACGTAATAATTATCTGGTTTTAATACTTTACTACCTGAGAGTCACACACGCGTTCTGCTGGTGAGATCGTGTCCCTGAAGTTGGACGATTTGGTGATCGAAGCTTGTATAGCATTCAAGATGTAATCGTACGTTTGTAGGTCCATCCTATAATAATTTCGAAACTTCTCTGAATCTCCCTTCAGCTCGTCGTGGAGGTGGTTGAATTCACCCAAACTTTGCCTCCTTGTCAATATTGGGTTCATCCAGAACATTCGTTTCCTTCTCATCCGAAGGAAATTTACGAGAGCATTATCCAGCAAATAATAACTATCTATGTCGTTCATTTTACCAAAAATAAATGCAGTCTACTACACACCACCACAGACTTCGCGCGACTAAGTCGCCTCCAATGGAGGAGCTCAGTCGCGTCCCAGTCGCCTCGCGGAAGTCGCCTTGTCGCTAAGTCGCTTGAATATGCTTCCAGTGGAGGACCAGGCTAAATCTTCAAGTCGCTTAAAACGAACTCTGTCGGGGTTTTTCGGAGAAATACTACACGTGAAACGTCCTCAAGTGCCTGAGCGATATAATAATGACCAGTGAGGATCCCTATCATAGTTCTGAGTTTTCGCTATTTTTTTATTAGACAAGATGCTTGTTTAGTGCCACAGGATGTGACCAGCATTCTAGTCAGCTCTACTTATCAGTTTCTCTATTCCAGAAAATATTTAGATCCTGTGTGATCCATGTTTTGATTTGCAAACATTTTTGGAAATGCAGTTGGTTGGGGAGGGGGGGGGGTTCCTGATCCTGCCCATGCCAAACGGTCCACATTAACGTTCCGAGCGGTGCCGATTTTGGTGGAAACTCCTTGTGACGGGACCTGTTTTTTCGAGAGAAAGGGCGCGAAAATGTTACTGAACTGGGGCTTTGATATCAATGGGGAACGAAACGGAACGCATTCTTTCGGAATAAGGGTGTTAAACTCCACAGCCAACAGAATGCGTGGTAATCTCGTCAGAAGGCAGAACATAGGAGCCTATGTGCTCTGTGTGTTGGATCTATCGATCCAATCCGGGTGAATCGAACAAGGGGGCCTGGATCGATCGATCCATTCCGCTCGGAACGTGTTAATGTTGCCATCATGATTCTCATGACCTGGTATTCATTGTATAGTATTTTGTTATTAAAAAATAGATTGTTCAGATAATTCTTTGTTTTCAACCAGTTTGGAGATTGTAGGGAGATTAAGGAGTGTTTTAGCCTGACTGTTAGTAAAAATGTGAATTGTTTTGCTAAATGTGTGGTTTAGTAGGGTGACCAGGCATTCGAAATACAGTTGCGAGTTCGTTGAGGCTATAGATGCTGCGGCTTTCAGACTAGGCATGAACACTCCAGCTCCAGAGTTTGGTTCAGATTCTCTTCGATTTTAGCGCCATCAGTGTAACAATTGTTATACCTATGGTATCCACAGGAGCCTGTTGACAATATTTCGAAAGTGGTTTTCAGATTCCAGAAATGTTTCTCCGGAGGGCATTAGGATTTCTGGTGCGTAAGCATTGGCAGCTTGTTTTATGTACGTGTCTCTTACTTGAGTGTAATGGGAGAGATGCCTGGTGTCATGCACTCATTCTCCCAAAACGTTCAACCCTACTACGGCTTGCATGGAATTTACCATTGTGAGAGTATCCAATGGTGCTAGCCCTAGATAATTTGAATGTACAAGATACTAATTTAGAATATTTTTCATCTGGTGTAAACTGATTGCATTGGATAACAGAATATCTTAAAGTCTTGGAGAATACAAATGTTTGAAGTGTCTTCTTATAGAAATGTTATCAAGAAATACAGTTACGAATTTATTTGGGACTAATAGCACCTAAATCTAGATGGAGACTGTGGACCCACGGTATTGTACATTATTTTTACTTGTACCTACCTAACTGTAAGACTGTGGTGGACGTGTACATAATATGTGACTCATAGGTACTTCAACTTTTATATAGTACATACTTGGACGTGGTATCTCGAATCTTAGAACTAGAATGTTCAAAAATGACATTGTAAGAAAGAGCATGCATTTAAACCTACCAAACTGAACGACGAAAACCACCCTTCTATTGAATTGTTTAAGAATAGGTCACGCAGTAGGTACCTAACGTTGCTAGTTTCTCCATTGCAACGACAGAGAAACCGGCAAGGTTTCAGCATGTGACCTATACCTATCTTCATACTGGTTTTGAAAATGATGTTGAAATTGAACAGGACCATCATAGGTTCTTATAATATGTGCTTTTCAGCTGGTGGATTTTTTTATTCTGATTTTAAGAACCTACATATCTTTTAGTACCTAAACATAAACTAATAAATTTTTGGGTTATATGTAAAAGTCAGTTATTGTGAAAAATAACTAAAACTTACCAAAACCAAGGTGGAATAGACTCAAGCAATTTTCAACGCTTGGGACAACCTTGGGGTCCGTTCGACAAAACTTGGAAACTCCGAGTTTCCAAATTGAAATTTTGGATGGGTGGGTGTATGTTTGTGTGTGTGTCATTCTTTTCGTTGGCCAGCAATTTTTGAGCACATTAAATTGGTAAAATTTCAAAAAATGTACTAATAAAATCACCAAAAATGGATATAAATGGCTAAAAATCTTTTGCTTAAATAAAGTTTTATAACTATAAAATAGAATATTACAAAACTTAATCACAAAATTGGGCTGAAAAATATACTTAAAAATCATAAAATTTGCTAAAAAATCGATAAAAACTCAAAAAAAAAGCTGAAAATTCAAAACATCTACCTATTTGAATAGGAGATTATTATTTAGAATACGTTTCCCCATAAAATTAATAGTTTACGATTTCCTAGCTCGAATTTCAAAACAATTTCAAATTATAGAATACAATAATTTACGAAAATTCGCTCATAAGATCATGCTGCATGACTGGAACTTTCTGGGATTTTTTGAGCTATACATGTGAAAAAGTCCAGTCATGCAGCATGACCCCATGAGCGAATTTTTGAAGAAATCTTCGACATTTCAGTCGCTATTGATCGTGTAGAGAAATTTACAACTATCGAACGGCATTATTTCGATTTTTGACTGATTTTTCAACTTTGAAATTTTTGAAAACTTGATACATATTCTTATAGGAAATTTTACGCTGATTCCGAATATACCACATGTTAGTATGCTGAAAAAATTATTTCGCACAACAAATCGCAAAAAGCAGGCTATTTTGAAATTTTTGACTACATTTTTGAAAATTTCAACCCGAAGATGTAATCCGATCATGCTGGCCAACGGACTTGAACTTTCGTTTTGTGTCCTTAACATTTTAAAATTTGTTTGAAGTTTCTAGCACAATTCTACGGACAGTTATCGTCTGGAATGACACATACATACATATATACATATATACATACATACATACATACATTTTAAAAAATGCGTTAAACTTCAGAATATGATTCAGAATAGCCTAAAACGGATTTCTGCATAAAATGTTTTCAAAAATTCACATTCTACAAATTTTGAGGCGAGAGCAATAGCTTAATTTTCTTCATAAATTCGCTAAAAAGGGTTAAACTCCAGGAATCGTTTCAGAATGACTCAAAACGGATCACCAAGAAGAAAATTCTAGCTTTTTTTTTTTCAAATTTCAAAGCTTTAGGAAAAACTTTATTATAGAAGAATCTTGGAGTGGCTTGCGTTTCGCTAGGTGGCCTTTCTATGCATTAGCTGTATAAGGTATGAGTACCTACTGTAGGTATGGCTATCTACTATCACCCAATCTTTTGCAAAAAGAAGTTGTTTATTCCAATAAAATTATTGTCGTCTATTTGGGTGGGTGCATTTCAGTCCATGTCATATCAATAGAAAAAGATCTCATTCACTGGTTATGCGTGTTCTTTGAATTTGTAATATATTAAAATAGGTGAGTGAGGAGGAGCATCATGGACGGAAAGTAGTGATAAATCATGCGCTTCGTTTCTCTAAAAGAATTGGGAAGAACTCCTATAAGCATATCTTCTTTATCTTCAGGTTCGCCCGGCAAAGCACAAAGATGAGAATGGAGAGTTGAATTCTTACATGCCGTTCCTTTTGGGCAATTGCTACATGCTGGGCCTTGCATGTAGACTTGTGAGCCATTTATGCTTCCAGGGCCATAATTGCAAACTACCATTTTTCCTCTTTTTAGATAAGCAGCTCTCGGAACCAGAGTAACTGCACCGCATCCAATCTTGTATGTTGTTGCCCATATAATGTTGGTAAAATTCGCCCATGTCTTACCAAACTCATAACTATTCAATAAGCTTGGTGCGTCAGTGTTTAATATCTCATCCGCCCAAGGTTTAAAACCGTCTTCTATTGGACCATCAGTTCTATCTATAAAATCCATGTTCTGACCAACGTTTGGAAACGTTTGGGTACGGCGACATGCATCGTGATCATGCTCTACTTGATAAGCCCACCTGAGAGCTACTTTTGCTAAATCGTCGTCCCAAGTCACATGCCTCATATTAGCGGCAGGGGGCCACGTTGGCATAACTCCGCTGGCCATCCTATCTCTGTAGGTGTTGTGATACACTAGCAGAAGTTCCTTTTCACGGTCAGTCAAATGCGTAACGATATTGAAATAATGTTCATTCTCTTTTTGTTCCTTGTATTTACACATAGTATTTTCTTCTTTTTTACCGTTGGCATCGCACTTGGCTGCTTCAGAACACCAATCCCATGCAGCTTTACAAACATGTACAGATAGAATGGTAGCCACCGTAGTTGTCAAGAATGCCGTATTCATTCTAAAAAAGAAAAATTCCATGACTTTTTTTTATCATTAATCACCATCATAATTGGTAAGATATATGATATTGTACCTGGTATACCACTGTATATCTGGTGATATACCACTGTATCACTGGTATTCAACAGTGGTTTTCAGTCTGTGACTGGATGACTGCGAACATCCCCTGCATCAGATGCAGGGTGGTTTTATCAACGTTACTGTATGTTAACCGTGGGTATAAGAATTTTTTTACTATTTTCGGCCGGATTCTCTTTACAAGAGGCAAAAAAATGATGTTTTGCTTGCAACTAAAGGGGACACTAAAATTGCTCCTAAAATATACCTACATCCTGCCTCGTCTTGCAAACATCCTTACTGATTAAGAGTAGATTGGGGCCTTCCAATATTTTGCAGATCGTCAGTTTTTGGTTCCTCCAGAGAATGCAAAAGATGCATGTAGAAGTCCGCGAGTATTCCGCTTTTATTTTTTCACCTATCATCGAGATAACTTTTGAAGATGAGCCCAATACAGTATCAGAATAGGAATAAGGGGAAAAAAGTCCAGTCATGCAGCATGACCCCATGAGCGAATTTTTGAAGAAATCTTCGACATTTCAGTCGCTATTGATCGTGTAGAGAAATTTTAGTTTATGATTTTGATAGACAAACATGGAATCAAATTATTAAAAATAATTAGGAGGTACTCATACTTTATTATTATTAAACTAATCTTGTAGATTTAAAGACAAATGTAGGTAAATATTCATAGATTTCGATGAATCTGAATTTGGACAATGTTTCATGCAAATATTACCGATTTTTACAACTAGTGAACGGCATTTAGATTTTTGACTGATTTTTCAACTTTGAAATTTTTGAAAACATGATACATATTCTTATAGGAAATTTTACGCTGATTCCGAATATACCACATGAAAAAATTATTTCGCACAACAAATCGCAAAAAACAGGCTATTTTGAAATGTTTGACTAAATTTTTGAAAATTTCAACCCGAAGATGTAATCCGATCATGCTGGCCAACGAACTTGAACTTTCGTTTTGTGTCCTTAACATTTTAAAATTTGTTTGAAGTTTCTAGCACAATTCTACGGACAGTTATCGTCTGGAATGACACATACATACATACATACATACATTAAAAAAAATGCGTTAAACTTCAGAATGTGATTCAGAATAGCCTGAAACGGATTTCTGCATAAAATTTTTTCAAAAAATCACATTCTACAAATTTTGAGGCGAGAGCAATAGCTTAATTTTCTTCAAAAATTCGCTAAAAGTGGTGGGCGGCATCTTTAAATTGATGATTGATTTGTGGATATACAAAACCTAGCTCATTCTTAAGCACAATAAGAAATTTTACAACATGAATTTCGACAAGCTAAAGCTATTTGATAAAATCTTACATTTACAGTTTCAGTGCCATCCCAAGGTTTTTCCGTTAGCACTAGGAAAATCAATAGAACTAATGACCGTATCGATCAATTCATTGTGTCCTACAAAGATGTGCTGGCAACCTTAGCAAAAGTTCTATCAAGAACATCTATAAAAGATGCAACGTCGTTCTGTTCACTGCTTACAACCTACCACAGGTGGAAAAAGTAATCAGTAATTTGTGCTGTTATTATTAGCATTCCTAAACCATCGTTTTAATGTTGCATGTCCTATAATTGAAAAAAAAAAAATAAAATAAAAGTTGATTTCAGTGGTTTGCAAAGTAAGACGCTCAGAATTTTTATGAAGACCATGCAAATTCAAAGTAATTTCCAATGTCTATGGATACTATACGGTCACGGACAATATTTCAATCAAAATCATGTTATGGAATTTTTTTAAATAATTTTTCTCGTCACAGGTGGTGCATTTAAAGATCGGCGTGTGATTTTTATCGAAAAATCGTTTTGGGCTGAACTGGGTTATCCACCGAATGGGATGATTTTGAGGAACTCAGCAGACGAGTTGGTTTTGGAGTGGTTGGGGTTGTTCAGTCTTACTGAACAGAGTAAAAATCTGAAGCAGCTTATACCGTCCCAGCTTTTGCTTCAGTCGAGCCAGCACTGGCAATTTGAAGATGGGGTGGTGGCTAAAGCCGCGGTCACACTAGGCTGTTTGGCAGCCGCTTTTAACCAGCCGATTGTAATATTGCCAGCAAGCAGCCTAGTCTGACCCAGAACCAGCGGCTGGTGAATGCCAGCGGGCTGGTGTTTACTAGCCAGAATCGGAAGTTGAACATGTTTAACATGTAGCGCTGCCTACCCTCCGCTGGCAGTCACGTGACCTCCTTGCTGGCGCTAGCCAGCCAATGTGAACCCCTAGTAGCTCACAAGCGGCTGGTGAATTAACATCTGGTGTCTAGTTTGTTTTATGCAAGCAGTGTTGGTTTCGTTAACTGTATTTTCTATTAATTTTTTTCTGTTAATTAACAGTGAATATGGCCGATAGTTTCTTCTTAATATCCAGGATCTAACCCACCATCGCCTTTTCTTCTGTTTCAACATCTGTTCACACAACTCTTCAACTCCAATATTCAACACACGTCTCAGGAGTTCATGACTCACGCCAATAGATGACATGTTGCACACAACACACATACAATGTTTTCAAGTCATCAACTGCTGTAAAAACTGTACTAGCGGCTAGTTAGTAGCATAATGTGAACCCTTCAGATCCGCTAGCTGATGGCAATATTTACCAGTGGCTGATTAGTAGCAGCTGCTAAACAGCCTAGTGTGACCGTGGCTTAAGAACAATAGAATACCCACCAGCCTTGGCTGTTGCATGTATATGGGTACTTGAAACACCAAGTGGGAAGCCCAGTCAAGAACACACTGCAAAGCGAACTCTAGCAGAAAGCCTGCCAAAATCTAGTTGGTAGTTTTGCTTTCTAAATTCTAATTCTTTCTATTGTCCAGAATGACATGTACTGTCATATATATGTTAAACACCTGGAATCATTTCAGAATACATCAAGGCTAGGTTCTCAATTGTGGAGTGTGTGGGAGGGGGTAGGGGTTATGAGGCGTGGAAGGTGTGAGGAGCGAGAAAGGAACTAGGAAAGAGATAAAATTAACTTTCCACATTACACAAGTTGCATCATATAATGATATCACCTTCAATCTTGATCAGATTGAATGTACATCCTTGTAGACACGTGACAAGCCTTTTTAGCTTAGATTTGTCAGTGGAAGCGATGGAAAGAAGGATCAACTCGATTTTTTGTCATTCCGGCGTTTGAATGAATTTGTTAAGAAGCTTGGGAAGCTATGACTCTATGAAGCTATAACTCATTGGCTGGGAATCGGTGGTTTGAGAGAACAACGATAAGGTTATACAACATTTAAACATTATTTAAATTGATATAGTTGCGGATCGAATTCCCGAATCTCAGCGTATATATTTTTAGAAATTCTATATAAGCTGCCTATGATTGGAAAGTAGCCTCTCTCCCCTCCCACAGCTGCTACTCTCCTAGTAGTTGGGCCATCGTCCGAGAGGCTATGTGGGGGTGACGCTGCGAGCTGACACAAGCTATAGCGCTAAAAGCAGGGTGATGGTATACATTAGAGCCATGTCATACGAGCGCTATTGCCGTCGTGCAGATGCCGTCGCGTTAAAGTCGCTCCAAACCGGCAATGGGGTTCTTATGGAGCATGTCATACGGACGCTAATGCCGTCGGCGAGTCCGCGTTGGCTGTGCTCAGCGTACGGCTAACGTGCGAGTCCGCGTTAGCCGTACGCTGAGCACAGCCAACGCGGACGGTCGCGTTAGCGACGCGGCACACGTGACGCCGGGACCCTGTCATACAGAGCGCTAGCGCCAGCAGGACGCATTTGCCGCGTGAGCACTGGCAAAACAACTGGAACACCTTTGGAGTGATCATTACGATATTTGATACGGCAAATGCGCCCGGAAGACAGTACGTATGACAGGCACCTGGCGTTGGCGGGAAGGCATCAACGCGACGCATTTGTCGTCACGTATGACATGTACTTTTACGGCATCTGCACGACGACAATAGCGCTCGTATGACATGGCCCTTAGAGAGTTTTAGTTTTCCATGGGGTCCCCAGTCCATGAACACGATTCTTGGAAACTCACAAGACAAGGTGTTAACCTGCAAGGTCCCTCCCGTTTGTCACGGGACCCCCCCTCCATACGGTTTCTTATCCTAACCTTCAACATATGTCACCCTTACTGTTGAAGATTATTCTTGGCAGCAAATCCTTCAAAATAGGCTAGGAATGCATCTTCAAATTCACCATCATCAACTATATTGACCCATTCATTTTAATTCTTCTTCCATGACGAGTTGAACAATAACAAAATTATGACAACCTAAGGGAGTTCGCACACGGGGGCGTTGCGCAGGCGAGGCGAGAAAGGGAAGGTGCAGGGTTCCAACGTCAGTTGCCTTGAATTTTCGCTTGATGATGGATCGTTCCTCTTCGTCAAGCTATGATGTGATGAGTACTACAATATCAGCAGATCAAGAAACTCTCGTAGAGAAAGGGTTCACCTCTACTTGAGGAAAAAAAACAGCATCACTAACTTTTCATCGCAGCTAAGGAATTGAGCGTTTCCGATTTTAAGTTTTTGATATTTTACCGATTGTCGAAACTTCTCTCCATCGCCTCGCCTACGCCTCTCTCCCTTCCCTCTTCCCCAACGACCCATGTGCGGTCCTCTGCTACTTTACATTGGCCCATAACTACGGTGACCATACGTCCCGATTTTATCGGGACAGTCCCGATTTTAAAGCCTGTGTCCCGGGGTCCCGAATTGGGAAAGAAATGTCCCGATTTTCACCAATAAAGATTTTTTCAAACCAAATCATCATCAGTCTGGAGATGATCGAAATAAGCGTTCCTAATCTCAAAACTCTGGTAGAATTTGCTCTTTCTTTACCAGGAACAAATGCTTCAGTCGAGCGAGCTTTCTCATTGATAAACAACTTTTGGACCGCAGAAAAATCTTCAATGGCACTAGACTGTGTTAAAGCATTACTAATTGTCCAAATGAATATTTCTTTGTCGTGTGTTGAAATGTTCGACAAATAAGAAAAGACTACTCCTTGCTGAGAGCACTTTCCTCAACGCAGAAGTAAGACTGGAGTAAAAGGAGTACCCCTGGCCGTAGTGAAAAAATATAACAAGAACAATGATGTAAACAGACTGCTTGCTCTGTTAACTTTTATTTTTTCATTTTTTGGAAAATTAATGTTTGTTTATTTGACTATAAAAACTTACCAGTTGTTCGTGAAGTTCAGTTTGTTCGTGCAAAAGGTACATATTCTTTCTGTGTATGTAATAAACTTCTTGAAATTATTTTGTCATGTAATTCTTAGTGCCACATTCTTTAATGAATATTACATATTTTTAGTTTGATACGAAGCTCTTAATAAACCAATGTTTGAATGGATGAAATAGGTTTAAAAACAAACTTTTAAATGGTAAAAAATTCAAACTTAACGGGGTGGACCCCCGGACCCCCCTCCCCATGGAGGAGATTCTATACCCCTCAGACCCCCTTGATAGGTCTATCCGTCCCGATTTTGCTTGAGATAAATATGGTCACTGTACCCATAACGCCCCCGTGTGCGAGCTGCCTAATTCATTAGGTAGTAGTTGCAACTAGTAAAGGTCATTTTCCTTGTCGACTCTCGAAAGAGGGTGAGAACAACAAGAGAAATCTCTTATCAGCCCTCACAGACACTTTGTCGGATGCCATAGGTGTAAAGCCGATTTCACATGGAGCGGTATGTCCGGAGACGGAACGCAATGTGATTGGCTGTTGGGACAACAGTTGAGGATGGTGGCTGCCATGTTGACGGTATGGGCGGTAGGAGGTCGGCGGTAGAAATTTGTATACCGTCGCCGCTTGCCGTCGAGCGTTGCGCAAGCTCATTGGACAGGAATGTTGATAACCTCAAGTAGAGGTTTCAGATCAGAGAGGGTTTCAGTAGGAAAGTTTATGATTCCGTTCACCAAGGTGCCGTTTCATGTGAACAACGTGCCGCATTCCGCCGCCCCCTCCACTGGATTTTTTGGCCTTCCGTCTTTCCGGTTGTACGCTCATACCGCTCCATGTGAAACCGGCTTAAGGTCGTTAGGAGTCGCATGGGGGGTATTAACGGAACTGGAGCTGCTTCGTGTTTGTAAGTATGTGGTCATCATCAGATCAGGTGATAATGCCTCATGGCGTTCTATAGAAATCAACAACTCTCTGTTAAGTATGTAGTGTAACATTCTATAGTGCTCTAGAAATATCTTGAGACTCGAGAAAATGCGATGTTGCCAGAATGTAAACTGAAATGTGTAACAGAGTTACCTCCTGAGAGGCCCATCAAGCTCCCGTCAGAGCACCAGAGATAGCGCTGTCGGCGTCCCGTTGAGGAATCAATGGGAACCACGCGCTGTTCTCGATCATTTTTGGCAGCTGGTTTGGCGTTGGATGGATTCCAGGTGACTGGAAAATCAACCTTCCCCGAACATGGCTCATTAAAAGCTATTAGTAGGGGTGGTATCTCTCTGACGGGATGCTGTTACTCTCCTCTACCTGATTTATGAGGATTTAGGCCCCCATTGCACCTCTGGGGGGGGGGCACCTAAATTCCTTATAAGTTTTGGACATTTTACCGAATGTCGAAACTTCTCTCCAGCGCCTCGCCTATGCCTCTCTCCCTTCCCTCTTCCCCAACGACCCATGTGCGGTCCTCTGCTACTTTACATTGGTACCTACTGCTCTATGCATCTCTCGCACGTCTCCCCAACACCTGGCTAGCGTAACGCCCCCGTTTGCGAGCTGCCTAATTCATTATAGTAATTGCGACTAGTAAAGGTCCATTTTCCTTGTCGACTCTCGAAAGAGGGTGAAAACAACTATGAGAAATCTCTTATCAGCCCTCACAGACACTTTGTCGGATGCCATAGGTGTAAGGTCGTTAGGAGTCACATGGGGGGTATAACGGAACTGGAGCTGCTTCGTGTTTGTATGTTTGTGGTCATCATCAGATCAGGTGATAATGCCTCATGGCGTTCTATAGAAATCAACAACTCTCTGTTAAGTATGTAGTGTAACATTCTATAGTGCTCTAGAAATATCTTGAGACTCGAGAAAATGCGATGTTGCCAGAATGTAAACTGAAATGACAGGAATATTCGTTTCCCACCCTTCAGGCCCTCCATTATTACACCAAGCGGCAACACTGTCAATGGCTTCCCTTCACCCCCTCGTCTGTAAGGCCAAATCTCAAGATATTTATCGGACATTGTAGATTTCATCATTTCATTCTTACGAGACAAAGCTATCGGAGAATCAATCTTCTGATTATACCACGATTCCACTAAACGACACTCCTTTGATTTAGAACATGCATCATGCATTTGTTACTGTCGAGGTCAATATTGAGTTTAAAATTTAGAGACGAAACTTTCTCAAACATTCAGAAACTGCGCAATATTTACTAATATCAACCTTATTTTTGTTAGGTATCTATATTAACTTGTTAGTTCCTATAGCAGTGGGTTACTAAGGATCACAATAATTATAGATTCCGACCTTTTGACCTGCAGTTTTACGAGTGAGGTTGTACCTACAGTTGTAAACTGGCAAAACTAACGGATTTGTGGAGATAGAATGAACCAGATATAAATATTAAGGTAGTGTAGGTAAATTTAGGATATTGGTTCATCACTTAGCCTGCATCTCAAAATATTCTACAATGGTCCTGAAATGATATGTAGATGGACACATGCAGAACAATATAAAATCAAAAAATCTGAGCTGTGCCCGCTCATCCAAGACATGAATGTAGATCATGTTTTACCATCACTTTAATTTCAGATAAATTGTGTCAGTACTGCGAGGGGAATACATCTCACAATACATCAATTCATTTCATATATTTATAATTTCCATATATTACCGATCATTTCGCTCCATATTTACGCAATCTACCCGTTTAGTGTTCATGCATACACTATAAAATTAATCATAAAGCTATGATTGTAGAGGCAATGGTCTGAAACAAAATTGATATCTACCGATTATATAATGTTTAGTAACTATAACATGGTGGGAACTATTAATAGTTAACATGCTTGCTACTAATATCAGGTGGTATTTGTACTTATATCATCAGAAAATCACTAAATCCGCTTAAAATCTGCAATTTCTTGATCGCAGTTCTGCTGTGGCTTCATAGACTCACACTTCACCAACAAAATTGTATCACAAGTTGTATAATATTTATGGAACCTAATTCATTTTAGCGAATTTTTGAAGAAAATTAAGCTATTGCTCTCGCCTCAAAATTTGTAGAATGTGAATTTTTGAAAAAATTTTATGCAGAAATCCGTTTCAGGCAATTCTGAATCATATTCTGAAGTTTAACGCATTTTTAATGTATGTATGTATGTATGTATGTATTTGTCATTCCAGACGATAACTGTCCGTAGAATTGTGCTAGAAACTTCAAACAAATTTTAAAATGTTAAGAACACAAAACGAAAGTCCAAGTTCGTTGGCCAGCATGATCGGATTACATCTTCGGGTTGAAATTTTCAAAAATGTAGTCAAACATTTCAAAATAACCTGTTTTTTGGCGATTTGTTGTATGAAATAATTTTTTCAGCATACTAACATGTGGTATATTCGGAATCAGCGTAAATTTTTCTATAAGAATATGTATCAAGTTTTCGAAAATTTCAAAGTTGAAAAATCAGTCAAAAATTGAAATAATGCTGTTCGCTAGTCCTAAAAATCGGTAGTATTTGCATGAAACATTGTCCAAATTCAGATAGAACTACTCTTATGGAAGTATCCCTGTATAACCAATCCTAGTACCATTCTGTTTAAAACGTAGGTAGTAGGTGCTTGTTAAAAAAAAAAAAAATGTAATCTCAACTGATGAGTTTACTCTGTGAAATATTCCGTCCTCCGATTCTCTCGGTCGCTCTCTTTAATGTTTTACGCTCAACTGTTTTAGGACTTGTAGCTTTAATACTGACTGTGGCTTAGAAAATATCAGCCATGAAATTATGAAGAAGTTCTATTTATGTACTTCTAAAATTTCTCTACACGATCAATAGCGACTGAAATGTCGAAGATTTCTTCAAAAATTCGCTCATGGGGTCATGCTGCATGACTGGACTTTTTTGTTTACCATTTACCAAACAAGGACTCACGGCGACTGTGAATCTAGCAAATTGTAAACATAATCCTACTTTACTCCTAGAGCAGAAATATGTTATGCCTGTATTTTTAGGGACATTTGGTAACCTAGATGACTCCGCTGACACGTGTCTTTTAACTAAGCGGAAGTTTGCACAATCATTGAAAATTACCCCATTCCAGCAGTGTTGCTTTTAGAAAACTTCATTAATTTGCTTAACTAAGCACTCATGGAATGATTCATTTTGGTAGTGCCCTTTCAGTAGCATTATTATGTTTACTAACTACATATGAGTGGTCATGTATAATTATGGTTAGGTGCATATTCTACATCTACTTCATGTTGGGGAAATGTCTTGAATATAAAATGATTACCTGCATAAATTATTATGATCTCGATTTAGATGATAATGAAGTGAAAATCGTCGTGAAAATCCGAGACGTGAATGACAATGTTCCCAAGTTTTCAACGAGTGGAAGACCCTATGTAGCAGCTGTCCCCACCACCGCCAGCTACGGATATCCCATCATCAAACTCCACGTGAGTAATATATCCATCAGATTGGTCATACCACTTATCTCTTTTCATAGCTTCATCCTTATGATTTTTGGTTTATTATTTTCAATAATGATCCTTCGTAATCGACCAAGAAAAAAATTGTAACCTCTATTCTTAGCCACCTATAGCACTGCTAGTAGCCGTACGACCCTCAGGGTAATGGCTAAATAGAAATACTTGAATGAGAGACTGGAAGACTATCGAGCTTGCTTCCAAAGAGGCTTCCTGAACATCTATGGGAAACAAGATGCTGCTCTTCATTCCATTTGCTCATTGCTTTGTACAGGGTGCGGCAGAGAGGACGGACGGTTTTAAAAAAATCATAAAATAGTTAATTTTTACTCAAAAACAAATTTATTGATGCAATCAGGTTCGCAAGGAAATAGCATTTGAGACAGTCAAGTGTGAAAAATCACATCAGGCATGGGTGGCCGAAATTGTTGATGCAGTGCTGGAGGTGTTCTTGGAAGTTCGCGTAGACTCTCTCCAACATTGTGGGCGACCGCCCACACAGCCCGAGCATCAATGGACGTTATTCACCCTCTCTTCCCTGGTCGCCTTATTTCCAGGTTTGGCGATGTTCATTGGCCTCCTCGGTTCCCAGATTTATCCATATTCAATTTTTTCTTATGGGGACACCTTAAGGCTAGAGTATACGAGAACAAGCCCCGAACTCTGGACGAATTGAAGGACGCAATTCGCGTGGAAGTCGCCCAAGTTGAGAGAGCTATGTTGGAGAGAACGCCCAAGAACGCCTCCAGCACGGCATCAACAATTTCGGCCACAACATGCCTTACGTGATTTTTCAATAATGAACCTTCGTAATCGACCAAAAAAAAAAAAAAAAATTGTAACCCCTATTCTTAGCCACCTATAGCACTGCTAGTAGCCATACGACCCTCAGGGTAATGGCTAAATAGAAATACTTGAACGAGAGACTGGAAGACTATCGAGCTTGTTTCCAAAGAGAATGGGCTTCCTGAACATCTATGGGAAACAAGATGCTGCTCTTCATTCCATTTGCTCATTGCTTTTGTTACCTCCATGCAGGCCACTTCTTACTTCCATCTGTTGCCAATATGAAAGGCTTGCTGAAATCAGGATAACATTCACAAAACAGGAGTTTTGTACTGTACATTAAATTGGGGGCTACATGTTTTGTTTATACCTTACTTTGTATATATATCCATGTTATTGTTGTGCTCCTAACCATTGCATTTTCCTCCCCACTGCACCCCTTCCTAATATTTGTGGTGAACCTTGCTTAAGTCCCCGCTTAGTTCCTGTGACTCCAGTGAGGGAATACCAACGCGATGTTTGGTCTATGTTGATTCTCCAGCATAGCACACTACACTTTGTACTTTAATCAATTGCTCTCCACATGAGCGACTATGTATTCAATCAACCACAATGATCTACAAATGGAAGCTGGACACCATCCTGGCTCCTGAATCCTGGCCAAGTGCTTTTGAGGAAGTTTGATCGAAGCTGAAAGGCTGTCCGTCCAGTGGACGCGATTTTGCACGAAGAGGCGAACAGGCGAATTCGCGCGAACGGTTCACCTCCCTTCAAACACACTGTCAACATCCATTTCGCTTGTTGGTGCGTTGAAAAACGAACTGGTTTGATTCTCGTCGCGTTCACCCCTTTTCGCCCCAGTTCGCTCAACCGCAGCTCTTGCAGTGGACGGGCTCTCAGTTAAAACAGTGTGTTTGAAAGGGAGGCGAACCGTTTGCGCGAATTCGCCTCTTTTCGCCTGTTCGCGCGAAATCGCGTCCACTGGACGGACAGCCTAAATTTTACCCTCTTGTGGAAGAAGTAACACTTCTTGACGGCCCTCATGGGTACGCATTGATCGGATACCCAAATATTTACAAAACTACTGTTTAGGAATTATTAGAGAAAAACTTTAAAATGGGCAAATTAAGTCATCTTTATGAGGCCGCCATTTTGTATTCCACCGATTTTGAGACGGGAGTCCAAGATTTTCTCACTCAGAACGGACTAAATTTTCAAAATCTAACCTCAAACCTTCTTCTCAAATGACTATTTTCGGCCTTAGCTCCATGAATATTAGGCAGTGGAATATAAAATTAGTTTGTTCTCAACAATGGTATTGTTGAGAATTGACGGGTCCAGGGGAAGAAAGATTTTTGTCAATTTTTGCCATTTTTCAGCAGAGTAAATCTAAAGTTTACTATTCCAGGAAGCTATTACAATGAGGTATAAAATAACTTTTGATGGATGCAGTGCTTTGCTTAGGATGTTTATTTCATGTAATAATAATAAAAAGTTGCAAATTGTAGAAACGACAGGTTTAAAAAATACAAAATTCAAGAGGTGTTTTGACATAAACCCCTTTTCACCAAAAATCACTCCATCTTTCGTCCTAATATTGATCTAATGTCTTCTTCCTCCAGTGGAATGTTATCAATATCTGCATCGTCGTTTGTACTTGTGTCAGTCTTCAAATTATCGTAAAATGGAATTGATTCAGTTTTCACCAAAAACTTCTTTAAATGTTGCAAATCTTTGTACTTGGCATTTTTAATGTTTAATGACTCAGGGTAAATTGGTCTCAAAGGAATTGAAACCCCCATTTTCTTCGCTGAGTTCTTCTTGCTTTTCGTTACTTTTCTTTGCGGTGCTTGCACCAAAACATTTTCCGTTTTAGCCGTCATATATCCTCCAGACTATGGCAACTTGAAATAGAAGACTGCGGTATTATTTTTGGTTACCTTGAGCATTTTCATTGGCCGAGTTTTTAATGGGCATTTTTTGGGGTATTTGCTTGACAAGTGCTCAGTCCAGTTTTGAAAAACGATTTCCTTTCCACAGTCAACCACGATGAACGGTGATGGCTTTACTCTACTATTTCTCAAAACTTAACGCCAGTCGTCAGGGGTTTCGGTGTACGTGTGATGTGGTTTCGAGCATTTTTGCCTGGGAAGAACGGTAATTGTCATGACGCGCTGTCTCGACATCTACCCTTCATGCCCAGAATGCATGTACAAATATCTTTCTTCACCGGCACTTACATTTTCCTCCCTTCAGTATCTTACGACAAAAACCTTTTTACGCCAAACCCATTACATGGTCTGTTAGTACCCTTCAACATCTAACAGATGGCGTTTTAATCTCATTTTCGACGAAAATTGACCAAAACCCTTCTTCCCCTGGACCCTTCAATTGTATTCATCAACAATTTTAATTGCTATTGCTTTTGTTCTTCCACAGTATAACAATGAAATTGCCTATCCGACCCATGATAAAAGTTACTAATTTGAAGAAAAATATGTTATATATAAATTTGAGAGAAAAAAAATGGCTGTGTTCAGGCTTCTGACGACGATGAAGGGCTAAACGGAGAGATCAGATACCAGATGCTCCTGAGAGATGAGAGCGAAGCAGCCAAATTCTCGGTGGACCCCGTGACAGGGCAAATCAAAGCGCTCATGAGCTTCCAGGATGAGGCTGGTCGAGTCTACGGTTTTGATGTCAAAGCTACAGACATGGCGGGCTCAGATGAAGGCCACTCTTCTATCGCCAATGTATTCGTAAGTGTCTATTTGAATTGTATCAACAGTATCTTTTCCTGTTTAACGAGTTCAATGTGACAGAGTCGTGATAACCACAATCAAAATCGGTACCTTCTTACTAAATTTGGTAAAAGTACGTTTAATCAGATAGTAATGACAATGAAATTTATGTCCTGTGTAACTTTTAGTGTTGGTCGAAGTTAGAATCAAATCGACTATCCATTGCTTCTACCAAACTGTTGTACCAAACATTGAATAGTTTTAGTTACTGCCAGATTAACGCACGATGGAAGGTTGCCGTAAAGTGGGGTGACTTGGTACAACTTCGAACTTCAACAAGTTGTAAATATGTCAAAAATCAACAATAAAGTGATAACTTTTGTTTTGAAACACGTTACGCTACTTCTTCTACAGAACCCACCTTTTGAAATTGTTTTATTTGCACCCTTTGTATTTTTAATTTTTTTTAAAGTGCTAATTTCCAAGTCACCCCCTGGGTGGGGTGACTTGGAAACCCCATTCAAAACGCCTCAGTTTTCATTTGTACATACTCCAGGGGCGTCTAGGAACACTGTTATGATTTTTTAAAAAGGTTGTAACAGAAATTCCATTTAAAAAAAAAGTATTTTATTATAAAATCACAAAACCATCAATTATCACAGAAGTTGGATCAAAAAAATTCAGACTTCTTTAAATTCACGTATTTTAACACCTTTCATATTCAAATATTGCTGCACAACCCATCTGACGTGCATAGATGTTAATGGAAAACCCCACTCACATACGATATCCAAATTTTTGCAGATGTAATTCTCTTCTTTTATTGATAACATACATTGGCCTCCATGTTTTTTGGGGTTCAAATTACGCACTTTGCGTCATAATGTGGATACATCTATCCCATACAATCTACTTGCATGTCTTAGCTTCATCTTCTTGTTTTTTATATCAGAAACTGCATTTTGAAGTGTTGCTTGGTCATAATCCATATACTTAAAACATTTTTTTTAACCAATTAGTGACCTACGACCACACAAAATGCACTATTTGGCTGGAAAATAATGAATCAAAATGTTGGGGTAACTTGGATCGGGGTTTCCAAGTCTCCAACATATGGAGTTTTTTGTTTACAAAATTATGAAAAAACGACCATGCACGAACGGAGGGGGGGGGGGGGGGTATGGCTTCGGCATTTGAAAGTATGTATCCACAGTAATCTGCCCTGAGAGTCTCGTCACCCTCGGACTGACGTTTAGTAACAAACGAACCTACGTTTGTTGTACTTCGAAAGTGCGGATATTACGATACAACATTCATAATTTAAAAATCCTAGAAATACTTTTATGAGCCTAACTTCATGCCACAAAATAGCCTAGAAACAGACAAAGAGAACCCGACCTCAAACAGCTGATAAATATTTATTCAGGACTGCCAACCCACCAACAACAAAATTTCGCCCAACTGATCCAAGTCACCCCACGTTTCCAAGTCACCCCACTTGACGGTATGTGATTATCCTGTTAGTGGCTGTTCCAGAGTTGGTCGTAATCGTAATCATAATTAAAATGACGAGTAAAATCATAGGGTTTTAGAGTTGTGATTACAAATACGATTATAATGACAGAACCTGAAGATATGATTACGATTATGATTACATTCGTATTCAGTTTTTCTATAATTATATTTGTAATCACTACTTTTTTTGCGATTACGACTGTAATCACAAGTTTTTTATGTGATTTTGGCCGTAACAGCCGATGTTCCCTATAAATAAGCCCATTACTCAGATTTTTCCCTTCAATTACAGCCATAAATATAATGTTTCGTGTGATTGCAGCCGTAATCTTAGTTTTATCTGCGATTTCTGCTGTAATCTTAGTTTTTTCTGTGAATACAAGCGTAATCACACAACAATTTTAACCACAAGAAAAACTAAGACTACGGCAGTAATCACACACAAAAAATAAGGAAAAATTATGATTATGACTGTAATTACAGGGAAAAATCTGCGGTAACGGTATATAGGTTACATCGGTTGTTACAGCCAAAATCACATTAAAAACTTGTAATTACAGTCGTAATCGCAAAAAAGTTGTGATTACTAATATAATTATAAAAAAACTAAATACGAATGTAATCATAATCGTAATCATATCTCCAGGTTCTGTGATTATAGGTAATCATAATTCTGTACCTCAGAGGTCGATTATCGTAAGTGACATTTTGGCGATTTTACAGGAGAGCCAAAAGAAGTTGTGGGCACACCTATTTTGATCCCTATGGCCCATTCTGATGACTTTATCATGCTCAAATTAATTAATTTGAGCATGATAAAGTCATCAGAATGGGCCATAGGGATCAAAATAGGTGTGCCCACAACTTCTTTTGGCTCTCCTGTAAAATCGCCAAATTAATTTGTTTGAGCATGATAAAGTCATCAGAATGGGCCATAGGGATCAAAATAGGTGTGCCCACAACTTCTTTTGGATCTCCTGTAAAATCGCCAAAATGTCACTTACGATAATCGACCTCTGAGGTACAGAATTGCAAACACAACTCTAAAACCCTATTATAGTAATCAACAAGTGTATGATAAGGTTTTGTGTTTTTGGTTTTTCATTCCAAGTGCCTACCAGAAATGCGCTACTCGTCATTAAATGCGTGTTTTGTATCAAATTATGAACTCGCGGCAGGATAGGCAAATTATTTTATTTAATTTCTCATGCGTACTTATCTAGATTGCTCAAGTCAATGAAAAAGTTCCAGTCATGCAGCATGATCGATCGTATGAGCGAATTTTCGTAAATTATTGTACTACGAGTATATTATGTTATATTGTTTCGAAAATGAAAGACTTTGAGGGAAAAAATTGTTAACTACCAATTTTATGGCAAAAATACGAAAAAAAATACGAAATAAATTCGTGATAAATCAAGAGCGATTTATCAAGTAAATGTCCTAAAGAGTATGTAGCCTCCTACAGCTTCAGCTTCCTAGAGTGTAAAGTATAGAAATTAGCTTTAAAAGCCACTCATCTGATCCGGACCCTGGACATCGTCAAGTAAATGTCCTAAAGAGGCTACATACGAAATTACAGCTTCCTAGAGTGTAAAGCATAGAAATTAGCTTTAAGAGCCACACATCTGATCCGGACCCTGAGCATCGTCAAGTAAATGTCCTAAAGAGGCTACATACGAAATTACAGCTTCCTAGATTGTAAAGCATAGAAATTAGCTTTAAGAGCCACACATCTGATCCGGACCCTGAGCATCGTCAAGTAAATGTCCTAAAGAGGCTACAAACGAAATTACAGCTTCCTAGAGTGTAAGGTATAGAAATTACCTATTCAAATTATTTAACCTCCGCTTCACAAATCAAACCGTTTTCGTAATACTCAGATCACCTGCTATGAATCAAATCATCGAAACACAAGCTCAATGAAATCATCAGAAATTAACAAGCGGTTGCAATCATGTTCACAATATCAATTATTGAGAATGATCACCTGTGTGTAAACAATTATTTATATAACCATGCTCATAACTCAGTTTGTTGGACACGCACTTCGCAGTAGTTAACATAATATTGTTGGATAAATCGAGAGCTTTCGAACGAATGGTCAACGAATTTTGTGGGATGAAAAACGACGAAGTACCATATCCCTAGCAACGACTCGGTTGTACGTGAAAATCATCCGTCACACATTTCGTTACCATCCCGCGTTCCATTTTCGGCTAGTTAGTCCATGGCTAAAACACATTCTGTGTTAAAACTTGTTTTAAATAATATTCTGCGATTCAAAAAGAGATTTTGGATTTTTACCTTTTTTGCCGTTTTGATCGATTTTTAGCATATTTTAATGAAATTAAAGTACATTTTTCAGCATAATTTTGTACATACATTTTTTATTGTTCTATCTTATGTAAATGCAAATGCATTTATTGTGCATAGGACATGTTAACGTTATACATTTCAGGTTTTTGCCTGCCTTGTTTGCAGATTATTAAACTACAATAATATCCATAATGACTTGATGACAGAGCTTATTTCAATGAAATTATTTTTCAGGTTTACGTGCTGGACGAACAGAAAAAATTGGTCATGGTGATGGGTGCCAAGCCCATTGACATTGAGAATAACATCAATAACATAACCACGTACGTACCTACACATTTATGGTATATTACCTACTGCTTGCTATAAGTATATTAATTTTTAAAACTAAAAAACACCCACAATTCGATTTTTTAAACTTTTCTGTTCTGTAAACATGTCGTTCTTTAAAATCTTATATTTCTTTCCAAGTAGTTACCTTGCTGATATCCATAATTAAAATGTCCGTCCTTCATTTACCTATGTATATCAATCTTGACTTGATTGCAAAAAAATTGTGTTCGCATTGCATAATTGGTTCCTCATTTACACTCATTCCTTCAAAATTTGAGAAAGTAGAAAGTTTTTAATATTCCCATCTGCTAATTAGTACCTATATGATACCTATTATATATATATGGAAGTGAGTTAGTTACAAATTTCAAAAAATTGAATTGAAAAAGCTTTTGTCGTCGACGATTATTTGTACCTACTGAGTATTTTATTATTACAATTTGAGGTGAATACCTACTCGATGAGTTAGTTTTGAATTTGATAAATGAATTTTACTGTTTCAATCACTTGCTTCTAATGTCTTTCGTTTTTCAGAGCTCTTTCTAATGTTACGGGTCTTGATGTACGGGTGCGTAAACTCGAGCCTCACTTCAGCAAAGAAGCGTAAGCCCATTGACTTATTTCAATCTAGAGGAAATAATTATAAGCATACCTTCTAGGTAACCTAATCTCTTATCTGATTTATAAAACTAAGACTTTATTCTAACTAAATTTTAATTATACTAATAAACTTCGTAAGAAACCTTTTAAAAAAAAATTTAGCGCAGAAAATTTTCACATTTTAAGCCAGAAAGGAAGTTAAATTAGAGCGATTTAGGGTAAATTTGGGCATTTTTACACAACTAGTGAGCTGTATGAAACCAGAATAGTACCTTCCACCAGTGAATACCTACTCACGAATAATTAGTCTTATAGTCATTTGACGGTACCTTATCAACTGTTGTTGATAATTCTGGGAATGGAGTGGTTTGTCAACTTTTGTACATACCCAAAACTAACACGCGGAAGCCTGGAATTCCATCGCATTCCAACCTCACTGGTGACTTAATATGTTGACACACAATTCAGTAGGAACGTGTAAGATATGAGGGTAACTGGAGGAGATATCCCAGTCACTTCCTCCACATGCTTCTCTTGCACCCAAATTTCAAAATGATACAATAAAAATCAGAACAATAGATTTAATAAATCTAAGGTGTTATTTCTGCTGTTAGTAATAGTTAAATTACCATTTACATAATGTTCGGAGGAGTCCATTGTCACTAGCAAGTCATGTTCCCGGGGGAGCACTTTCGGTGTAAGGACATCATCATCATTTAGAAATAGGAAAACAGGAAACTGAATTTAAATGCAGAAAAAATTGGTTCCAGGTGAGAATCTAACTCACACCCTTTGGTTTTCCGTACCATCGCCTTCCCCATCTAGGCCACAAGGTCCACTAGATGGAGAGAGCTTGGATCTAAGCCAACACCCCCCCCCCCAAGAACCTTTACTCCGCATTTTGGTTTATTATTTCCGAAAATAAGCCTATTTTATCGTATAGCAAAAAAATTGTATAACCCCCCCTCAAACTTTGTCACTTTACGTTTCAAAGTGCGTAGAATCCAAATTTGAAATGTCCGTCCGCCGTTCGCCGTCCGGGCCATAAAAGGCCTAAGAATTGACTTAAGAAACCCGTTCTTTCGCACATAGACTCCATTTGGGGTCTAGTTGGTCCTAACGTTTAACCATCATGATCGCTTTACTCGCATAGATGCTATGGGCCAAAACGGGCGAAAAAGTGTCTTTTTCGAGGCTTTGAGTGTTAGACTCATGCACGCGCGCATGCCTGGCATGCTTGGCAGGGGGTCACGGTGGGTGGTGAGGGGGGTGAGCAGGGGGTGGAGTGAGAGGAGGCGCCGCGGCACCTTATGGCGGCTGGGGTGACCAGGGGCGTAGCAGAGGGTGTAGGAGAATGGATATTTATTACGTAAAAGTGTTATATCCATATAATACGCCGTGCCAACCTGAGGGGGGTACGGCATTAGGGGCATAGTGGAGTAGCAGAAAGGCATCCAGGGCGTATTGGAACGTATATAATATATGTTTTATATTATATTTTATTACTTTTACCCCATATAACATTTAACCTACCTTGAACACACTAGTATATTTAGTATATTATATCATACTTTCGTATCTCTTGATCCAGCCCATCTAAAATCCTTCGTTCTTCTTCTTCCCAAAATCTTCTCAGATAGTTTGAAGCAAATCGTTTTTAAATTAAAATTGCGTTACATGGGCCTCTGGATGAATAGCTGTTTACTTATATTTCTGCCTAGTTATGTGGGGTGTCGTCACCCAAGTAATTTCGGACGCAGAATCGACTGGGATATGTCCCAGATGCTTTTGGAATCCAGTGTACCTACTGTTTTAGTTTGATTCCTATAGAAATTAGCTCTGTGGATTGAATGAGACCACGCGGATGGCTGTACGATCATCCATTTGCTCCCCATCGGGAGCGCAGCCTGTAACGCGAGAACAGAGGTGGATACCAGAAATGAGACTGGCAAAAGCCCCAGAGCATGCTGGTTACTATAACTGGTTATCTGATTCAGAAATATATAAGGAATTTAGGTGCCCCCCCCCCCCCCCCCCAGAGGTGCAATGGGGGCCTAAATCCTCATGAAAAGGTAGAGGAGGTAAAGAGGCATCCCGTCAGAGAGATACCACCCCTAGTCATAGCTTTTAATGAGCCATGTTCGGGGAAGGTTGATATTCCTGTCACCAGAAAACCATCCGACGCCAAACCAGCTGTCTAAAACGATCGAGAACAGCGCGTGCTTCCCATTGATTCCTCAACGGGACGCCGCCAACGCTATCTCTTGTGCTCTGACGGGAGCTTGATGGACCTCTCAGGAGGTAACTCTGTTACAAATAATAAACCATTATTTAATAATTTGCAGCGTTTTTCAATTAATTTAACTTTTTGTCAAATGTACCTTTTATTAGTCACTGCTAACGAAGGTCTCATATTTTCTGCATTTAAATTCAGTTTCCTGTTTTCTTATTTCT
Source organism: Adelphocoris suturalis (assembly GCA_030762985.1). Classification (NCBI taxonomy): domain Eukaryota; kingdom Metazoa; phylum Arthropoda; class Insecta; order Hemiptera; family Miridae; genus Adelphocoris; species Adelphocoris suturalis. The sequence continues at coordinate 6,109,200 of CM061046.1, forward strand.
AAATAAATCCCCCGTTGGACCACTAAATAAATTGAGGGACATCATCATCAGGCTGTCAAAACAGCTTCGACGGCCTGATGATGCTGTCCTTACATCAAAAGTGCTCGCGGCCTAGACTTGCCAGTGACACAGACTCCTACGAAAGGTTTGAAAACAACATGTCGTTGTTATTAACCTGGAAATCATTTGTGTAGTACCACAAATAGTTTTCTAAATCAGATAGAAGTCGTTCTATAAATGGTCAATACGTACGAAGAGTCAGAATGATTTTGTAAGAATGTCATATAAATATGTCATCAAAAGATTTTTTTTTAATGTGAGACCATTCCTCAGAGAAGAAGTACCTAATGCAGTTCTCAGTTCTTGCTCTTCAGTGAGAAACTCACTTTGACAAACCTGCGCGATTGTAGCAGGTGGTGGCCATTTAGATGCACAACTTGTAGGAACGCCTCGTTCAGGAGTGTCTGGAGACGGACTACCAGTGACGCCGCCAGCGCGTTCTGTCGAGAGTTTTTGCAACGACCTCTTACAGTGTACCTACCTACTATCTCCGTCCGACCGAACTCCCTTTAATTAACGCCCGGCAATGACGGTACTTTAGTTAAGCAGTATTGGTGAAAGTCTTCGATGCCGAGGGCCTAATGCTTCCGATTACTACCTAGATGATCTTGGGTTCGATTCCAAACTGGAGCCAATTAACTTTTTCTTTTTTTTTCAACCTGCGAAATATACTTATATACTTTTAAACTTAACTCCGATCTTTTTATCCAACTAATCTATATTTTACTAGAAGGATTGATTTCGAATACCCACTGTTTTTAATTTACTTTTTTTTTCATTTTCTGTGTCTTATATCGGTACCCATACTGAATCACTGATATCCTTTAAAAATGCAATGAATGAGACAAATTTTATTACAAAAAATTCCTGTCATACAGCATGATCGAATGGGCGAATTTACGTATAATTACGGTGAATTGTTTAGAAATTTTTAGCCCTGTGATTGTAATCAAATTGCAATCTACCAATTCAATGCAAAGAAAACTTATTCTAAATAATAATGTGCTCATTAAAAGGAGATTTTAAATCAGCACTGATTTAGGATATATTTTAGGATAAATTGGTCTGAATGATGTGTATTCTATAGAGTAATATCCTAAATCAATCGTTTTGGTAAAATATAGGTTAGTTGCATAAATAGATCACGGTTGGGGGGGGGGGGGGGGGTGGGGAAGTGGTTCCCAGAATCGCTTGAAATCAGACGGGAAGGAGTCCAGCCATAGGTACCTACTCAAGTTTCTGATTCTCAACCCCTTAACTTTCGATAGCGAATATTTGCTTCATCAGACACTGCGAGTGCAAAATGATAATGAGTAGGTAGAGATAAGAGGAAGTGGCATAAACTCTCAACAGAACGCGCTGGCGGCGTCACTGGCGTCTCCAGACACTCCTGTCTCGTTCCTTCTAAAAACAAATGGAGCAGACGAGAGCAGCCACTGCGTAGGTCGTTCTGATGAAACAGGTGAAGCCAGAAACCAGAACAAGAATTTTTTTCGGTAGATGGGAACTTGAGCAAGTTGAGGCAGGCAGTCGGGTGCACTATGGTGCACCCTGATTCGAGTTACTGACTCACCAGCCTCTCTTATGCGTTCCCAGTACCTATATTGGGTAGGTACCTACCTACTCTTCTTGTATAAGACCAATTATATGCAACTAGAGTAAAAAACTAGATTAGAGAAAATTATTGATGTTTCGACAGCATCCTAATTTCATACATAGTCCATCACCGAAGAGGAGCTCCGGAGAAACATTCGGCAATGAAGGACGGTTAGCATGTAACAACTACCTGCCTACTATAAATTGCCTAAATTGGAACATACCGAAGGCAAAGACAGTTTAGTTTACGCTGTTCACAAATATGAACCGATATGTAGGCAGGTATGTATTGTTTATTTTGTCCTGTGCAACGCATGTGTTAATTAGCTTTTAGCTGGTTATCGATTAGTATTACACACAGCAGGTAGAACATAATTATACACACAGAATTATTTTTGGTCCACTGAATGTTAGATTTTTGTGATGCGATGCCTTGATATTATTCATTCCAATTTTCATTAGTTTATGACGCACCTATTAAGGAACATATTTCTGCCTTCATGTTACAGGACGGATATGTATTTGTACGCTGTGGATCCACATATGAACGTCATTGTTGATGCTGACACGTTTAGCCAGTAAGTTCGGACACCCGTTCATATTATACCTACTGATTTTAATGTACCTATTCACGCATACATTAACATTTCCATTGTTTAGTGTAATTGGCATAAATAAGCCAGTTTCCAGTTTGGAACAAGGGAAATCCAATAAGATAACATCATCTTTTTTTTTCTTTTTTCGGTCTCTGACCGTTGCCAGCATTTCACATTTCACCAGCTTGTTCAATTTTTCTCATGTTTCCCCATCCGGATAACCCTGGTAAAAAGAATATATTGATTAAATTAAAATTTTGGTAATTTAAAACTAACAGACCTTATTTTAAGAATTGATTGGTTGCTAAATGGATACTGTTCAATTGTGTACTCATATAGGTAATCAACTAATAATTAATAAAAATAAAAAAAAATTCCCAACAATAAGTATTACGTAAATGCAGTCAAAGAAAAAATAAAATTTCGCTAGCAAAAAGCCTAAAAGCAAAAAGTCCAGTCATGCAGCATGACCCCATGAGCGAATTTTTGAAGAAATCTTCGACATTTCAGTCGCTATTGATCGTGTAGAGAAATTTTAGTTTATGATTTTGATAGACAAACATGGAATCAAATTATTAAAAATAATTAGGAGGTACTCATACTTTATTATTATTAAACTAATCTTGTAGATTTAAAGACAAATGTAGGTAAATATTCCTAGATTTCGATGTCCAATGTGGTCAATATTGAAGGCAGTTGAAATCTTAACAGTATCCTATCATAACATCATCAAATCTTGACTTAAAATAAAAAACGTTACTGACGTCATATGAAAGAAACGTATTTCCACAGCCAATCGATGATGAGGCTTTATATTACGAGTGATATAAAGTCAGTTGCATTCGAATCTAGTATCCCACAGCAAGAAATTGACAGACAAACTGTAGTCTCTGTGCATCTATTGACAGCCTAAATTATGGGGAAGTGTCACTCGGCTTTTCCGTAGCAACAAGAAAGAAATTGAAAATATTCAATACTAGCATTAAATCCTAATTATTGTTAATTTATCAACGATTCGATTAGGTAAATTCTTGAATTTTAACTTCTTCATGTTATTTCTTCACTCTACTATTTGATAATTATATCAAAATCGGTTGATAGTTATCGTCTGGAATGACACATACATACATAAAAAAATGCGTTAAACTTCAGAATATGATTCAGAATAGCCTGAAACGGATTTCTGCATGAAATTTTTTCAAAAATTCACATTCTATAAATTTTGAGGCGAGAGCAATAGCTTAATTTTCTTCAAAAATTCGCTAAAAGAGGTTATGTGGGTATTGTTTTTAAAATCTCTTAAATGTTCACAAAAATCCAAAAATATTTGCTCGCTTTTGTCATTTTGAAGCTTTTGACGTCAGTTTTCACGTTTGTCTATGTAACCAAATGAGTACTGGAGTGACTATATGCCCTAAGTTTTCATCCGATTATTATTATATTACTTTTTTTGTAGATAAAATTTTTAGTGATTGTGTGGGTTAGCTGGTTATGGTTCCCTACAATTTTCATTACCTAGAATCAATAATGGCTTGTGTGCGTGTGCATGCGTGAGTACTCATATAACTCATAACGTCGATTTTTTTCTTTATTAATAGAGACTTTTTGCAGTCGTCCCGTGAACGAAACCGTAGTCCCCGAGATAAGGCGAGCATGTTTTTTTGTCCGGTTTTTGACAACCGCGACGACCGTAGAAGTGACGTTTAGCGTGACTTAAAGCTTGAAGTTTATGAAAATTAAATGGCTGAACCATTGAAGTCAAAGGCTGTCCAACTGACATTCCGAATATACCGTGGTTCCAAATCGGACATCCAAGTTAACAAATAAATCAGCCAATTGAAATCAGAACGAATGCAATCAAGTATAGCTGAAAATATTTTTTTAACGTTAGCTAAAAATGGGAAGTTGTTTGTGAGCGGTACCTACCTATATTATAGTTTCTTCATACCCGTCTACTGAACATATTCTTCATTCAAACTGAAATATCCGGTATCATCCAGGCAGCATGGTTTCCATCGGTATTTCTAATGAATTAAGCAATAGAGGTAGGTGCTTCCATTCAAATCTAAACATTAAAACGATCTCTTCGTCCGTCAGTTGCTCTGAGCTGAACTCGCCAAACCTCTCACGCCGAATTCTGGAACCCTCCTCTCCACATATAACTGTGATATGTCTATCGAAAGCTCCGTCCATATCCTCTCCATTAATCACCCCTTCATTGAAAAGCCGAAGAAGGCGATTGGGTTAATCAATTATCGAAAAATGGTAGAATGATATATTTGATGCGGTAATTATATGACACTGACTTATATGATGTGGCGATTTATTTTATTTTTTATTTAATAGTTTAAGCCGCACCTCAACCAGAACGGTCATATGTATAGGTGTGGTGTTATATATATATGATAAGGTGAGATTATATGAGTATGAATGAAAAAGTAAATCGAAAATGTAACACTGAGGACTGAGACACCGACAAGAAGTAAATGAGTAAAGATACTGTTTGTAAAGTGTCAGGTTAGGTAGCTCAACACGGTGTGAACTCGTCGCGGAGAAGCCGTCATGGGAGAACGTAGGATTGCGGTTTTGCACGGCGTGTGATGACGAGATGGCCGACTGTTGGTACGTTGCGCATGCACATTAACCATTTTGTTGAATACGGTACCGTAGTAGGCCGCCTCTTGGTGGCTGCAAAAAGTCTCTAATCTGTCCGATTTTGTTCAAACTGGAAGGCTAGTTGGCTATTGGTTTCAGGGAGGGTCCCTATGATATTTTAGGTACGTACCTATAACTATTGCGCATCCGTAAAACCAAAGCTGCTTGACGTAAGTGAAGTTCCAAAACTTATGGACCGATTTTGATTAAATTTTCAGGGTTGTCTCCTAGATGGTCGCCTAAAAATTTTATTGCGTAGAATCAGTAGTAGTGTGCAGTGTGTAGTGTTGTGCATGCACAACCATGAATTTCTGATTTGTTCTTAATTAGTTGTTTCAATTAATTCTGTAAGTCCATGTTAAATAAGTGATGAATTAGCTGTGCTGATCAGAAATCATAGGTCCTTTGGAAGAATTCGAACTGAGAAAACCTCCGGGGAGGGGTCGGCATCTAAACCATTTAACTATCGAGCTCAATCAAATCAATCCCTTTCGACTGAGATAATGATGATTTCCCAAATGAGCCCCATAAACCGTATCAAGGATCTAGGTGGTCCCCCAGAGGTGCAATGGGGTCCTAAATCCTCGAAAAAGAGGTAGAGGAGGATGGCAGTATCCCGTCAGAGAGATACCCACTTCTACTAATAGCATTAATGAGCTATGTTCGGAGTAGATTGGATTTCCAGGACCTGGATCACCCATCCAACGCCAAACTCAGCTTCTCAAGAACGCGAGAAGAGGCGTGCGACGCCAGTTGTTTTCCAACGGAGCGACGGCAGCGCTTTCTCTGGGATTCTGACGGGAACTCTGTCACAACCGGATAGCTGGACGAAATGAGCCCCTGCTTTTTCTGGAGAAAATTTGATAGCGGACGAAATCAGTCTCAGATTTTTCTGAGGGAATTTCGGTGCCGGCCGAAATGTGTCCCAATACTAATATGTCCAACTGTGAGGGTAGGATTTGTTTGTCTCTTGATCCCTTTGTGAGACACTTGACCATAACCAGAGAGTATACTTTCCCTGTCTCCGCGCTGTTTTTAGGAAGAATGACAAATGAAAAGTCGAATGGTTAACCAAGCATGATGGCAATTTTGAATCTGTCAATACATATTTATTATTATGAATGTTCAGACATTTGTTCGTTCTTCAATTACATTTGTATGACCAGGTTATGACATATGCTTACTAGCGCTAGGGAAACTACCTACAGCCCTTTACACTCCGATAAACACACCTACCTAAGCCTCAAAATTCATTATTCCGTCTCGCGCAGGTTTATCGGGCCCGAGGGAAACTGCGGGACGTTTTCTTGAAGTGTCTGGGTGTACTTGAGTGGGTGTCGGAGAGCCTGTTTTGGGGCAGTAGATGGAAAGAGGGTATTTGCTTACCGTTGGTTGAAACGGCTCTCTGTAGATCCTGACTCCTTCTCAGCATCTGCGTCCCTTGGCTAGTGAGACCACTGATCTTCGGCTGCCGAATTCGTCTTGGCGTCATAGATACGAGTGGAGACCTGCGACGGGTCCGTCTTCCATTGCTCCCTCAACGGACAAAATTCTGCCTCCGGACGGGTACACAATTTCAGAAACAAGACCCCGAGCTGATGCTCGTCAAACAGTTTTATTCACTCGTCCAGGGCGTGTCTGCTTTTGGTGGGCCCAATCATCGCCCAGCAATTTCCTCCAAGTCGTTCCTTCTAATTGTTCATTCCGTTCATTGGGTACAAGTTTTCGTGACGTAAGTTACAGGGCGGTCAACAATTCTCCTTACCCCTTTCCAGGGTGCGAGTGGGGGAATTCAGCCTCTTTTCAACGTCACGCCATGTCTCATAATCCGCTGACATCAGCGCAGTCGTGTTTGTGTGAATTGGGTCAGAGAACTGCATATTCAGGACGTCAGCTTATCCTTGTCTCGGGTATTGTCTATTGTCAACTGTAAACGGTCAATTTACGAGTTGACACCAACTAATCTGAATTTTCACTAAGAGATTGACAACTTGATGTTATGTATTTTCGAGATCCGAGCTTGCGAGTATCCAGGCCACCAAACTATACACACCATTCTGACCTATTAGTCCATCTAATCTAGCTGGAACAATTACATGTTTCAGAAGAGGGCTCATTTCGTCCTGCTATATGACTTTTGGGGCTCATTTCGGTTACAGTTGAGACAATGCGTAAACTCTAAATCCTGTATAGCAAATAACTAAGTAGGTACATAAGGAGCTCATCAACAATTACTCAGCAGGCTTTTGTTGTTTCTATTATGTTGATAAACTAATTTTTGTTCATTTGTGTTCCAGCGTCTTGAAGTCGAGTCCGAACGAGGTGAAAAGAGCTATTGAGCCTTACCACATGCTCTCCATTATCTCATCGGATCCAGAAGAGGGATTTGTGAAGAAGAAGCAATCTCAATCCTACATCAATCTGTCCGGCCTAGAGTTAGCCACCATCGCACTCGGATGTATAGTTTTCTTAGGGGCGGTAACTTCCGCTTTTTGTGTTATTTGTCTACACAAGCGGAGGTTTGTAAAGATACTTAAGATCCAGAAGTAAATATCCAAGGCACATCATCTTTATTTTCATCTTTCAAATTAACCAACTAACACATGGCATGCTTGCATTATTCATCAACAGTTGTCTAATATCGTTATTTGTATGTTGTTCCATAACATGGCTCGGAAATTCGGTACTACTGAAAGAGAAATGGTAATTAATTAATTTAATTGTGTTTAACCCTATTATAAACTGATTTTCCAACATCATCAGTTATATTAACATCAAAATATAAACTGCATGCCCTGTATTTCCTAAATCTAGCCATCGAATGACACCAAAACGTCCCAATGCATTTCCAAGAGTCTTAATACTGAACTGCTACTGAAGCTATTTCTACCATTGCTCTGCTCTGATGGGCACTGGACCATGTAGAACAGTGAAAGTTAATCCACAACAGTAAGTTATCGCACTGCTGATTTTGAGGGATTAAAAAAAAACGGAAGTTAGTGAAAAATGTTGTCTATTTCCACGAAAATAAAGAGTTACACTGTTAAATCGATTTCGACGGTTAGGCCATCATCAGTAACAAACAATAACTGAAGATACATTAGAAAGGACACAGCTTTTATAGTAACAGGTGAAGGGAGATTGAATCCCATTGGTCAAGAGAAAGGAAAGGGGCAGGAGGTACAACCAATGAAGTGCAAACAAGGTGACGGGGGATTGTAGCTAATTAGATGAAGTGAAAGGGGGAAATAACTAAATATGGTTTCAACATTGTGAAGGGATACTTCCAAGCTTTATAAAAATGGACCTATTAGTGGTGAAATATATTGAGGTATATCCTCATTTAAACATATACCAGATCTGTTACTTTTGATAATTTCGAATTTTTCAAGTACATTCAACATACCTCCCTTCGGACAAAAATGAAGAAATTCTACAAACTGTCGATCTGTCAAATCAAAATTGTAACTATGATTGGATTCCTTAAGATGTTTCGCAAATGTAGACTTACCCTTATTTTCCCTGAAATCCTCCTGATGCTCGTCTATTCTTTCCCTGAATTTCCTACCAGTTTGACCGCAATATTCGTAGCCACAAGAACATTTTAGTTTATAAACCCCACTTTTATCCTGAACATTGATTTTGTCCTTAACGGATCCTAGTAATGCTTTAAGACTATTTTTAGTTCTAAAACCTACTTTGTAACCTCTCGATGATAGAATTTTGCCGATTTTATCCGAAATTTTCCCATAATAAGGTATACTTATCCATTGCTTTTCTTCTAAATTTACATCTTCCCTGGCCAGATTGGAAACTTTTTCCCTACTCTTTTTCCTAAGAACATTATCCCATATGGTATCAACGAGATCTCCTCCATATCCGTTACTAGCCGCTATGCTTTTGATAATGGATTTTTCTTTTGATAAATTTTGTTCACTCATTGGAATAGATAGTGCTCGGTTAATCATACTATGGAAGGCTGCATGCTTATGGACTAAAGGGTGATTTGAAGTACTATGGATATGTATCTTTTCCATAAATTGAAAAATCGTGCTTTTTGTTTACCGAGGAGATGAATAGATCTAAAAAAAAAAATTAAAAAAAAAAAAATTCGAAATCATCAAAAGTGACAGATCTGGTAAATGTTTAAATAAGGATATACCTCAATATATTTCACCACTAATAGGTCCATTTTTATAAAGCTTGGAATTATCCCTTCACAATGTTGAAACCATATTTAGTTATTTCCCCCTTTCACTTCATCTAATTAGCTATAATCCCCCGTCACCTTGTTTGCACTTCATTGGTTGTACCTCCTGCCCCTTTCCTTTCTCTTGACCAATGGGATTCAATCTCTTGACCAATGGGATTCAATCTCCCTTCACCTGTTACTATAAAAGCTGTGTCCTTTCTAATGTATCTTCAGTTATTGTTTGTTACTGATGATGGCCTAACCGTCGAAATCGATTTAACAGTGTAACTCTTTATTTTCGTGGAAATAGACAACGTTTTTCACTAACTTCCGTTTTTAAATGGGTTTCCACAACTTCGTCGCGAGTGATTTAGTTCGTTGAGGGATTAACTTTCATTTTGTTATCTATGGTGCAGCAGGCCTTGGAAATTCCCCGGTTCTCCTTTGCTCATTTAGTCCAAGCTTCTTCTTCTTGTTCTTTACCTTTCGTTTCCTCTGCTGGCACTCTACCTTTGCGCCACTTCAATAAAATGAAGATTTTGTGTCTGGATTCTTAGATTAAATTACTGTAAGAATAAAATAAGTAGATTAGATGATTTACACAATCATGTTGATAGTATTGAATTTGAAACAAGATTTGACTGACTCGTTAGACCAAACAAAGCAAACAATTGACGATTCATATTCATCGACTCTACATGAATAGTAAATAATTGAATTCTAATTGGGAACGAACTACTTACCCCCACATCTACGAGTATATGAAACTACAGTTATATACCTACTTAACTCGCATAGGTAACCCTTATGTAGGTACTACGTACGGAACTAACTGCATCCTGGAAAAATTTGACCAAAATATTGTCCTCCAATAGATTCTTTACTGACATGCTTGAGGATTGAATCACATGCACGACTATTTGATGAACCTATGAAATTTATTCTGTATTTATCTACACTTACTTAGTAAATTTGACATAATGGTGGGATATCAATTGGTTTATAAGATGGAGGATTATTTTGGTCTAAGGCTGGGATTGGAAAATAACTGTAAAGGTATAATTATCAAGGCAGAATAGCTTTTGAACACTTGTGCTGAAAAATGTACAATTTCAACTACCTAAATCATGTAAGATTAAAAGTTTAGAAAAAAAACTTGGAATCTATTTAAAGTTAAGAAAAATACTACCAAGTGATATTGGACATTTGGGATACTTTTTTAAAACATATTCTGGTTTTATAACGATTTTAATAGTACGTAGTATGGTTTAACTTGATAAGGTCACTGTATTTTATCAAAGTCTTTTTCAAAAAGTTGTTCTGCCTTTCTATACTCGAAATGTGCTAATAAGATTCCTAAATGTGAAAATCTAATGATGATATATGTTTTTATTAACCATGACATAACAGGAAGAAGAAGGACGTGTTTGGGCACAACATGGGTGTGGCGCCTCTTAGTGCAGACTTGATGTTCCACTCCAAGGAGCATATGGAGGCCAAGCCCCGGTCACTGTTCCATCCTAACGCTTTTGTGGAGGAGTCAACGGACAGCTACGTCTCTAACCGGTCAGATTGTGGGAGATCTGCAAGGTCTCATCGGAGTGGCTATAGGACGACCAGAAGACACAGGTGAGGTTCCCGACGAGTTTTACAGTCACTTTGGTGGCTGGTGTACATTGGTGAGTTACTTATTTATGTTGATGACATACTGACACAACTCAGCTATGAATTGATATGGGCTTCTCAAACAGTCCACCAAAATCCTGTGGACCATTGTGATCTTGTTTGATTTCCTTTTAATCAGAAGGGTCAGGTAAGTATCCTGCTGAATGAGTGCCAGATGACTGTGAATATCTTTTACAGCACCACCTGGTAATGAAAGCACTGTCCATTGTTCAACTTGGCATTGAACTTCGGCATTGAACTTGACTTGGCTACTTCGGTAATTGGATTCCCTACAGTAATAGTCACCCTGCAACACCCACCACTGTTAGGCCACTCCACACTAGCGTACGTCCCAAGCAAGTAAAGCAGCATCCTTATGAAGGTTTAGCAAGAGTTCCATTATTGTGGCTATTTCAACATCTAGCAATACTAATTTAATCTGACTTAGTCTGGCAACATAAATACCTCTGTAAATTCTTTCAAGCATATAGAATTTGTAGCATTGATTCCTTAATTAATATTTTAATAAAAGAAAAGAATTCACACACATATGTTGCAGCATATTGGCAAAACATACTTATTTGGTGAGTAAGATCATATGGAATGCCCATTTGGTCTTCATCATAGCACTTTCCACGTAAGAAATACCTTCAGTCCCATTCTTGATCTAACAACATCCAGGTCTTCATTCTGGCCAAGGTAGTAGATACTTGATCCCAGTACCTAATCGTAGCCACTTGTTTCTCCAGTTCTTATCTCTTTTGTTATTTTCAACATTCGCTTTTTATCGGAGAGCTCTTTATGTTCAGTGGGATTGGTTCACTGTTGTAAATTCCACTTCATATCATTCGTTTCTGTGCTTACGTATTTCTTTCATTTTCAATCTTCCCCTTCACGTGCTGACATTACTTATAACAATAGTTTTTTTCACTTTAATTTTATCAGCATTTCTTTTTAGAAAATTAATAAAATATAATAATTCTAATCTTTGATATTATAGAATTAATAACGATTGTTATTAAAACTTATTTTTATTATTTGGTACAATGGTATTTGGCGCAGTCACGAAAAGAGAAATGTTGAGGAAAAAGCTGTTTAAAAATGAGTATCTGCTATTTTTATCATCGCGTTTTACGCCATTTTCCAGTTTTCTTTTTAACTATGGAGCCGAATTCCATGGAGTTTTCTAATTATTTCAATTATGGAGCCGAATGGTGAGGTTGACAAACCAGAAAACTGGGGCTTTTCCTTTGTTGATAAAAACAGTTTGAATCAAATCGAGGAATATATTCCACAAATTAACAAAAAAAGTATTTAATTCTCTCTTGTGAATATCAGCTGATTCTACCATCAACATTTATTAGGACCATTTGAAAATTAGGTACGTGTTTGTACCTACATAAGAACAGCAGCTTCCACGTAGTCCATTTTAAATGCAATTATACTAGTATAATTGTTGGTATTTGAAGTTGGGAGAAACTATAAGGTCATGTATAAGTTCCATTTCGGATAAATGGGGGGTATTAGGCTAAGTACTGAGGAGGCAGAATACATTCCACCCACCGCTAGGTCTTACACTCTTTGTTTTTATCTTTACCTTAATCTTGGAATTCTTCTTCAACTCTTCTGTGAATGCTTACATTCTTCCCCCAACACTTCTATTTCGTCTCTGAAACTGGAATGATCAATTTCAAGAATGTTGTATTTCTGCACGGTCGCTTTGGTAAACCGCTAATGCACGATATTACCCTGTATGTACAATACATAGGCACCTTGCAAACTGTCCGCGGCACCATCACAGTCGGGCGTCACGGCGGATGAGCACGAGTGAAAGGCCGTCGAGCGCTCAGCTGGTGAAGACAAGCATGGCGAGCGTTCACTCTAGCGGGAGGGACTCCGGCATTGTAGAGCCACATCATGGCTGCTGCCCTTGTGGTCACTCATCCAGTCACTCTTCTGCCAACAGTTCACAGTAAGTCAAAAATTGTGAGAATTTCTAGTTCATTCCATTCATTGAACTATATTTACCTTGGTACTCAATGAAAGAAATGTCTAACAACCATTTTTTTAAACTACCAAAATTAAAAAATAAACTTAACAGCAAAAAAACCGGCGCACCCTGTATTTTGTTATTTTTTCACCTTAGCTTCAATTTTTTTTTTTTTTTTTTTTGCATGTGCCAAAAAACGGTATCTTATGAGAGAACAGCAAGAAACAGAGTGGCAAATAAAAAATACCCGTTCGAAAAAATCAGCTTTATTCACAAAACTTCGATGTTTGGGCAAATGTAACAAAACATTCTTCTGCAGTTCTCGTGTGAAAAAAAATTGAAAAATGAAATTTTTTTTTGAAAATAAATTTTTTAAATATCGGGTGGTACCGTCCCTTGCTTGTACCACCGCCTGCATTCTTCTCGGCATGCTGTTGATCAAATTTGAAACCCTTTCTTGTCTGATGAGGTCCCATTCTGCGAGGGCCGCTGTCCTGAGGTCTTGGAGGTTTACAGGAGGGTTCGGTCGCTTTCGGATGCACCTGTCTAGTCTAGCTCGTCCCACAGATGTTCTATGGGATTGAGGTCGAGGCTGCGAGCTGGCCATTGTAGGGTGCGCATGCTTACCTCTTCGAGGTAGTCAGTAACCATGTTTGCTACGTGTGACCGCGCGTTATCGTCCATAAAAATATAATTATCGCCGGTTTAAGGGGCGAATGGCACTACATAATCTTCCTGGATGTCAGAAATGTACCTCAGTGTGGTTAGACTCCCTCGGGGATACACATGGAGTTCCGTTTTCGCCTCTGAAGTGATTCCACCTCAAACCATTTCAGACCCACTCCCGTAAGGCACCCTTTCAGCACTCTTAATGTTTTCCGATGAGTCCAGCTTCTCACTATTCGCTTCAGATCGTCGTGTTAGAGGGTGGAGGAGACGAAGGCAGCGTTTCGCTCAGTGCAATATTTTTGAAAGGGTGCCTTACGCGGGACGTTCGGAAATGGTTTGGGGTGGAATCACTTCAGAGGCGAATACGGAACTCCATGTTTACCCCCGAGGGAGTCTAACCACACTGAGGTACATTTCTGACATCCTGGAAGATTATGTAGTGCCCTTCGCCCCTTACACCGGCGGTAATTTTATTTTTATGAACGATAACGCGTGGTCACACGAAGCAAACGTGGTAACTGACTACCTTGAAGAGGTTGGCATGCGCACCCTACAATGGCCAGCTCGCAACCCCGACCTCAATCCCATAGAACATCTATGGGACGAGCTAGAGAGGTGCATCCGAAGGCGACCAAACCCTCCTGTAAACCTCCAAGACCTCAGGACAGCGGTGGTCGCAGAATGGGACCTCATCAGACAAGAAACGGTTTCAAATTTGATCAACAGCATGCCGAGAAGAATGCAGGCGGTGGTACAAGCAAGGGACGGTACCACCCGATATTAAAAAAATGTATTTTCAAAAAAAAATTTCATTTTTCAATTTTTTTTCACACGAGAACTGCAGTTTCGGCTCGGTTTTGTCTTTAATAGGTAGATCTGATCATCATATGTTTTTACTCAATATAATTATCTATAAAGTAGGTATCTATTTAATTTGCCACATGTTCCTCGCATCCACTGCTCTGTCTATCACAAAATTTATAAACTATTAAATATTAAACTAAGTCGTCACAAGTAAACTTTTACTCACATGATTTTTACCTTCAACGTTTTTCATTAATGCATATTTGATTCAAAAGCAATAGGGTTTCAATCATCAAGCACTGGAGACAATCCAATCAGTTATGCCATTAATTTTTTCAGATGGCATGCGCGAACATGATCGCAAGCCCACTTTTCACTCTAATCGAACCTCTTTGCAGTAGAGCCAACGTTAGGTAAATTCCACAAGAAGATATTTTTTGCCATGCTTTCCGAAGAAACTACAATGAATTGTGACATGAAAACTGACATGATTTCAGTGTGACTTGGCTCGCTTTTGTTTTGCTTTGTGGTTCTTTCCCGCCATCTTCAATTTTCTTCAATTGAACGCCAAAATCTGCTTTTTGAATTTGCACTTGCTGCACTATTTTCACTGTGCTTTTCATCTCTTGATACGCGTTTCATCTCTTGAACGATGTGCACAGCTTTGCTACGAATGATGTAGAGTGTTGGTATTGGTGAGTTCTTTAAAAGTACCTACTGCATTTTTCGTTTTGTTCATTTCAGCGAGGACCAACAGCGTAGCCTATCGACATTTGAACCTCAAAACACGTTTGAAAGGTAACAGCTTGACTTTACTGACGTTGACTACAAATACAAAACATTAACAAACCGGGACTATGGTGTACTGATGTACGTAGGTAACAACTTAGTACTATTGCCATAAGGAGGTTATATAGACGTACCTGTTGATTTATAAGTACCTAATTATATTAAAGGGATATGGACATTGTTGGGCTAAGACTAACATTATTAGTCCAGCAGAAAATACAAATCTATGCTTCTATGCAAGCGTAGATATCCACCTATTTAGTATGTGGTTGTAAATGGTGACAGCTTATTATAGATTGGTGTAGGTGACTGAGGTGTGAATACAATTTTATTTTAATTTGGTGATTTAATAAATATTTATTGATGCTTGAAGCGTTAAACAAAACGCTTTATACATAAGAAATAACAGTAAGTCGTAATATCCTGTTTTTCTTCAGCAATATCCCAAATTGGTAGGTTGGTATCTCCTATTCCAAATGGATTGTAGGGGGTTGAGGGTGGCCTCCTGAAGTGGCCAGATAGGCGAAACTAGTCGACAGACCTGTAGAAACTAGTCGACAGACCTGTAAATACATCATACTCTCCAAGACTCCTCAATTTTTCCCACCCTCAACCCCTAATATCCCAAATCGTAGGAGAGATTTATGCTTCATCTTGGAAATGTTACGCTCCAGGAAAATAACTCTCACAGTCGAAGAGGTTTGGTCACCCTGGCCTCTTAGCTCTGGTCGTTAGAGCGTTGCAACTCCGGGAAATTAATAATAATTTCTCGTAGTTGTGACGACGCGAGTTTGAACTCCTGTCGAGGTATCAAATATTTTTTGGGCCGTTACAGTGGCGCAGTCGAAATAGGACCCGAAAATCATACGAAACAATAATTAATTAAATCCCTCTCGAGCCAAAAGACTGTACACATCACATTTCCTGTTGTTATGCCTTTCATTTCCTCACTCACTTGAGTCAAAACACACCGTGACAATGACCTCGCTCGACTGCTGACTTGTTCCAGCGAGCATCTGCTGAGCCAGCGGCCTGCAGTTACACTTCGTCATTTGTCCGACCCCAAACCAGCCGAGACGGCTGGTATTTGACTCCGGGGAAATGTTACGCTCCAGGAAAATAACTCTCACAGTCGAAGAGGTTTGGTCACCCTGGCCTCTTAGCTCTGGTCGTTAGAGCGTTGCAACTCCGGGAAATTAATAATAATTTCTCGTAGTTGTGACGACGCGAGTTCGAACTCCTGTCGAGGTATCAAATATTTTTGGGCCGTTACAGAATCAATGACTATTTATTCACTGCTGGCCATCTCAAAACAGTTATTCAATGGCCCTCCAAGTTACGACCTCAGTAGCCCAGTAGAGTCCACTGTAATCAGCTATCCCAGTCAAGGCACAAAATAGTTGCTTATGCCCATTTATTCATGACATAGGGTCCCTACCTAGATCCCTGTTGGATATACCCAAAGGAAACCCTCTTTCACTGCATGATGTGGTCAAAGAGCTCACTCCCACTCGAATGTCGTCGTTTCTGCCTTTATCGACTCATGATTTCTCAGCATTCAGCTAGTGTCCACGTTTCAAAAGCCCCATTCTTGTTGATGGGATTATCACTTGTATGTCCAAATTTCGACTACGCAGTATCACTGACCTAAACATAACACTGGCCAAACTGTTATCTCAACTCTGAAAATTCGTTGACCATTCGTTCGAAAGCTCTCGATTTATCCAACCATATTATGTTAACAACTGCGAAGTGCATTGAACAAGCTGAGTTATGAGCATGGTTATTTGAATAATTGTTTACACACAGGTGATCATTCTCAATAATTGATATTGTGAACATGATTGCAACCGCTTGTTAATTTCTGATGATTTCATTGAGCTGGTGTTTCGAAGATTTGATTCATAGCAGGTGATCCGAATATTGCGAGAATGGTTTGATTTGTGAAGCGGTGGTTAAATCATTTTAATAGGTAATTTCTATACTTGACAAACTAGGAATCTGTAATTTCGTATTCAGCCTCTTTATGATTTTTACTTGACGATTCCCAGGGTCCGGATCAGATGAGTGGCTCTTAGAGCTTGCATACAGTCTGCAACTAAAGACATAAAATGTCCCAATGTTTCTGATTCTGCAGTGGTATTGCGAATAACAATGAATGAACATTTTGGTTTAACTTTTTAATAATGAACCTTTGTAATCAACCTAGAAAAAAAATTTAATTGATCTAGTCCATTGTTGGTTTTGTCAACATTTTATGAAATTATTGCCTTTTTACACAAATTTTTGAATGTTCTATTTTAAAGTTAATAAACTTTATTTGAGCAATATTCTACCAAAAAATATAAATTTAAGCATTTTTAGCCGTCTTTGGCCATTTTTAGTCATTTTAGTAGTACATTTTTTGAAATTCTACCAATTTAATGTACTCAAAAAGTTCTAGCCAACGAACTCATCCTTTCGTTTAGAAAGCTTGATTTTTTTGGCGGAAGAACGGACTTTTTATCTCAATCCTGAGGACAGTTATCGTCTGGAATGTCACATAAATACATATATACATATATATACACATAATATGTATGTGTGCATATATGTGTGCACATATATGTATACAGGGTGATTCCCTCGCAGATGCAAAAAAAATTTGGGTGAAACTACATCAAAAATGGAGTAAAATGCCGCCAACCGCATATTTTTATCTCAATCCGTACTCGAGATATAATTTTTTAAAGGTTTTTTCAGGAATACCGTGTTTTTTTCATTTTAAACTCGGATTTCTCCTCTTTGCCTCATTTAATTTTAACTTTCAACCTCATTTTCGGTATCAGCATTAAATTTCCTATAAGAATAAAGTACTTGGGTTCTTAAAAAGTACCATCCGAAGACCCTCACATCAGCTCAAACATTGACGATTTTGAAAAAAGAATATTTCTGAAAATCTTTAAAACTTTACTACTCTTTTAAAAAGAATCCTGGAAACTGGCAAATCTCATAAAAACTGCTTCATCTAATATGCTTTCCAACGGTATTATCAATTTTACTTTTTTTTTGTTATTTAGGGGAGAAAATAATGTTTTAATGTTAAAAAATGTGGGTTTTTCAATGAAATTGTTGGTTTTCTCGAAAGATGACCCTCCATGAACCAACGAGTATGGGGTCGGTTTCTATGTATTTTTTCTCGCTGGAGCAAATGTCAACTCTTGCAGATCTCTCAACTACGTTATTTCTTACGAAGATTTCTTCATAAATTCGCTCATGGGGTCATGCTGCATGACTGGACTTTTACAGATGAGGTACGCTAAAAACGTACAGAAATGGGACAGCCGATTTAAAAATGGAATTTCTCATGGAAATTTCATATTCTGGACCACCTTATGCGGGACAACCTGTATCGGGTTGCAAAGAACCTCATGGCTAAAGAGCCTTAAATTATCGGCGTAAGAAAAAAAAGTGTAAATGTGAGATGACCGTTAGAAAAAAAGTCATTCCACACTGCCATCCACCCTCTGGACAAAAAATAAAACTAAAAAAAAAATTAACCCATAAAAACAAGTTTTTAATGTAACTCTTTCTTTTTCTCATGTTCTCAGTTAATTTTATTGTTGTTTCAATATTTGGTAGTTTCTTGGCAACAATAAATTGAAACAAAATCACATTGTTTCAAAATCACATTGATAATAACTTAAATTAAATTGACAAGGAAAATCATTTAATATTTTATTGACCCTGGATTCGTTGTCATTTTATGCAGACGTTCATTAGTATCCTTCTCCTCCCTCCTCTTCCTCCTCCCCCTCACTCCTCCTCCCTACAATACACAACACTTGTAAGGTCTCCCATAGTAAATTTTAAATTTTCGAAAATTTATAGTATAACTAACTTTTTCTTTGCAAAAATTTGGTAGATTTGATTAGATTTGACAGATTTTTTGATCTGAAATTTTGTCTCAAGCAAGCAAGAAGAGAATCGAAGTTAATAGAAAGAGTTACAAAACTGAGACATGTACATGCATTAATTTTTCTGAGTCCCAGCAACATAGGGAATCAGTTTGGGTCCTAACTCGTTTTGGCAATCCCCCCTCTCAAAAAAGCTATTTCTTCAGGAGAATCAGGAGGACTCTCCCTGATCATTCTGGCTTTTTGAAAGAAAAAACGCTGCAAATTATTTCACAAAGGTTTATTATTTTTTCAATTGAGTATGATCGTAGTTTTAGTTGGCTTGCGTACGTCATAAGGCCCGTCCAGACTCCTCGGTGTGTCCTATTTCGAGTTGCCACAACCTATAATTCTATAATTATATACGTAAGTTTATATTTCTCGAGCTCCTATCTATTCAAATAGTTATTGCCTTAATAATATCATTATCCAAGTACGTACAAAAAGTCGAGAAGTTATTAAATATGCGTAGGAAAAGCATTGGTATTCACACAAATATGACCTAGAAAAAAACATATATTCATGCCTCGAAGGAACGCCACACCCACCTCATCGTGCTGCGGTGTATTATGTGGGTATAACACGTAAAAGTAATAAATATCCATTCTCCTACACCCCTCCGCTACGCCCCTGGTCACCCCAGACACCACAAGGTGCCGCGGCGTCTCCTCTCACTCCACCCCCCGCTCACCCCCCTCACCACCCACCGTGACCCCCTGCCAAGCAAGCCAGGCCTGCGTGCGTGCGTAAGTCTAACACTCAAAGCCTTGAATAAAAGACACTTTTTTTTCCGTTTTTGGCCCATAGCATCTATGCGAGTAAAGCGATCGGGATGGTTAAACGTTAGGACCAACTAGACGCCAAATGGAGTCTATGTGCGAAAGAACGGGTTTTTAAAGTCAATTCTTAGGCCTTTTATGGCGGACGGACATTTCAAATTTGGATTCTACGCACCTTGAAACGTAAAGTGACAAAGTTTGAGGGGGGGTTATAAAAAAAAAAAAAATGTTCTACACTATCACGTAGCTTATTATTGGAAATAATAAACCAAAAAGGGGGAGGGGACTTAAATGAGACACTATTTATTCCACCTAATGATTTTCAAATAAAAAAAGTTTTTAGATAAATTGATTTTTTGCTTTTTCTGTTGCAGTGGAAGCTACGAAGATTCACTAAAGAGTCTGCACAGGGCACACAGTCACAGCTCGGGGAGTCCAGGCTGTGGGGGTGGCCACCCCTCACTCGGTGGACGGAGACGAAGCACACGCAGCATTGCTGACTTGGGACAACATTACCCGCCCCCGGTGCCTCCCCCAATCTCCAGGCGACCTTCCGGAAGAATGTTGATATCCTGACCCTCGGCCCACCACATGTACTGACGCATGCCACCGCAGCACTGATGACTTCGGTGACAACGGATTCGTCGCTGGTAGGCGCCACCCCTTCAGGCGATCGGTCCCTGCGAGGTGGTACCACCACTTGGCCTGAACCCACTTGAGCACATTGCAGGGACAACGTTCTGGAACTTAACCAGCACGCATCTGGGACAACGCATAACTTGCTCATACCAAGGATAACAAATACTTGGTTTACACATAGAAAGCACACAGATAATAATCAGACAACATAAACCAACCCACCTCATATTTAGGATCACATTCAAAAGGTAACGCTGTACTCTGTCTTGCAGCTAGGTTCCGTAGCACCTGCCTAGAAGTTTCATGTTTCATTGATCACATAGTAACCTGAACTCCCCACAGCCAGAGTCGTTTATATCGGTTGTGATGTAATCCAGTCTTAACGATTTTATCAATGCTCTGATATACACTTCCTGGGCTGTCCGTAGCTTGTTTTTCCCTCCTCCATGATCCTGTGAGATTGAGAGGAGGTTAGAGTGATCACTGAAGCAAGACTAGGGACTATATTTTTTATGTAGTAGAGCCAAACCTACAGTATGGAGTCACACAGTTGTGGCTAATTTTCTTCACATTATTTGTATCATTATTGTTGTATAGTACTGGTACCCACTTTGTATTTTTAATTGAATCGAACGAAATAACGGCTGTTTATATAACATAGCTGTTTATTCATATAACACTGATGAATCATCATATTTTTAACTACTGCGTAATATGCAGTAATTAATCAATTATTCCGTAGTTACCCTATAGTTGACCAATTAGCGAATTTTCTTTGAAAATAAAGCTATTGCAATGGCTCCAAAAATTTTAAAATAAAAATTTTCAAAAATTTTCTTCATCGAAATCTGTTTTGAGGCATTCTGAAATGATTCCTGGATTTTAATGCTTTTTTATATGTATATATATATATATATATATATATATATGTATATATATATATGTATATATATATATGTATATATATATGTATGTGTCATTCCAGACGATAACTCTCGATAGAATTGAGATAAAAACTTCGTTCTTCCGCCAAAAAATCAAGCGTTTCAAAAGAAAGGATGAGTTCGTTGGACAACAATTTTTGAGCACATTAAATTGGTCAAATTTCAAAAAATGTACTTGAAAAATCACTAAAAAAGGCAAAAAACTGCTAAAAATTAACAAATTTCTATTTTTTAGCAGAATGCTACTCGAAAAAAATTAATCAAACATGAATTTAAAATTTAAGCACAAAATTGTACTGAAAAATGTACTTGAATTTCATTAAAATAAGCTAAAAATCGATAGGAACACTTGAAAAAATCGTAGAAATCCACAAAATCGTTTGTTCATTGGAATATTACTGACAAAAAGTTAGTTTGCTATAAAATGTATAATGAAATTTTTATTTGTCCCCAAAGTGCTCAAATTTCAACAGAATTTAACATAAATGTAATATGACCGTTTATGAAAATTCGCTCATACGATCATGCTGCATGACTGGAACTTTTGTTTTCAGTCTGAGTTATTGTAGGTAGGGGTACCATTCTGTACAATAATCAGTTGTTACACAAAATAAAGATAAATTACCATTTAAGCATGGAATTGCAACTGTGTCAGTCATGTAGGTGCGTCTTGGACTAGAAAAAAGGAACTATTTCTAAATTATCGAATCTGTTGAAGTTGTTGCAGAAGTTGTAGTTCAAAATAAGTATGTGGTACCCAACTTTTTATTAAACCGAACAAAGCCTAATACATTGTGGTTATATTTTTCTACGTTATTCGTGGGTTAGGTTGTTTCCTGCAAACTTTCAGATAATTTCAATGAGATAGAAGTGGTTATAATTATACCGATTGTCCGTGCTTGATGTGCTTTGGGGATAGGATAGCAAATTTAAGATGATACCGAAATTCTCTGCAGTTATCAATCTATCTTGATTTTTAATAAATTATTATCAATTTAAGTTATCATGATAGTCAGTACATGTGTGTTGGGGCTCGAGAAATTCAAAACCATATTCACCGTATAAGAATTGATTCAATTATGCATTATTTTCTGGGAAAGAACTGTAGGTAACTCAATCATTGCATTTTGATTTAATAGTTGTAATAACAGTACCTACCTACTGTTGTTAAAATCAACCATATTCCGTTAGTTCCGATTTGCTGATGGAATTACAAATCCTTGCGTAGGTACGTAGAGTTCACTCAATCAACCATCATTTTAAAAATAATGGCATTAATATAGAGTTTAGTTGCTATATTGTGCACACTTACAGGGAAATAATTGTAATAATACTTGGTTCACATATCAGCTTGAGAATGTCTATATAATATGATCATCTTCGTGCTAACAGTTTACCATGGCTTTTCAGCCGTTTGACTGAAAACTAGATTTACTTATTCCGAGGCTGATCTGTATGAAATATCTAGGAATTATTTACTCACCTACCTAAATGAGAATTTATTGGGAAATTCTCAGGGTCCATGAGAATCAGCTTAATACATCATGGTAGGAATTAAACGCTGATCAATTCGTGATAATGGCAGTATCCACAGTTTCGTTCACATTGTAAATAGTTTGTTGTGAAATGAACATGAGTGCCAAATTTCGCCGGAACACTCAAGTACCTGTAATATACAAGGTGCTCTCGTTACTTATTTGTGAGATATAGGAGAACTTTAACTTATATCTGACCTCCCTAATTCATTAGGTACGTACAGTTCAAAAATCTCTCACAATATCCCACGTTAGCGTTTAGTGCAACACTCAAGATCGTGATTTTGGGGTATAGGAATCAATTTTTAATTATTACCCATTATTAGTTTTGTTGTTATTATTTTTTCTTTTCTTTTCGTATTCATTAATTTCAGGTTGATCCGTAGAAACAGTCATGTTTAATTTTGACAATAAAAATACCCTACTTGTTAAAAAAAAATGTTTCAATGTAGGTAACTCATAATGCCATATAACTAGTGTTACTGTATTTAATCGGATCTCATTTTGACATGGATGTGTCTTTGCTCTGGGGGGTCAACCAACAATTTCCGTCACGCAAAATTGATGTCACAATTTCAGTGTTTTTCACGTACAACCCAGCCGTTGCTAGGAACTTCCGCAGTTTTCATCGCACATAAATCGTTCGCCACTCGTTGGAAAGCGCTTGATTTATGTGATAAATGCTAACATCTCAAGCTACCAATTTCCCCCTCCTTACGTAGGTACCTGGCTACATTCCTAAACTAAGTTGATTGGACTATAAACAATTTTAATAAGCCGGTTACAATATTCTTAACGTAAAGCAATAGCATCATTTACTCCACTCCATAGGAAACATTTTCATCCTCCAACAGTCGACTGTTAACAGCAACTCATTGCATCTGTATTGGAGAAATAACTTTAATTTATAGTATGCTTTTTGTGCCTCCAAAAATGATAAAATAAATTCTTTATCCTACATTTCGTCGCCTACAGTCCAAAGTTAAAGGATTTGTTTACAACTCTCGAGGATGACCGTTATGAAATCCCCAATCGAAGACATATCCATGTAACATGGTATCTGCTTGTAAAGCAGATAGTGGAACTCGTTTACGAGTTGTTTGGCATGGATGTAATCCTCTAGGAGGACGGTCAGATTTTACATTGGTACATTTCGTTAAAACCGTCGAAAACTATGTTTTGCCACCTCTTATGATTTTTTGAGTTCCTTAAGGATGATTTTCTGGTTTCTTTCTTGAGTATCCAATCCTAAACAAGAATTTATTTATATTTATTTACAACTAAAAAGAAGACATTCAAAACACGCTCTGATTTGTCAAGATATGATTTCATCCTGGATCCATACACCTGAGTCTGGGGTTTGCGAGCGCTCTAGCGGTCTCCCTCTAGGTCATTCCCTACTGAGTAGCAAAGCACCTACTGTGATTGTTCGTTCACTGATAAGGTCTACCGTGTTAGAGTGGATAGCGTGGCTTTTGCGTAGAGGGTCCCAGGTTATTCCAACACAGTTCTAAATTTTTTGGTTCGTATTTCAACCTCCAAAACTTATTTCTAAACCTTATGATTTACATACCTTTCGGAGAAGTCCATCCTCACTAGCAAGTCGAGTAGCCGGGGCGAGCGCTTTCTATGTAAAGACATCATCAGGCTGTCGAAACAGTACTATCAGTCAGTCAGTCTTTCACTTTATATAGAGGGGTCAGTGAAGATATAAAGTGGTAGACTGTCTGACTGACTTCAGTACTGTTTCGACGACCTTTTTCCACTTGCTAGTGCCGACAGACTCCTCCGAAAGGTATGTGAATGATAATTTTACAGTAATTACTACTAGCTAAAATAACTCTTCAGATTTGATATCATATTTTTAAACTTCATTCTGATCTATTGGTCCACTCTACTTTACTAAAAGGATTGATTTAGGATATTTCTTTATTTTTGAGATGCAAGCTTGGAGCATCCAGACCCCAAACTACACACTTTATTCTTATCTATTTTTCCAACTTACCTATATTTTACTTTGGGGACCTCCAGAAAAGATGTTTTCATTCTGACTACCTACATAGAGTAAAAAGGAAATCCCCATCCCATAAAACCACGTTTTGGGTACGTGGACATGCGCATATACATGATTTTAAAATTTAAATTTTATAACCTTAAGTGAAAAGTTAGGGAGGTTAGTATCCAAGTTTTTTTATATCTCACCGTCATTCGCATAGGTACGAAGTGTAGGTAAGTGTAGGTAGGTATATCATGAATATAATATGGGCAACACTTGGATATATTATTTAGTTACTTATAATTTGAATACATACGCAATTATATTATAGGTATGTTTGTGGTCCGTGATCCTCTTGTTAGATTCAAATGTAGAACAACACTATGTACATAGTATAATGCACTATTAATCATCACAAGATCGAATGAATTCCAACGCGGCATTCTTAGGTATTTGAGAGAATTAAAATCACGATTTCAAGTGATTAAAAGCATAATTTAGGCTGGACTAACAGTGCAATTTATATTTCTAAATAAATGCGAGCTTTTGTTTTATTATTTGTAAGTACTCGTGCATTTAGGGAATTGAAAAGTCACGGATTTATTAATTGAATTAATAAAATGTACGTTGTTAATCATTTGATCGAGCCAATTCATTGGTTGGGTTTTATGAATATTGTTAAACAAGAAATGATTTTTCAATGAACATTTTATCATGATCAACGCATAAAATTCCTTAAAATTCGGTTGCGATATTACACACTTGCTTCACAAGTTGCGCTACTTTCTGTACATTGTAAAAAGCGATTAGAAACGTAAATTAGGTTTTTGAATTTTCATTATTATTACTTAATTTTTTTGTACAGTTTATGTTTAATTATATCGTCTTTATTTTATTTATTTTTTTCATAAATTGTTATGTACCCTGAAATAATATTTCACTATTCATGTTATAATTTGCATAGTTATTTGTTAGTATTTATTCATGTTGTCAGTACTAAATTTTATTGCGACGTTAGAAATGAATTGCTCAAAAGAATGTAAACTATTTTGCTGTTTTTTATTCATTAGTCTATTATTGTTATAGCTTCGTAGATTCTTCCACATTCGCGTTTATATTTTCCATGTTTGATAGATTTCTACTCACTTGGATGTTTTATGCTTTAATATATTTTTATAGCAATAATTATGTTCATAATTAATTTATAACGTAGCATCAAAACTAAGCTAGTCGGCACGTAATCCCTTCTACTGAAGTGTCATTCGTACCTGAACAGTGTTTTAACATAATTTTACGAAATTTCCTTGTATTTTATACACTAAGAATTTCGGAAATTATCATTTGTCTCGTGAATTCACGCTAGGCTTGCCCGATTGAGTGTTTTTTAAATAGCAAAACGTTCAACTAGCTTTTTATTATTATTTAGTCCTCATTCATTATTCATTATTGTTGCATGTCTGCAATTGAAATGAATATCTAGACATGCGCTTAGTTGCCAAAATGTAAATAGCTAGGTACTTATAATTATGAGATATATAGAAAATTGATCAATTACTAGGTAATATATGAAACTGTAAATTATTTGTGTAAATTTAGCATGTATTACTACCTACCAATAATCAATATTGCATTAATGGTCGATTTCTACTTGTTTCTTAGTTGTACAGTTGCAATTAAATGAAGACGTACTTCTGATAGTGTTGGTATTTTAATTTGTTAAGCGAATTTATATTTTTATTTGATTGCCATAATAAATTTTTAGTAGATCGCGCATTTCTGATTTGTTACCAACCTCACAATGCGTCCTTTTCGGTTTATTATTTTCAATAATGAACCTTTGTGATCGACCAAGAATAACAATTTGTTAACCCCTCTCAAAATTTGTTGGTTTACGTTTCAAGATGCATAGCATCGAAAAATCGAATTAAAAAAACGCTGCAAATTATTTCACAAAGGTTTATTATTTTTTCAATTGAGTTTGATCGTAGTTTTAGTTGGCTTGCGTATGTCATAAGGCCCGTCCAGACTCCTCGGCGTGTCCTATTTCGAGTTCCCACAACCTATACTTCTATAATTATATACGCATGTTTATATTTCTTGATTTGAGCTCCTATCTATTCAAATAGTTATTGCCTTGATAATATCATTATCTAAGTGCGTACGAAAAGTCGAGAGGATATGTTATTAAAAATGCGTAGGAAAAGCGTTGGTATTAACACACAAATATGACCTAGAAAAAAACATACATTCATGCCTCGAAGGAACGCTGTACCCACCTCATGGTGCCGTGGTGTATTATATGGATATAACAAGTATTAGTAATAAATATCCATTCTCCTACACCCCTCTGCTACGCCCCTGGTCACTCCAGCCACCACAAGGTGCCGCGGCGCCTCCTCTCACTCCACCCCCCGCTCGCCACCCACCGTGACCCCCTGCGTCACGTCTAACACTCAAAACCTCGAAAAAGACACTTTTTCACCCGTTTTTGGCCCATAGCATCTATGCGAGTAAAGCGATTGGGATGGTTAAACGTTAGGATCAACTAGACCCCAAATGGAGTCTATGTGCGAAAGAACGGGTTTTTTAAGTAAATTCTTAGGCCTTTTATGGCCCGAACGGCGGACGGACATTTCAAATTTGGATTCTATGCACCTTGAAACGTAAAGTGACAAAGTTTGAGGGGGGGTTATACAATTTTTTTGCTACACGATCACATAGGCTTATTATTGGAAATAATAAACCAAAAAATCTGTCAGTACGCCGTCCAGAGCTTTTCCCCAAAACTACTGGACGAAAGTTCATGAAATTTGGCTGAAAAATCATACAACGGCCGGGGATGTGCCTATAACAGCTGCACCAATTAAGATCAAACCTAAAGAGTAGTAATTAAGGGCTTAAAATGTTGAAAAAATTGAGATCTCGAAAACTTTCAACGTAACAGTAAGTATTTTTTTTTTTTTTTTTAGCGAATAACTTTGTGGAAAACGAGGGCTGACCCCGAATTCCTCGTCAGTTAGCAGAGGAGTTTCTAAGATTTTCACTTGACGGAATGTCGGAACAAGGTGCTCTTCTCCAGTTTCGATTTCGGAAACCTGATATTGATTTGTTGTTGGTACATCTTGGGGTACCAGAAATCGTTGGATCCAAGGGATATAAAGTGCCTGGCACTACTGCTCTTTGTATTCTCTTGCGACGATTATCATACCCCAATCGTCTGACAGATCTCGAGAGGGTGGAATTTGTATGAGTTATTTTTCAATGTGCAGACCAAGCGAGAGGTGTACGGCCCATGCGTAAAAAGAAAAAAAAAGAAAGGAAAAGAACTCGGAAATTTAAGTGAAATTAAAATGCATATGCTGCAAGAATTCACAAGTTTATTGAACAGGGGTTGGTGAAATCAGGTAGTTACCTATCTTGTTTCTAGACTCAAAGGAATGAAGAACAAAAATTATTTTAAGTAGGTACATCAAAACGCTTTTTCACCATACACTGGACAGAGTGTAGTATTTACGTATGCCTCTATGCATACTGATTCCGATAGTTCACTTTCTCGTCACCCGGTTCTCGGATTTGTCGGTTGGTTATGCGGATTCACCCCTTTGGGTGAATTTATGTATACTTGGCTGGGAGTTAGTACTCCCAGTGGACAGTTTTGTGAGAAATAATGGTCCACTGTAGGATCATGAGGGCTATTCCCTTGGGTATTAATAGGGGGTGAATGTGGAGACGTGGTCATCGGATATGAACCCTTTATGGTATCTAGTCTCTGGGTCTGAAAAGGACCGTATTCGTATGACACTTTTGGTGTCATGGGAGACGACTGAAGAGGACAGACGCCCGTGGTTGGGCCTTCGTAGGCTGCTGTGTCTGTCCTCTGGAAAGAGGTGTTGAATGGAAAGCCGTGTGCTTCCTTGACAGCGTGTATAGCTGAAAGCTGAGTGTCAAATAAATTGCCATATAGGTAATGTTTGTCGAATGTGGATCGATAAGCAGATCCAGGGTTTGTGTAGGAAGACCCTGATAGGTCCTGAAAAGGACGCTTTGATTGTATTGAGGCATCTGATAGAGAAAAGCCTCTATGGTCGGACATTGGCGTTGTGCTCGGGGGTTCGAGCGTTGGTACACTGGCTGTGTTGATTCCGCCGTAGTCCACTTGGATGAGTGTGTCGGTCACGGGAAGGCTAGCTCCCGTGTTGACCTGTGGCGATTGCGTCCCGGAGTGTGGGAAGTCGGAGACTGTTCCATCTCCTGGAGAATCGTGAGTTCGCTTGCCTAGAGAGCGACTCAAGTCCTGAAAAAGACTGAAGGATTGTTAGCCTCTTAGTCCTGATAAGGGCTATTTGAACGTGCTGCTAGGAGGTGTACACGGGGTCGCACTGTGGGTTCGACCGGAGGAGGAAGTGAAGCTTCCTACGAGCCCAGGATCCTCGCACTAGGTAACCCGGTGTGCACTTTCTTGAGGGTTACCCGGACTTAATTCTCGGACGGTTACAAAGTGTAACCCGGTGGCGAGGGCTTGTTGGGCCAGAGCGGGGTAGCGAATTCCGTTCCCGACTAGGGCCTCGGCTTTATACGAGGGCTTGATAGGGAGAGCTTCAGACGGCCAGGCAAAAGGCCGGACCTGCTACCTATGTGAAGGTCTGGAAGTTCTTTGTAGGTAGGTATGCTCGCTTGAATGAGCGTCTTGATCCCAAAGCCTGTGAGCGCCAGTGGAGTCGGATCGCAGCTGGTTCTCTTGAGGAAGGCTTCTTCTGGAGAGGAGTTCTTCTTCGTAGGCTGGTCAGGATCAGTATGCCCGGCAGGGCCATCAGGTGCTATATTTATACCTCCTGCTCTGCCCGGGTGCTCTGTGATTGGCTGTTCAATTTGGCGGCAGTTATTCGCTCCCTGTGTGTGTCGTGGCGAAGTGTTAACTTCTCCAGTCCGCCGCTAGAGCGCTCAGTCTCCGCCAGCCAATGGGATTGCGAAGTCTGTGACCTTGCCAGCCTCAAGGGCGTTTTAGGTGGACTTGTCCTCGCCTCGTGCGTCCTGGCGGGAGCCACGAGCACTAAGCGAGAAGGCGAGTTGTCCGTGTCAACTTGCCAGCGTGTGGGACTCCTCTCTCGCAGTGAGCGTTTGGCTTGTTCTAGTTCGGGAGTACTGACTCCTGTTAGGGCCTTGTGCGCGTCCATTCTTGGTCCGTAATACTTCGAGTAAAATAGGTACCCTTGACTGTAAATCACATTATTATTGAAACTTGTGTTTCTTTTTACCTTCTTTTGTATAGTTTTCCTGTCCTGTTTGGAAGGTAATTTTTCTGGTGTATTTCGCTGTCTTAAATAGCTTTACTCACGTAGTGAGTGTTTAGCTTAAGGGCCGTCGAAGTGTAGTGTGGTGTGAAATTCACCTCAGTCAGCTGATCTGGTTGGGACCCGTCATTGCATTCGTCTCATAATGCCCTGGAGAGGCTCCCTGTCAAATTTCACATTCCTAGGGTGAAAAGGAGAGAATTTAGCTCACTCAGCTGATCAAGAAAGAGCCCATCATTTTATTCGTCTCTTGATGTCCCAGAGGGCCACCCTATCAATACCTATTCAACTCTCTCCATTTCTTTAAAGAAATTGGTCTTTTTGTAAAGCAATTAGAAGGTTACTTACCTACTGGTAAAAGGGTCCCGGTTTCTTCAACTTCAATATAACCTTAGCTACGTTAAAAATCTTCCCGTCCTAGATTGCTGCAGTTAATAAGGTGTTTTTATATAAATTTTATCATTTAATAATTAAACCATTTGTTTTCCTCACGTCACCGTGGGGTTTTCTATCGATTTTCACGTACAACCAATGCGTTACTAGGGAAGTGTAACTCCCTTAGTTTTCATAGCAGGAAAATCGTTAGCCACTTTTTGGAATGCTCTCATTTTATCACAGCATCTAATAATCCCTAAGCCTCTGTAGTGTCAAGGAAAGCTGATTTATTACGCTCAGTTATAAACTAATATTGCTAAGTAACCATAATGAACTAATAATGTGTAAAATTAATCATTATTAAATGATCTGATGTAGAACCGTAGGTCTACCGTCCGTTTTACCGAATTTTCTTAGAAAATAAAGCTATTGCAATGGCTCCAAAATAAATTTTCTTCATCGAAATCTGTTTTGAGGCATTCTGAAATGATTCCTGGATTTTAACGCTTTTTTTATATGTATATATATATATATGTATATATATATATATATATATATATATATATTATATATATATATGTATATATATATATATATATATATATATATATATATATATATATATACGAGTATATATAAGTATATATATGTATGTGTCATTCCAGACGAAAACTCTCGATAGAATTGAGATAAAAACTTCGTTCTTTCGCCAAAAAATCAAGCATTTCAAAAGAAAGGATGAGTTCGTTGGACAACACTTCTTGAGCACATTAAATTGGTCAAATTTCAAAACATGTAGGTACTTAAAAAATCACTAAAAAAGGCAAAACCCGCTAAAAATTAACAAATTTCTATTTTTTTAGCAGAATGCTACTCGAAAAAAATTTATCGAACATGAAGTAGGACATTTAAAAATTTAAGCACAAAATTGTACAGAAAAATGTACTTAAATTTCATTAAAATAAGCTAAAAATCGATAGAAACACTTGAAAAAATTGTAAAAATCCACAAAATCGTTTGTTCATTGGAACATTACTGACAAAAAGTTAGTTTGCTATAAAATGTATAATAAAATTTTTATTTGTCCCCAAAGTACTCAAATCTCAACAGAATTTAACATAAATATAATACGACCGTTTATGAAAATTCGCTCATACGATCATGCTGCATGACTGGAACTTTTAATAAATTATCTATCTTTACGAATAGAAAATGCTCGGCTCAACTCACCAAAATAAGTACCTTGTTGTGGTATAGTCGAATTTATTATCGAAAGTCCTTTACGTCTAAACCACCATGATGATATCTAATGAAATTGTCGAAGTGAATCTGTTATTGTGGAAGTGACGCAGTTTTAATGAGGCCAGAAGCAAACGCGGTCTTTCTATAAAATGGTGATTTTAAGGCAGAAAGGAGTGAGTTGAGAAAATTCTATATTGCCTATCTTTCTTTCTGGTGCTCAAAGGGCATGCTGTAAAAAACAACATCCAAATCGGTTCATAATTGTGGTCGCGCATAAAGGACATACAAACAAACATAATTTGATTTTGTAGATATAGGTTACCTACATCAAGTTATTATGTAAGTAGTATTGATTTATAACTCCAGCGTTTTATGTTTTATTCCCTGCATTTTTCGATATAATTTTGCCAAAAAAAATATTATTATTACCTATTAGGTAGGTATTATTATTTATTTTATTATTTTAGCGAGTTTTTGAAAAAATTAAGCTATTGCTCTCGTCTCAAAATTAGTAGAATGTGAATTTTTGAAAAAATTTTATGTAGAATTCCGTTTAAGGCTATTCTGAATCATATTCTGAAGTTTAAACGCATTTTAGCGAATTTTCTCAGAAAATATTGCAATGGCTCCAAAAATTTTAAAATAAAAATTTTCAAAAATTTTCTTCATCGAAATCTGTTTTGAGGCATTCTGAAATGATTCCTGGATTTTAACGCTTTTTTATATGTATATATATATGTATGTGTCATTCCAGACGATAACTCTCGATAGAATTGAGATAAAAACTTCGTTCTTTCGCCAAAAAATCAAGCATTTCAAAAGAAAAGATGAGTTCGTTGGACAACACTTTTTGAGCACATTAAATTGGTCAAATTTCAAAAAATGTACTTAAAAAATCACTAAAAAAGGCAAAAAAACGCTAAAAATTAACAAATTTCCATTTTTTAGCAGAATGCTACTCGAAAAAAATTAATCGAACATGAACTAGGACATTTAAAAATTTAAGCACAAAATTGTACTGAAAAATGTACTTAATTTTCATTAAAATAAGCTAAAAATCAATAGGAACACTTGAAAAAATTGTAAAAATCCACAAAATCGTTTTTTTCATTGAAATATTACTGACAAAAAGTTAGTTTGCTATAAAATGTATATTTTTAATAGGTATACCTATGTATGTATGTATGTGTCATTCCAGACGATAACTGTCCGTAGAATTGTGCTAGAAACTTCAAACAAATTTTAAAATGTTAAGGACACAAAACGAAAGTTAGAGTTCGTTGGCCAGCATGATCGGATTACATCTTCGGGTTGAAATTTTCAAAAATGTAGTCACAAATTTCAAAATAGCCTGTTTTTTGCGATTTGTTGTGCGAAATAATTTTTTCAGCATACTAACATGTGGTATAGTCGGAATCAGCGTAAAATTTCCTATATGAACATGAATCAAGTTTTCAAAAATTTCAAAGTTGACAAATCAGTCCAAAATCGAAATAATGCCGTTCGCTAATTGTAAAAATCGGTAATATTTGCATGAAACATTGTCCAAATTCAGATTGAACTACTCTTACGGAAGTATCTCTGTATAACCAATCCTAGAACCATGCTGTTTAAAACGTAGGTAGTAGGTGCTTGTTAAAAAAAAAAAAAAAAAAAAAAAAAAAAAAAAGTAATCACAACTGATGAGTTCACTCTGTGAAATATTCCGTCCTCCCATTCTCTCGGTCTCTCTCTTTAATGTTTTACGCTCAACTGTTTTAGGACTTGATGTAGCTTTAATACTGATGGCTTAGAAAATATCAGCCATGAAATTATGAAGAAGTTCTATTTATGTACGTACTAGCACGCAGACCCAAGGCCTCGCTCCGCTCGGCCGTCAATAGCGACTGAAATGTCGAAGATTTCTTTAAAAATTCGCTCATGGGGTCATGCTGCATGACTGGACTTTTTTTTTTTAAGTGTAGGTACATGGATTTTTGGTAGCCAAGTTAATATTTTTACAAAACATAAATTAGGTTTGTTTTTTTAATTTTTACATATTACAAAGTGTGGATCTAAAACCTCTGAAACGGCTAGTTTTTCAAGGTCTTTTTTCATAAAATTTCCGGGGGAGGGTCCCCGGACTCCCTTTAGATGGGGATATTCCATACCCCCCACAGACCCCCCGGTAGTGAACTTCCGCCACCACCCACGAAATTTTATTAATCTGTCACTGGTACACAGGGAATTGTGCAATTTACATTTTTTCACGAATATATCACGAAACTAATAATCCCGATACTGTCAATAAAAATCGTTTACCGATCTAAAATCAATTGTAAAAATCATTACCGAAGCCTCTTTTGGGGAAACAAGTTAAAATTGAAGCTACATCAAGTCCTAAAACAGTTGAGCGTAAAACATTAAAGAGAGCGAGCGAGAGAATCGGAGGACAGAATATTTCACAGAGTAAACTCATCAGTTGTGATTACATTTTTTTTTTTAACAAGCTCCTACTACCTACGTTTTAAACAGCATGGTTCTAGGATTGGTTATACAGGGATACTTCCATAAGAGTAGTTCAATCTGAATTTGGAAAATGTTTCATGCAAATATTACCGATTTTTACAACTAGCGAACGGCATTATTTCGATTTCTGACTGATTTTTCAACTTTGAAATTTTTGAAAACTTGATACATATGCTTATAGGAAATTTTACGCTGATTCCGAATATACCACGTGTTAGTATGCTGAAAAAATTATTTCGCACAACAAATCGCAAAAAACAGGCTATTTTGACATTTTTGACTACATTTTTGAAAATTTCAACCCGAAGATGTAATCCGATCATGCTGGCCAACGAACTTGAGCTTTCGTTTTGTGTCCTTAACATTTTAAAATTTGTTTGAAGTTTCTAGCACAATTCTACGGACAGTTATCGTCTGGAATGACACATACATACATACATACATACATACATACATATATACATACATATATACATACATACATACATAAAAAAATGCGTTAAACTTCAGAATATGATTCAGAATAGCCTGAAACGGATTTCTGCACAAAAATTTTTCAAAAAATCACATTCTACAAATTTTGAGGCGAGAGCAATAGCTTAATTTTCTTCAAAAATTCGCTAAAACAGGCTATTTTGAAATTTTTGACTACATTTTTGAAAATTTCAACCCGAAGATGTAATCCGATCATGCTGGCCAACGAACTTGAACTTTCGTTTTGTGTCCTCAACATTTTAAAATTTGTTTGAAGTTTCTAGCACAATTCTACGGACAGTTATCGTCTGGAATGACACATACATACATACATAAAAAAATGCGTTAAACTTCAAAATATGATTCAGAATAGCCTGAAAAGGATTTCTGCATAAAATTTTTTCAAAAATTCACAATCTACAAATTTTTTGGCGAGAGCAATAGCTTAATTTTCTTCAAACTAATAGGTACTAATTCTAATAGGTACTAATTAGGTTCTTCAAGCTAATAGGTACCTACCTATTTCTTACTCTCACACATTAACGTTTGTAGGTAATTGTTGAGGTTTATTTCCCCAAAATCGCATGAAACTTCAGATTATTCAATGTTGAGTAATAATAGTGATTCATCCTGCGTTAACAGAATACTATATTAACTGGAAGGCACACAATTTTATATCGTATATACAAAGTTACAATAAGTACATACCAACTACCTTCAATACCCCTAACTTAGGAAAGGATGATGAAGAAGATTGTTTAGTTCTTTCTTCAGTTTTATGCCGAATATTTCAAACTTCCCGCCAACCACCACCTTGGCTCACTATCGATTGTTGTCGTCGAATCGAAACGTAAATCGATTAGTCAATGCGAAGCCGTTGCCGTCTCTTGTTTACATTTTCGCCGCGTCTGTTATCCGATGATTCAGCACAAGAAATCTATTTTTGTTTCTCTATCTATCTTCTGTTGATTTAAAGATCTCAATTTCCTAATATCTTCATACTTTGATGGTTCTCCGTTCGATCTTTCAAGTTCGACCGTTGAGTTGAGCTCATAAAAAACCAACCGCGAAGGTTAGTGTTGACGAAACTGGGTTACTACTGCCAAAGTGCCAAGTGGGGGAGCCAGTATCCAGATCCGATCCGTGCTTGTATGAATAGAAACCCAGTTTGTTGGCTCTTGTGCGATTCGCTTCTCATAAGTTTTATTAAGTATAACGGTGAATGTAAATTATATTGCGCGATTGAAATTTTATGGAATAGATGACAACTCATCGTGTTGCGATGACGATAAACCGTTGATTACGATTGCCGTGAACGAAGTATAGACCTACTCTATGCGGATATAACAGTATAATCATGTCCGACTCCGATTCGTATGTTTCCAAGCTGAACGGGAGTTCGGGTTTCATCAGCTTTGAAGAGTCCAGAAGTGAGTGTTGGTCATCGGAAACCAGTGTGGATTACTCGGCCCAGAACAAAAAGAATAATAGAAGACTGGTTAAAAGGTAAATCTAGTTATAACCTATGTAATTTGAGGTCAAGACCCTCCTTTTCATAGATTCAAACGTTGAAATTTTATCACAGGTTCTCACACTGCTATAGCTTCGTTCAAGCAGCAGGTAGGTACTTAGTTCGGAATATGTTGTTTGTTGCAAACTACGCATGCGTGAGGATCCTAGGCGATTTTGAGATAAGGACTTGTAAGAAGAGGGATTCATCCCGGTTTGAATCCCATATACCACAAACGTATCAGTTGGGAACAGTTGATCAATTTTTCTTGGTTACATCATCAATAAGTCCTTGACAAAATAACAAGTGCCTGTCACGTTAAACGGACTGCGACATACAGCATCATATAAGTACTGTTTTTTCTGCTCAAAGCTCCAGAAGCACTCGGGTTCTGGGTAATAAGTAGGTTCCCGGGTGCATAAACCAGTATGTACCTAGCATATAATTTGTACTTTGCTCGTGCCATATCGGTTTCATGTTCAGTTCAAGTAGACATCTATGCACATGCACTTAGAGGAGGCCTTAAGAGCAAATGTAAGAATTGGGCTCTGTGAACCAACAAGGTTCGCCGCTATGAGCGCCTGGGGGCGAAAGGCCCCTAAGACTAAGGAACATGGGGGTTGACATGAAGTAT
The DNA here is from genome assembly GCA_030762985.1 of Adelphocoris suturalis. Classification (NCBI taxonomy): domain Eukaryota; kingdom Metazoa; phylum Arthropoda; class Insecta; order Hemiptera; family Miridae; genus Adelphocoris; species Adelphocoris suturalis. The sequence continues at coordinate 6,146,078 of CM061046.1, forward strand.
AGATTATTTGAACAAATACGTTAGATTAGGTTTGTTTCAACTGCTGCTCTGGAGTAGGTTCAGTGAAGAGCAAGGGTACTTCCATGGCTGTTCAGTTCATGTGGCAGCCGAAAAGCTCGAGGACATGTTGGGTGCAGTAACCCATGGATACTCGAAGATCCATGAAAATGGAGTCACATTAGCTTTGTTCCAATAACGCTTCGAGAGCGACCCCTGGGGCTCCTCCAGAGTTGCCGTGGGGTTAGCTCCAAGTTTGCCCACTTTCGTGTTTGTTGGGACACTCCGGAGAGAGATGTGATAACAAACGTAGTAGATAAGGTGAAAACAGTTTAGAGAAGGTTACACGGATGTGTAGTTTACCCAAGGGTAGCAGGTTATTTCAAAATGCGCATGCATAGGGCTCGAAGCTCTCCATGAAGCTGGTTTCACATGGAGCGGTACGAGCGGAAGGACGGAACGCAATCTGATTGGCTGTTGGGACAACAGTTGAGGATGGTGGCTGCCATGTTGCCGGAATTGGGGTCTGCAGAGGGCGGTAGACATTTTTATACCATTGCCGTGTTCCGAGCAGAGCGCAAGCTCATTGGACAGGAATGTTGATAACCGCAAGTAGAGGTTTCAGATCAGAGAGGGTTTCAGTAGGAAGGTTATGATTCCGTTCACCTAGGTGACTGCTTCACATTAATGTGAATGTGAACATGAATGTGAACAGTCTTGGCGACTCCGCCGCCCCTCCACTGATTTTCCATCTTTCCGCTCCTTACGCTCCATGTGAAACCGGCTTGAGACCCTGTCAAAAGTGTGGGGCTGCTTGGAACGCAATTTCGAGCTCTGAGCTCCTCTTCTAGGGCGCCCTTTTGTCCTTGTTGGAACAAAGCTGTTAACGAACTTAAGCAAACAAACCCTTGATTTCGTGCCCTCCGACGTCCGACCTGCTGGTGTTCTGTGTGAGGTTTTAGAAGTTTGAGGAAGAAGTAAATCAGGTTATCCAAATTTCCAATGAGCACATGCAATGAACAAGCTGCACCTGGTCTTCTGGCGGAGCAGAAAGTTTGTGTTCGGTTCATGTCCGAATAATCATTGCATATTGATTAGGTACAGAATGTGTCATAACAGACTTGAGCCAGTTTCACATGGAGAGGTTACGAGCGTAACAACCGGAAAGACGAAAGGCCGGGAAACCCAGTGGAGGGGGTGACGGAATGCGGCAGGGTGTTCACATGAAGCGGTCACCTGGGTGAACGGAATCATAACCTTCCTACTGAAACCCTCTCGGATCTGAAACCTCTACTTGCGGTTATCAATAGCTTTGTTTCCGCTGCTGACCCGAACAGGTTCAGGTCAAGTTGTGCTTGCGCAGTGAAGAAGGAGTAAGATAATGGCGTTTCCGCAGTCCCTTGGTTCATATTCGGTGCAAGATCTCCAGTGTTTCCGCTGCTCAAGGAACATGATCCAAACATGAACTTCCTGCTCCACCAGAAGAGGAGGTGCAGCTTGCTCCACACGTGCGCTCTTTGGAACTTGAGATAACCCGATATATCCTTCCTCAAACTTCTGTAACCTACCTACCTTACAAATTGTGGTTTCCTTTGATATCGTGCCTATTTTCGAGTCAATTGTTCGTATTTATTCAGGTGATTCTGCGATTTTCGAACTTTTAAAAGTTTTAAATTAGAATTGTTTATTCCTTTATTATATTCCTTATTTCTACTACTAAACTAATGAAATAGAAATAACTAAATATTCGGGAGTGAATCACGAGAATGTCGACGTCGAATAAGAATGAGACACAAGGTTTTGCTCATGGTTTTGCTAAAGTACCGCTAACGTGATACCATTTCATGGATCTTCGTGTATCCATGGTTACTGCACCGAATATGTCCTTGAGCGTTTCTGCTGCCATCTGAACTGAACACCCATGGAGGTGCTCTTGCTCTGAACTAAACCTGCTCCGGGGCAGTTGTAGAAACAAAGCTAACATTCCTGTTCAATGAGCTAGGGCTCCGCTCGATGGAACGCGGCAACGGTATACAAATTTCTACCGCTGTCCGCAGACCGCCCATTCCGGCAACATGGCAGCCACCATCCTCAACTGTTGTCCCAACAGCCAATCAGATTGCTTTCCGTCTTCCAGTCATACCACTCCATGTGAAACCGGCTTTACACAGAGAAAAATTTGGATAAATTTCAGCTGTGTTCCAAGCACCGCGAGTTCATGAATTTTGGTTTATTATTTTCAATATTAAGCTGATGTGATCGTATAGCAAAAAGTTTTTATAACCCCCCCCTCAAACTTTGTCATTTTACGTTTCAAAGTGCGTAGAATCCAAATTTGCTATGTCCGTCTGCCGTTCGCCGTCCGGGCCATAAAAGGCCTAGGAATTGACTTAAAAAACCCGTTCTTTCGCACATAGACTCCATTTGGGGTCTAGTTGGTCCTAACGTTTAACCATCCCGATCGCATTACTCGCATAGATGCTATGGGCCAAAAACGGGCGAAAGTGTATTTTTCGAGGCTTTGAATGTTAGACGTGTTAGACGCACGCCTGGCACGCTTGGCAGGGGGTCACGTTGGGTGGTGAGGGGGTGAGCGAAGGTGGAGTGGGAGGAAGAACAGAGGTGGATACTAGAAAAGAGACTGGCGAAAGCCCCAGAGCATGCTGGTTACTTTAGCTGGCTATCTGATTCAGAAATAATAAACCATTATGTAATAATTTGCAACGTTTTCTATTTTGGTCAGTTCACTAGTAAATTCTGGTAATACAGATAATTTACCTACTCTCAATCTCTAACTTCCAAAAGCGTTGGTTATAAAAGAATTTATTAAACAATGTATTGAAAAAAGATACTTTTTTTACTAAAATTTCTTTTTTGTTAATATTATAATATAATAATTGGTCTCATGTAGACCTTGGTAGTTGAAGCACTATACAAATTAAGCATGAATCAATGATCTCAGAAACTCGATATAATTTACTTTCTTTGATTCTTCCATACACCAAGCATCAACTAAAATCAAAGCATGTACCCCTTTTTGTTGGACGAGGTCTGGCAACACTGATGTAAAGACATCATCAGCATCAGTACTGTTTCGACGGCCTGACGATGATGTCCTTACATTGAAAGCGCTCGTCCCCCGCACTCGATTCGACTCCTCCGAATCAGAATCAGAATCATATATATTTTATCGAAACATGCTATTATGTAGGACAATTGTCAATGTAAATATTGTTGTACAAAGTAAAATAACTTCATGTAGCCAATAAAGGGGGAGAAAAAAAACAGATTAATTAAAACAATAATAATAAAATGAAACAAAAGAGTGTAGGCTGGTCATTAACCCGGCTAAAAAGCGGCTCGGCCGGGGCGTCCCGACCGAGCCCGGACCCGACCCACCATGGCGGCCTCCCGGGGGGCGCCCACCTATTTCTAGGTAACCACCCCTTGCTACGATTCATGAATTGCACAACCGAAAAAACACCAGGCGAGACCGCCCCCGAGCCGATCGAGAGCCCCGAACCCAAATAATTTGCTCGCTATAAAGCCATACACTCAATAAATTACAATCACACTAAAAACAATAACTCATACAACTTATATAAATCTAAAAAAATATTCAACAGTTAACAAGTTATCACAGTCATAAAAATATCTAAAAAGCTAACTCGAGTACTTTTATAAAATTCCTCGGTTGCTGACATAAAATTAACAATGGCTACAAGATAAAAACTATTTAAAGGTGAATAAGTGGAGTAAAACGTCCCACTAGTCAAAAAATAAATATATATTGCTTGATTTTTGTTTGCATGAAAAATTGACTATCCACTATTTAAAAATGGCACATTTCATCTTGAAAAAATCACTAGTGTGGTATAGTTCTTGCTTAATGAGTTCGTGTTGTATAGTGCGCTTGAAAAGTTTGAAAGAAAGCTCTTTAGTCTCCTCGTTAAGCAGATTGAACATCAGGTATGTGACAAATATTTTTGGGCTGCAACACGTTTCTTTAAAAACGATCAATCAATTGAATTTGAATTGATCATAATTTATATAATAATTTTTAGTGTCCAGGCTTTGGGAAAGTAGTAATATGCGTTAATGTCAGTTAATGAATTATTTATTTTTCGACTCTTCAGTTTGAGATGGTGGTTACGCAAATCCTCTTCACTAGTCGCCTGCCAACTCTCCCATATCTGGTGGAACATCGCGGTCTCCGGCCGTTAGTATTTTTATCAATATTATCCAATAACGGTTTCCTTTTTTCTAAAGGCAGAACTGAATAGAGCGTTCGTAGATGTCTTGGCTCCTTGTCAAGACCTTCAAACCGACGAAAAACTATTGAATTACATCCGAAATATAAACGCTGCAAATTGTTACACAAAGGTTTATTATTTCTGTATTAGATAGTCCTTCTTCGCATAGTCCTGGAGCCAGGGCCGAAAATAGGTACCTAGTAATTTAAGGAGAAAGTTTGAGATTAGATTTTGAAAATTTAGTCCGTTCTGAATGAGAAAATCTTTGTCTGCCAACTCAAAATTGGTGGAATACAAAATGGTGGCCTCATAAAGATGGCTTAATTTGCCCTGAAGTTTATCGCATTTTTTAGCGAATTTTTGAAGAAAATTAAGCTATTGCTCTCGCCTCAAAATTTGTAGAATGTGAATTTTTGAAATTTTTTTATGCAGAAATCCGTTTCAGGCTATTCTGAATCATATTCTGAAGTTTAACGCATTTTTTTATGTATGTATATATGTATATCTGTATGTATGTTTGTGTCATTCCAGACGATAACTGTCCGTAGAATTGTGCTAGAAACTTCAAACAAATTTTAAAATGTTAAGGACACAAAACAAAAGTTCAAGTTCGTTGGCCAGCATGATCGGATTACATCTTCGGGTTGAGATTTTCAAAAATGTAGTCCAAATTTCAAAATAGCCTGTTTTTTTTTGCGATTTGATGTGCGAAATAATTTTTTCAGCATACTAACATGTGGTATATTCGGAATCAGCGTAAAATTTCCTATAAGAATATGTATTTTAAGTTTTCAAAAATTTCAAAGTTGAAAAATCAGTCAAAAATCTAAATAATGCCGTTCGCTAGTTGTAAAAATCGGTAATATTTGCATGAAACATTGTCCAAATTCAGATTGAACTACTCTTATGGAAGTATCCCTGTATAACCAATCCTAGAACCATGCTGTTTAAAACGTAGGTAGTAGGTGCTTGTTGAAAAAAAAATGTAATCACAACTGATGAGTTTACTCTGTGAAATATTCCGTCCTCCGATTCTCTCGGTCGCTCTCTTTAATGTTTTACGCTCAACTGTTTTAGGACTTGATGTAGCTTTAATACTGACTGTGGCTTAGAAAATATCAGCCATGAAAGTATGAGTACCTCCTAATTATTTTTAATAATTTGATTCCATGTTTGTCTATCAAAATCATAAACAAAAATTTCTCTACACGATCAATAGCGACTGAAATGTCGAAGATTTCTTCAAAAATTCGCTCATGGGGTCATGCAGCATGACTGGACTTTTTCTCTTCCTAAACCGTACATCCTGCAGACATTTTTATACGTAGCAAAGATAGAGCATTAAAAAAAAAAATATATATATATATTCGATCCCAAAACTCTGAATTATCTCTTGAATTAAACGAATTACAAACAATTGAAAATGGGGTTGATTTTGGACGAGCCCCCCCCCCCCCCCCCGTCTAGACTGTTGCCCTTCAAAACCCCCTAGCTACCTCAACAATATTAGTTTGATTCAGTTCTGCAAACCTCATGCGATTCAGGGTTAAATATGTTCCAAAGTTCGTTTCGAGAAAGTTTTCGCTCAGACAGTTTCCCATTACAAAGTAAAAAGTCCAGTCATGCAGCATGACCCCATGAGCGAATTTTTGAAGAAATCTTCGACTTTTTTTTTTTTTTTAACAAGCACCTACTACCTACGTTTTAAACAGCATGGTTCTAGGATTGATGAGACTTCATATTACGAGTGATATAAAGTCAGTTGCATTCGAATCTAGTATCCTACAGCAAGAAATTGACAGACAAACTATAGTCTCTGTGCATCTATTGACAGCCTAAATTATGGGGATGTGTCACTTGGCTTTTTCGTAGCAACAAGAAAGAAATTGGTTTTAAACAAGAAAGGAATTGAAACGTTTTAAACAGCATGGTTCTAGGATTGGTTATACAGGGATACTTCCATAAGAGTAGTTCAATCTGAATTTGGAAATATTACCGATTTTTACAACAAGCGAACGGCATTATTTCGATTTTTGACTGATTTTTCAACTTTTAAATTTTTGGAAACATGATACATATTCTTATAGGAAATTTTACGCTGATTCCGAATATACCACGTGTTAGTATGCTGAAAAAATTATTTCGCACAACAAATTGCAAAAAACAGGCTATTTTGAAATGTGGACTACATTTTTGAAAATTTCAACCCGAAGATGTAATCCGATCATGCTGGCCAACGAACTTGAACTTTCGTTTTGTGTCCTTAACATTTTAAAATTTATTTGAAGTTTCTAGCACAATTCTACGGACAGTTATCGTCTGGAATGACACATACATACATACATACATATATACATACATACATAAGAAAATGCGTTAAACTTCAGAATACGATTCAGAATAGCCTGAAACGGATTTCTGCATAAAATGTTTTCAAAAATTCACATTCTACAAATTTTGAGGCGAGAGCTATAGCTTAATTTTCTTCAAAAATTCGCTAAAATGGCAAACTTTAAGAAATAGATTTAATTTCTGGGCAGAAATATTTAAACTAGAAGGAACTTTGTCTCAAAACTATCACAGTTGAATTTACTAATTACGTACCTCAGGTCAACACTGTCTTAAGACTTAACATTCTTTCAATTTTATCAATTGAAAATGAGCTATCTCATTCAATTAATTATTTGGACATAGTTAATTCATTCTCCGAAATGAAAGCAAGAAAAGCCCTTGTATAAATGAATAATAAAAGAGACTATGTACCTATCTTAATAGTTAATAAACTTTTGTTGTGTGTGCGCCATTATTAAACTCTGTAATTATTGGTTCACTATTTTCTGTTGTTTTATTTTCTTTTACCCATTAGATATGGAAATTTATCTAAGGTCTGGCGGACGGTGATTCCCACATTAGCTATTTATTCTTAGAGTACTTGCAATATAAGTGTAAAAATCATTGTAACATGGCCCAGAAGCTTTCATTAGTTTATTTAACATAATAGTGGTTTAAGGTACAAGGAAGAGTATTTCCTACAAGATTTAGGCTATTTGAATTAAGGGGGAACTGTTCATGTAGCTGGGAGTGGGGTTTTCCAGGGTTTTTTCTTTTCTTTGACTAACGTCAAATGTGATTTTGTAATCCCTAATTCATGCCCAAGGACAGGGCCGAACCTTATCAAATCGTCGGCGGAGATCCATTTCTTTCGCGATCCTCTGATGCACATGGATGCTGCTCTTACTATCGCGAATCCAATTCCCACCCTCAGCCATCCTCTTATTTGCCCTTGTGGTCTGAACCATTTTTCAGCCAATTTTTCGGCGAGGACTTTGGTAAAGGCCACCATTTGAGGGGCAAAGAGACATTTCCTATAAGAATATGTATCAAGTTTTCAAAAATTTCAAAGTTGAAAAATCAGTCAAAATCGAAATAATGCCGTTCGCTAGTTGTAAAAATCGGTAATATTTGCATGAAACATTGTCCAAATTCAGATTGAACTACTCTTATGGAAGTATCTCTGTATAACCAATCCTAGAACCATGCTGTTTAAAACGTAGGTAGTAGGTGCTTGTTAAAAAAAAAAAAAAAAAAAGTAATCACAACTGATGAGTTTACTCTGTGAAATATTCCGTCCTCCGATTCTCTCGGTCGCTCTCTTTAATGTTTTACGCTCAACTGTTTTAGGAAATAGCGACTGAAATGTCGAAGATTTCTTCAAAAATTCGCTCATGGGGTCATGCTGCATGACTGGACTTTTTTCATTTAAACCGAAAATGGGCCAATTTTATGCCCCTCCGAAAGGCTAGTGTGCGGCTGCATACGTCGCACACCCCTCAGGCCGGCCCTGGTTCTAGATGTTATAGAACATATGAATTGGGAGTATCGTCGATGGAAATGAGAGCCGTCCCTCGGCGTCTGTGTGGAATTCCTTTTCATTCATTGATGGCAGACTTTCATTCGGGTCTGATACAATAGTACTCCTCTAGGCAATGAACCTTCTGGAATGAGGCTAATTTATGAATGGCTCGAATTCTTCTCTCTAACGGTTCGAGTTGACTCAATTGCCTATAATAATAGAGTGCTTATTGATAAGTTAATTTCAAAAGAAAATTAGAAGTTTCACAGGAATGTACAGTATAATATAATAATGATGCTAGTTGGGTCATTCTCATTTCATTTGCCGCTTTCATGTCCCCGACGACAGATTCTCATAATTCTTGACCAAAACTAGCGATTTTGGGGGAAAAAAAAGGTAGTATAAGTTGGGAGATCAACGAAGAAATAATTTGAATGCCCAAAATCTCTTCTAACCATTACACAATGATGACGAATGAAACCTGAAATCCTGGAAACTCATGAGTGTTACTGTCCCCTCCTACCTAACACCTAAGTAGAAGTTAGGTAGTTACGAAACAATGACAATCTAGAACTGGCCAGGGTTACTAGCTGCAGTAAGTTGGTTCCTCTTTATTTAGAGTAAGGATTTACATTTTTAAGATTTTTCCCAACCCGTGAAAAACTAGTTTTCCAGTCAGTCCCCCATATCTCTTCTCAATGGGACCTCAGGAGTGTTATCATTTTTGCGATCAAGAAAGCCGATGGAAAATGGCAGGAAACAGTCAGATGTGAAGGTTATATTGTCCGGTTGAAGATGTGAGACTGCAATGGAGTGCTTGGAGTTGCAGCAGTTTTTACAGCGAATGAAGCCTTAAAACATGGGGAGTATTTTTATTTTCAATCATGAGTACTACACTAATTACGAGCGTTGTTAGTGCTTACACAAAATAATCCGATATCAAGAACCATACTGCTTGGTGACAGGTTTCAAACAGTAGCCATCCCCGAGTTTTACCACTTCATCATCCCGTGTGACGCCATTTTTACTGGAAATTCTCATGAGTGTTACCTCTCAGGAGTGTGACCAAGGATTGGTAACACTCCTGATAATACGGTAACAAAATATAAAAATACACCATCAATGAAAAACTCACTGTTCATCAATGGAACACAAATCTGCAGTGTACAATGAGTAGTATTTGCCGATCTAACCTCATTTTCGAGCACTTTCATATTTCACGTCACTGAGGTACTCAAACGACGAAACGACCCAAAGCGGCAAATGAAATGAGAATGACCCAGTTGTCATTCTTCATCTTTGGAGCAATATTTCCCCCCTAAAACAATCTTGGTAGTTGTAGGTACTCCAAAAAAGTTAATGTCATTAACATTTTGGTTCTAGACTAGTCCAGATTTGGTTGGTCTGTTGATGTTGATTTTCTCTTTAATGATTGTTATTCTTTTGTCTAGTAGATTTAGGATAGTATGTATAACACTGTATGTAAAATTTATTTTTATTAAAATAAATCAAACATCTCAAATCAGTGCTTGAATTTGAAGGAAAAAAAAAAAAAAAACTGAAAAATAGAAGAATACCAACGCTCGTTATTAATAATTTCAATATTGCCCATCATTATTATTAATATTTCTCTTCCTGGACTGTGACCTATTAGTTTGCTGAAATGGGCAAATGTAGACCCTTCAAACCACCATTTAGAGAAAACAGGAAGTGTTTTGGTGACCAGGGGCTGATTCCTGGGTGGGACTGACGGGCAAACATACGAAATCATGCGCGTATTTAAGCGCCTACAGAGTTTGGTTACACTAAAAAGTAAGATCTAGCCTAGCCCCCATAAGAATATTTTAGTGCCTGTGCAGGCCTCTATGCTTCAAACTTTACAACTTTTATTGAGGGGGAAAAAGTGAGAGAGAGAGAGACTGTTTGACTGTGTTTATTTAATAATGTGACACGATTAGGACCTTATGGTCCTCTCTTACATTATACCACAAAAAATAATATAGTTACTTCTAGTCATAAAAGTCAGGCTTCAAGCATACATAAATTTATCCTGTGTGAGTGTGTTGCAGTGCATCATGCTAAATAAAAAATCGAAGAATACAAGAGTTATAAATAATGCAACTTATCAACTTGTGACATAATTTAGTGAAAATATACAATATATAAGTGGAAGTGATCTGAATAGTCGGCTTTTCATTCTATTGGTTTATACAGTTTCAATAATTTGGCTTTAAATTCTTGTTTGAAGGTTGCTACTGAATTATGTGTCTGGAAGAGTTCGGGATTATCATTAAAAATTTTCACGGCTTGAACATGAAAAGACTTGGCAAATGCTTCAGTTCTGTGTTTAGGAATCTGAAGTAAATGTATACCTCTTCTCGTTGAGAACGAGTGTATGCTTGACATCAGTTCAAATTTACAATTTAAATACGCAGGATTACTGAATTTAAGGATCTTGAACAACATTAAACCTATTCTAAATATTCTCCATTCCTTAACTTTCAACCAACCTATTCTTTCGTAGTAGGGGGTTACATGATCATAAATGGGGAAGTTGAATATAAATCGCATGCAAGCGTTTTGAGCTCGCGAGAGAGAGAGAAACAAAAACTTGCAACTGAAGGCTACAGAGTGATTAGCGTAGAATATATTTTAACATTTTCTAAAAAAAATTGCTGGATCATAGGCTGAATAGTAAAGAAGTAAAGAAATTAGTTCAGGAGCTCACTCAGCTGATCTAAGGTGCATCAGACTTTACGATTCGTTTCTAGAGGTTCGTTTCATTTGAGATTTATGCTTCTATTTCAACAAATTTCAGCTTCATCAGTTGAATAGCAAAGAAATTAGCTCCGGATCTGACTCAGCTGATCAAGGGTGCTTCAGACTTTATGATTATTTTCTAGATGTCCCAGGAGGCTTCTATTGGTTTATTATTTCCAATAATAAGCCTATGTGATCGTGTAGCAAAAAATTTTTATAACCCCCCCTCAAACTTTGTCACTTTACGTTTCAAGGTGCGTAGAATCCAAATTTGAAATGTCCGTCCGCCGTCCGCCGTTCGCCGTCCGCCGTTCGCCGTCTGCCGTTCGCCGTCCGGGCCATAAAAGGCCTAAGAATTGACTTAAAAAACCTGTTCTTTCGCACATAGACTCCATTTGGGGTCTAGTTGGTCCTAACGTTTAACCATCCCGATCGCTTTACTCGCATAGATTCTATGGGCCAAAAACGGGCGAAAAAGTGTCATTTAGGACGTGTTAGACGCACACCTGGCACGCTTGGCAGGGGGTCACGGTGGGTGGTGAGGGGGGTGAGCGGGGGGGTGGAGTGAGAGGAGGCGCCGGCGCCGCGGCACCTTGTGGTGGGTAAGGCGCCGGCGTTCCTTCGAGGCATGAATATATGTTTTTTCCTAGGTCATATTTGTGTAATAATACCAATGCTTTTCCTACGCATATTTAATAACATATCCTCTCGACTTTTCGTACGTACTTAGACAATGATATTATTAAGGCAACAAATATTTGAATAGATAGGAGCTCAAATCGAGAAATATAAACATGCGTATATAATAATAGAAGTATAGGTTGTGGCAACTCGAAATAGGACACGCCGAGGAGTCTGGACGGGCCTTATGACGTACGCAAGCCAACTAAAACTACGATCATACTCAATTGAAAAAATAATAAACCTTTGTGAAATAATTTGCAGCGTTTTTTAAATTTCAGCTTCGTAGGCTGAATAGTAAAGAAATTAGCTTAGGACCTCATTCAACTGATCAAGGAGGCTTCAGGCTTTGTGATTCGTTTCTAAATGTCCAAGAGGCTCCAATATGAAAATTCAGCTCAGGATAATAGCAAAGAAATTTAGATTTGGAGGACTCTACATTCATGATTCGTTTCTACAGGGTGTCTCGACTTAAGTAGGTAAGACTTCAGGGATGAATTCTACAAGTAATTTGCAAAAAAAGTGCCATATAGACTTTTTCTTTTAGAGGCTTCGTTTCCTAGTTATTTCTTTTTCAAGAGTTTTTTCGTGTTTTCAACCTTACATCACAAAAACAGCTCTAACTCCCCAATTTGTGAGGTTTTCTCAAATATAAGGATACCGTTGGAAAGAGTGTTGAATTTTCTATCATTCTAATGTAAATTTTAATTTTTTTGATTAGTTCTAATTAATGAAAAAAATGGCCAAAGTTTAACATTTGAAAAAAAATGTAAAAATTGTCGATTTTTCTTCGTTTTTCTGCTCCTCAGTAACTTCCTCAACCTGTCAGCTTTCCAACGGTTTACCAAAAAAAATTTTTATTGGGAAGTTTTGGGAGAAAATAGCGTTTGAATGACAAAAAACGTGATTTTGTCGGTCAAAATCGACGTTTCATTTTTTTTTTTAAATATTTCATTATGCACAGCTGTATTTGATGATAATAAACCAAAAAAATAATAGTGTCTCTACCTAACTCATCTTCCACCTGCCTCATCTACTTGAGCAAAATTAGATAATTATCGGAGGGGCAGGCGGAAAAATACGATAATACGATCGGCTACCTCAGTCAATTGTGCTTCAAAATTATTCCTCGGATACTTATCCTTCATTTGTGTGGGTACCTAATAATACGGGGTGTATTGGCAATGAAAATGCTGTTTTGTATCAGAGATCGCTCGTGCTATAAAAAAATAATAATTACTACTAAAAAAAAAAAAATAAATAAATAAAATAAATAATAAATAAAAAATAAAATAAAATAAATAAATCAAAGCAGGTTAACAAAGTGCTTCCCTCCTTCCTGTATGCGTTGGTGGCATCTTTTCCTCGTGGATCGTGTAACGTTACGTAAGGTATGTGCATTCTGCATACAGGAAGGAGGGAGACACTTTGAAAGTAATTATTATTTTTTTATAACACAAGCGATCTCTGATACACTACAGCATTTTCATTGGTAATCCCCTCCGTATTATTAGGTATCCACTCAAATGAAAAATCCGAGGAATAATTTTGAGGTAGCCGATCGTATTATCGTATTTTTCCGCCTGCCCCTCCGATAATTATCTAATTTTGCTCAAGTAGATGAGGCAGGTGGAAGATGAGTTAGGTAGAGTCACTATTATTTTTTTGGTTTATCATCGTCAAATACAGCTGTGCATAATGAAATAAAATAGAATAATAAAATAAAATACTCGAATAAAAAAATGAAACGTCGATTTTGACCGACAAAATCACGTTTTTTTGTCATTCAAACGCTGATTTCTCCCGAAACTTCCCTATAAAAAAAAATTTTTTTTAGTAAACCGTTGGAAAGCTGACAGATTAAGAAAGTTTTCCCAAAGAGCGCTTGCTGAAAAACTTCCACACTGAGGAGCAGAAAAACGAAGAAAAATCGACAATTTTTACATTTTTTCAAATGTTAAACTTTGGCCATTTTTTTCACTAATTAGAACTAATAAAAAAAATTGGAATTTACATTAGAGATAGAAAATTTAACGCTATTTCTAACGGTATCATCAGATTTGAGAAAACCCGAAAAATAAGGGAGTTAGAGCTGTTTTTGTGATGTAGGGTCCAAAACTCGAAAAAAAATCTTAAAAAATAAATAACTCGGAAACGAAGTGTAAATGGCACTTTTTGTTGCAAATTACTTGTAGAATTGATCCCTGAAGTCTTATCTACTTAAGTCGAGACACCCTGTATACGTCCCAGGGGTTATGCAATCCAAAGCTTTAGCTTCATAGGTTACGTAACAAAGAAATTACTCCGGAGCTCACTCAGCTGATTAAGAGGGCCTCAGACTTCATATTTATGATTCGTTTAACTATGTAGACGTCCCAAGTATTACCAATGTCAAATTTAAGCATCACTGGTTAAATAACAAAGAAATTAGCTACTTAGGTTGAATAGTATAGAAATTTGCTTCGAAGATCACAAGACACGTAGCACTAGCCTTCTTGTATATGCCGTTGTTACTTTTAATTTTTGACATTTTATGTCTTTGCTATGGCACATAAACTAAAAAAAAAGTACAGTCATGCAGCATGACCCCATGAGCGAATTTTTGAAGAAATCTTCGACATTTCAGTCGCTATTGATCGTGTTGAGAAATTTTATTTTATGATTTTGATAGACAAACATGGAATCAAATTATTAACACATGCACAGAGTAAACTCATCAGTTGAGATTACTTTTTTTTTTTCTAAAGCACCTACTACCTACGTTTTAAACAGCATGGTTCTAGGATTAGTTATACAGGGATACTTCCATAAGAGTAGTTCAATCTGAATTTGGACAATGTTTCATGCAAATATTACCGATTTTTACAACTAGCGAACGGCATTATTTCGATTTTTGACTGATTTTTCAACTTTGAAATTTTTGAAAACTTGATACATATTCTTATAGGAAATTTTACGCTGATTCCGAATATACCACATGTTAGTATGCTGAAAAAAATTATTTCGCACAACAAATCGCAAAAAACAGGCTATTTTGAAATTGTTTACTACATTTTTGAAAATTTCAACCCGAAGATGTAATCCAATCATGCTGGCCAACGAACTTGAACTTTCGTTTTGTGTCCTTAACATTTTAAAATTTGTTTGAAGTTTCTAGCACAATTCTACGAACAGTTATCGTCTGGAATGACACATACATACATACATACATACATACATACATACATACATATATACATACATACATACATACATAAAAAAATGCGCTAAACTTCAGAATATTATTCAGAATAGCCTGAAACGGATTTCTGCATAAAATTTTTTCAAAAATTCACATTCTACAAATTTTGAGGCGAGAGCAATAGCTTAATTTTCTTCGAAAATTCGCTAAAAGTCACGGAAAATTGCTCATGAAAATATTTTGATGATTTCCGCTTACAACCGAGTCGTTGCTAGGGAAATGGTACTTCGTCGTTTTTCATCCCACAAAATTCGTTGACCATTCGTTCGAAAGCTCTCGATATGAGCAAGGTTAATTGAATAATTGTGTACACTCAGGTGATCATTCTCAATAATTGATATTGTGAACATGATTGCCACCGCTTGTTAATTTCTGATGATTTCATTGAGCTGGTGTTTCGATGATTTGATTCATAGCAGGTGATCCGAATATTTCGAGAACGGTTTGATTTGTGAAGCGGAGGTTAAATAATTTTAATAGGTAATTTCTATGCTTTACACTCTAGGAAGCTGTAATTTCGTATGTAGCCTCTTTAGGACATTTACTTGACGATGCCCAGGGTCCGGATCAGATGAGTGGCTCTTAATGCTAATTTCTATGTTTTACACTCTAGGAAGCTGTAATTTCGTATGTAGTCTCTTTAGCACATTTACGTGACGATGCCCAGGGTCCGGATCAGCTGAGTGGCTCTTAGAGCTTGCATACGAGTCTGCAACACAGACTTTCTAAAAACCTAATGATTTACATTTCTTTTCGTTGCGTTGTTAGATGAAATTTTCGGCACGGTCTCCGCAAAATCGTAGTCTATGTTTCAATTTCTCATTCAAAAGGTTGATCATGAGGAATCTCGAACGATTCATCGAAATTGAATCAGTACAAATCGACGTAAAATGACCTTTTACTGTAGTTTTTGGGATGGATACTGTTTGGGGAGCATGGGATTTTTCATCCAAAATTTGTCGACTTTGATCCGACTGGTTGGGTTAATGAAAGCGACGTTCAGCGGCGGACTGAATTAATTCTTTTATGATTAATTTTTGGAATCCATGTCTCATGAAACAAACCAACAAAATAAATACATAAATATAAACATAAATTATGTTTAAAACATGTACTATACAGGGTGTCTAAAATGTGATTCGGCAGGGGTTTATTATCTTTATTTTTGAAGATATCATAAAACTCTAAATGATAAATAATCTCAGAAGAGTTGGTGCAGACTTCTTGTGATAATCCTCCATAATTTAGGTAATTGTAATGAAAAACCTTTAGATTATCACATATTTATTAATAATACAAAGCTTTTCGGCTAAATTCTAGCCATCTTCAGGCATACACAACAAACTAAAACACGGGAGAAAAGCTACTAACTGGAAACATCCATACAAGCACAACCTTGCATCGCCAGTAGTACCAACCTTCCAGATTTACCGTAAAAATTCATACACAGACTGTGTAATACCTAGAGGATCTAACCATCTATGGAACAATAAATTAGCCTCCTTCAGAGCAATGATACATAGATTGAAAACAGTGCCCCAGTCAGAAGAATCATACAATAGAGAATTAGCAACCATAAAATAATGAGTATAACAGCAATATAATTGACAATTTGACCAGAAGCTATGACAGAAAAATAACAAACCAAGCATTTCAAGGTAATTTGAGAACAGATAAGGAAAACCAAAAATATAGGAGGGTGGTCTACCTAAACTCCACTTCCCTAGTGATTAAGAACCCTTGAAGAAGCTGGAATAAAACCTGCTTTTTACACAAACTGTAATATTTCAAGACTGAACAATGGTAAACTGAAACAGTTAGATCCTACTTCAGAAAGCGGGATATACAGAATTACTTGTGGGGGAGGGGCGAATGCAATTGCGAATACATAGGGCGGAGTGCAAGAATGGTTCGGTGTAGGGAGGAGGAACATTCTAGTCATTTCAGGGCTCTCTCCAGATGCCAGAAAAATATCAATGAATGCTCAGAATCCATTGATGTGTCAACTAAACCTTTCCCAAAATACAAAAGAACTTGCAGAAAAACGATTGGCAAATTTGAACATTAAATTGACAGAATTGAAAGACAAAAGTGCATTTGCTACACATTTATTTTCAGAGGGGCACACTTACATGGGGAACTTTGAATTGATTCAGAGGTTAAATTGTGGCAGGGGCACAAAAATGGATAACTGGGAAAACCTACATATTTACCTATCAAAGAAGAAAGGCAATAACCTAAATATAAGATTTTCTGAAAGAAATTTCCGCTTCAAAGGGCAATGGGAGAGAAACCTGGAACCTTGGAATATTGTCTGATTCCTTTTCTCCCAGTTTTTTATTTATTTATTGATTTATTATTATTATTATTTTCAATGTATATATATATATTTTTTTTAAATTTATTTATTATTATTATTTTTTTTTTCCAATCGTGTATTTTTATCCTCACAATTCTGTAATTTGTTTTCTTGCATATTTATGTAACACTACAGCAATTTTGTAATTAACCAGTAGGTAACTTAGATTCATTAATTTCAGACATCAACATTCGTAGGGAAACATAATATTGGTTCAAGGTTGGTACTACTGGCGATGCAAGGTTGTGTTTGTATGGAGGTTTCCAGTTAGTAGCTTTTCTCCCGCGTTTTAGTTAGTTGTGTATTCCTGAAGATGGCTAGAATTTAGCCGAAAAGCGTTGTATTATTAATAAATATGTGATAATCTAAAGGTTTTTCATTACAATTACCTAAGTTCTAAATTATAACTCATAGGAACCGCACCATACCACCGATATATCAGAGAATCGATACTTTTGCGACATTTTTATCGATATTTTCCCTGCATTACTAAAGTAATGATGTATCGTTATCGTAGAGGCAATTGCAAGACTACCTAACTTGAGATTTTTGAGGAACTCTCATGGTAGTAGAAAGAAAAAGAAGGATTCCTGTAACGAAATTGCAGATGAGTTGGCAGTCTACCTTGGGAATCTTGTCACCCTCTTACGAAATTCAAATCCTCTCTGTGTGTCTAGAAATTAAGATTTTTTTCCCGAATCTTCACAAAGAGGTATGCAACATGCTTATTGTGATACTGTGCTTATGAGGATAATGCTGTGCTCATAAATGTTTAAATGAGAATATACGAGTACCTCAATATATTTCACCACTGATAGGTCCATGTTTATAAAGCTTGGAATTATCCCTTCACAATGTTGAAACCATATTTGGTTATTTCCCCCTTTCACTTCATCTAATTAGCTATAATCCCCCGTCACCTTGTTTGCACTTAATTGGTTGAACCTCCTGCCCCTTTCCTTTCTCTTGACCAATGGGATTCAATCTCCCTTCACCTGTTACTATAAAAGCTGTGTCCTTTCTAATGTGTCTTCAGTTATTGTTTGTTACTGATGATGGCCTAACCGTCGAAATCGATTTAACAGTGTAACTCTTTATTTTTCGTGGAAATAGACAACGTTTTTCACTAACTTCCGTTTTGAAATGGGTTTCCACAACTTCGTCGCGAGTGATTTAGTTCGTATACTATGCTAATTTCGAAGGCTCTATGCTCAAACAAGGAATAGGATTTCTGCCAAAATGTTTCAAAAATCGATGTTTCGAGAAAATATTCCCCTTAAAGTAAAAACGATTACTTTTTTTTTAACCGATTTTTACTTTAAAAGTTTATTTTACTAATATTTCTTCATTCTTTTTCAAACTTCGCTTTCAAATTGCACAATTTTCATTGAATACACATCTGTAAAATAACTGGTTTATTACTGGATCTGTGAAGCATGGCAAATGGGGAATTTCATCTTTGGATAGTATTTGAAAAATAATGGTGAGTTTACTATTAAAAGTTATTTCCTCACTACCGAAGGGTAGGGAAGCATTGTGTTCGTGATTGAGATACAAAAAAATTTATGTCCTATAAAATCAAAATTTCCGCTTTTTTGGTTTATTATTTCCAATAATAAGCCTATGTGATCGTGTAGCAAAAAATTTTGATAACCCCCCTCAAACTTTGTCACTTTACGTTTCAAGGTGCGTAGAATCCAAATTTGAAATGTCCGTCCGCCGTTCGCCGTCCGGGCCATAAAAGGCCTTAGAATTGACTTAAAAAATCCGTTCTTTCGCACATAGACTCCACTTGGGGTCTAGTTGGTCCTAACTTCTCGCCAGCTCGATCGCTCCACCCCCATGGGTGCTATGAGCCAAAAATAGGTAAAAAAGTGTCTTTTTCGAGGCTTGAATATATATGTTTTTTTCTAGGTCATATTTGTGTGTTAATACCAATGCTTTGCCTACGCATATTTGATAACAAATCCTCTCAACTTTTCGTACGTACTTAGATAATGATATCATTAAGGCAATAATTATTTGAATAGATAGGAGCTCAAATCGAGAAATATAAACATGCGTTTATAATTATAGAAGTATAGGTTGTGGCAACTCGTGATAGGACACGCCGAGGAGTCTGGACGGGCCTTATGACGTACGCAAGCCAACTAAAACTACGATCAAACTCAATTGAAAAAATAATAAACCTTTGTGAAATAATTTGCAGCGTTTTATTTAGTAGATTCGTTTTCAGCGTCGACTGAAAAGTCAGGCAAATCATTGTCGTCCACCTGACTTACCCACATTCCAGGACTGAGATAAAACCGATCCCTCCCACAGTTTCTTCCGTTCGATTGTACGGCCAACTATAAATAGACCGACCTCTTCAACTCCCCGTTGTCCAGACCACTTCGATGCCGCCTCGTTTCAGGATACCGACCGATCAGTTCGTTTCTGAGCGTTCAGTATTCTAGTAATCCCAGATTATTCAGTAAAAATGTTTATTATTAATAAAATAAGTAAAGAAAAGCCAAGAACTATTTCTGTTTGAAGCTAACCCCTCCCCTCAACTCTTACCTTTATTAATAATAATAATAATATAACATTTATTAACCCAAAGGCATAAATTTTGTCCATAGCGGGTCACATGAACCATGTATGGTGGTGAGGTTACAATAAACTGTGCATGACGGCAAAATGTAGAATTATTACGGATATCGAATAGTGACAAGAAAAAGTTAGAGGGGGAAAAAAACGAAACAAAAATATGGTTACTTAATTGAAAAAAAAAAAAAAAAAAAAAAAAAAAAACGCTGCAAATTATTTCACAAAGGTTTATTATTTTTTCAATTGAGTATGATCGTAGTTTTAGTTGGCGTACGTCATAAGGCCCGTCCAGACTCCTCGGCATGTCCTATTTCGAGTTGCCACAACCTATACTTCTATAATTTATATACGTATGTTTATATTTCTCGATTTGAGCTCCTATCTATTCAAATAATTATTGCCTTAATGATATCATTATCTAAATACGTACGAAAAGTCGAGAGGATTTGTTATTAAATATGCGTAGGCAAAGCATTGGTATTAACACACAAATATGACCTAGAAAAAAACGTATTTTCATGCCTCGAAGGAACATGAAATTCGAAAGCAATACAAGTGTAGGAAGTTTTCCACGCCACCCTGGAGGTACTCCCTAGGTCTCGTTACCTCACGACCGGAGGTTCACCGCCCTATTACCCTTACACTATCATATCACTCATATTTTTCCATCAACATTCATTTGAAAGTTGTGCATTTTGAGATGAGTGAATTTTGTCCTGAGAATAATAATTATTAGGTCGTGCATGATCTGGTCCTAAAGTGTTCTGTTGCGAAGTCCTACTGCCCATTGTTATCCTAACCGTGGAATATTAGCTTGCGCAGTTGTGGTTGAGCAGGTTGGAGTTTTAACACGTCAGTCTAACACTCAAAGCTCGAAAAAGACACTTTCGCCCGTTTTTGGCCCATATCATCTATGCGAGTAAAGCGATCGGGATGGTTAAACGTTAGGACCAACTAGACCCCAAATGGAGTCTATGTGCGAAAGAACGGTTTTTTTAAGTCAATTCATGGGCCTTTTATGGCCCGGACGGCGGACGGACATTTCAAATTTGGATTCTACGCACCTTGAAACGTAAAGTGACAAAGTTTGAGGGGGGTTATAAAAATGTTTTGCTATACGATCACATTGGCTTATTATTGGAAATAATAAACCAAAAAAGAAGAATTTGAGAGAAAGAGAGGAAGGAAATTAAGTATCCACCGTAAGGGAATTTAGCATCCATCGTAAGGGGAAGAAAGGGGAGGGGGGGGGGGAGTGCACATAATATTAGGTTATTCAATTGTCGGTATTCAGGTGTTGCTTAGGATACCTTAAAAACCGCCCAATGGAAGGGGACGCACGAACAGGGAGGGCGTTCCAAACCCTAGCCCCAGCCACCACAAGGGACCTGGCCATGGTTCGACTGAAATGGCGGGAGATCATAAGGACATTTGACCTCGGAGAAGCAGCTCTCGTAGTCAGGTTGCCTAAGTAGTCAGGCATAGAAACACTCGATTGAATACAGCGTTTTCAGGTGGCGAAAAATAAAATATTTAATCAAGGGTAAGTAAAATATCTGTAGCCCAGAAATAGAATGTCGTGCCTTATCATTAAAAACATAACGTAGGCAGGCATTGTAGGCTACTTGGAGTTTTTTATTTAGAGAGGCAGATAACGAGTAAGAAAAAATGGAACAGCAATAAAACAGATGGGGAAGAACCAAAGCTGTCACCAATCGGGGCTTGAGGTACTGTGGGGTGAATTTTGAAAGGCGTCGCAGGGAGTGGAGAGATCCATAGACCCTTTGACATACCCTAGTTACGTGGGAGTCCCAGGATAATGTCTTGTCCTAGATAAGACCGAGATTCCTTACATACTGGGAAAAGGGAACCGCAATAACGAGACGTTCCAAACCCGACGCGAGCACCTCCCACTCCACATGTTCCTCCCTACAAAGCAACCGCTCAGCGTTACCAACCTTCGTAAATATCCGTAACTGCAGGGAGTTATTGTCAAATGTACAAACAAATAGTAAATCGAACTTGAACGCCAGTATTTTAAGCTATTTTTCATATCTTTCATATTGATGTAAGACATTAGGATCATAATTTTAAAATTTTCAGTCAAGCAGCATGAACTTCCGAGTTAATTCTAATTCATATTCATTTATGAAGGTATAGGTACCTTAACTCATGACTTTTTCAGCATGCACCTTATAAGTTCAAATTTAAATACTTTCATGAAGCTAATTTGCCTGGTAATGTTCAAATTTCCAGGGTGACAAACTCGTTTTAATAAATTTTAATAATAATTTGCATGGTTATTTTTATTTGCTTAATAGATAGATCATAACGAGAGCTTTCCAAAAAGTAGCTGTACGGTGGGTATCAGATCAGTAATACGGGTCTTGTAATTCATTTGCACGATGACGTCACGGCCCTCACCTGTCTGAAGGAACCTTCAGCTCTCTTGCATTACTACTTGCGTGATCTTATCACCCGTTTATTGGCCAGACTAAACAGTATTTTGAGCTACTAATTAGTAGTAGATGGTTTTCAAGTGTGCTGAATCCGAATCTGGGGTCAAAAGTGTGAAATTCCAACACATGAAAGTTCCCCATTAAATTATAAAAGAAAATTTGTTTAACGAATTTTTTGCCATTTCTCGAGTTCATACATTTCGAAATTAGAGCAACTTTTGACGTTAACATTTTTAACTATAAAATTTATTGCTATCCTCAACCTTTTGATTCATTGTATCTGAACACATATTTCAAACGGAGTAGGGAAAATAAAATTGATGCAAAATGAGGAATTAATAGAACAATAAAGCTTTTATTTTATTATGTAGGAGGAACAATAAATTACCACCACTCATTTTCCATGTGACTTATAGACTGACTTAGAAGAGAGAGTGACTTAGAAAAGAGTAAAGTAAAATCACAGTAAACGAGTAATAAAACTCAAGAAATTTTCCTGAACATAAAAAATTCATTGTTTGGCGAATTAACTTTGTCCGAACCATGCCAAGATTCTATGTGCCGGCGAAGATTGAATTTCCTCTTCGTTTAGTATGTGCAACGGTAACAAAATAGCATGTTGAAACGGAGGAACATACATGCGGAGGAACATATAATAAAAGTAATTTAAACTACATATATACCTAACATAATTAAAAGTACCTACATATAAACTAAACACACATGTCAAAGTACTGTAATCTAAATAGAACCTAAACAATAAGATAAGTGATAAGACGGGTCAGCTGTTCGGTTGTTACCCAGCGGGGAAAAAACGGAGGGGAAAATGCAGTATGGTGGGAGGTGCTCGCGTCGGGTTTGGAACGTCTCGTAACCACAATACCATCGATCAGCACAGGAGGCAGAGGATCAGTGGGAATGCCCTGGCTAAAAACCACGATCACCTGAGATTTAGAAGGGTTAATCAGAATTCCGTTGTTCCTGGCCCAGGTGGAGACAACAGATATGTGTACGATCCCTTGCCTTTACAAGACCTGGCTTAAAAGAGACTCCTTAAAAGCAGTGTTCCCCATTAAAGTGATGAAGTTAGTGTGCAAAAATATATTATTCGGATTCAACGCCGAAAATCATGAGGAGTTAGAATTTGAAATGTATTAAAAAAACGCATATTAACAGAGTTATGTAGGGGGACAGTTCCTGGGACATACTTTATCCATGCGTATATACCTAGAGGATTATAATCATATATACCTACCCTCTATTTCTGTTTCCTATGTTTAAGCCTCGAGATTCTTTAATGTATTTTTTTTACGTTTGTTTCAGACGGAAAACCTGTTAATTTGAGGAATTTTGAAATTTAGATTGTGATGTAGGTACCTACTCGCCGCGCCTTGAACTTGAACTTTCGTTTTGTGTCCTTAACATTTTAAAATTTGTTTGAAGTTTCTAGCACAATTCTACGGACAGTTATCGTCTGGAATGACACATACATACATACATACATACATACATACATACATACATACATACATACATACATACATACATACATACATACATACATACATACATACATACATACATACATACATAAAAAAATGCGTTAAACTTCAGAATATGATTCAGAATAGCCTGAAACGGATTTCTGCATACAATTTTTTCAAAAATTCACATTCTACAAATTTTGAGGCGAGAGCAATTGCTTAATTTTCTTCAAAAATTCGCTAAAAGAAACGAAACGACATTTTAACGATTAGGTACCGTAATTTTAGAACAAACAATCGAGCCAACATTTTTGAAATTAAAAGTCGTTCTAAATTGCATCAATTGCTTTCACATTAATGAATCTGCATTGTTATGCAAAATGAGAATTATATTGGGAGACGGCCTGTAGAATTTATATAGGATATTTCTAACTCCCCCCTCTCTCCACGATATCCGGTTCTCCCTTGTACTAAATGTGCTAATTTTTATTTTATTTTTTGCATCCCACGAAATTGATCGCAATGATTCCGCTTGTTGTCATTAAACCAAAAGTAAAGTGTAAATTTGTAACATGGAGGACTAAGTTCGCGTTCGAAGTTTCTTTCAAGCGAAATGTCTGAAAATGCGAGGGTCGTATCAAGTTTTTGATGCGATCACAGCAGAAAGTCGATGAATAATTCATTCGGCTCAAGGGCGCCTGGGTTGTAGTATTTACGATACTCCGCCATCCAAGCTGACCCATCCACCGTTCTGGGTCTTGCCAATATACCTGAAGCCCTTTAAATTAGTTGCTTTCTCGAACGTTCGTTAGCAGATCTATGTGGAAATTGAGTCGGTTTATGGCTAATGACCACTATAGTAAACTTTTTGTATAAATTCTAACTATAAAGACTAAAAAGTCCAGTCGTGCAGCATGACCCCATGAGCGAAGTTTTGAAGAAATCTTCGACATTTCAGTCGCTACTGATCGTCTAGAGAAATTTTAGTTTATGATTTTGATAGACAAACATGGAATCACATTATTAAAAATAATTAGGAGGTACTCATACTTTATTATTATTAAACTAATCTTGTAGATTTAAAGACAAATGTAGGTAAATATTCATAGATTTCGATGTCCATTGTGGTCAGTATTGAAGGCAGTTGAAATCTTAACAGTATCCTATCATAACATCATCAAATCTTGACATAAAATAAAACAAGCACCTACTACCTACGTTTTAAACAGCATGGTTCTAGGATTGGTTATACAGGGATACTTCCATAAGAGTAGTTCAATCTGAATTTGGACAATGTTTTATGCAAAAATTACCGATTTTTACAACTAGCGAACGGCATTATTTCGATTTTTGACTGATTTTTCAACTTTGAAATTTTTGAAAACTTGATACATATTCTTATAAGAAATTTTACGCTGATTCCGAATATACCACATGTTAGTATGCTGAAAAAATTATTTCGCACAACAAATCGCAAAAAATAGGCTATTTTGAAATTGCTGGCTACATTTTTGAAAATTTCAACCCGAAGATGTAATCCGATCATGCTGGCCAACGAACGTGAACTTTCGTTTTGTGTCCTTAACATTAAAAAATTTGTTTGAAGTTTCTAGTACAATTCTACGGACAGTTATCGTCTGGAATGACACATACATACATATATACATACATTAAAAAAAGTCCAGTCATGCAGCATGACCCCATGAGCGAATTTTTGAAGAAATCTTCGACATTTCAGTCGCCATTGATCGTGTTGAGAAATTTTAGTTTATGATTTTGATAGACAAACATGGAATCAAATTATTAACACATGCACAGAGTAAACTCATCAGTTGTGATTACATTTTTTTTTTTTTTTTTTTTAAGCACCTACTACCTACGTTTTAAACAGCATGGTTCTAAAATTGGTTATACAGGGATACTTCCATAAGAGTAGTTCAATCTGAATTTGGACAATGTTTCATGCAAATATTACCGATTTTTACAACTAGCGATCGGCATTATTTCGATTTTGACTGATTTTTCAACTTTGAAATTTTTGAAAACTTGATACATATTCTTATAGGAAATTTTACGCTGATTCCGAATATACCACATGTTAGTATGCTGAAAAAATTATTTCGCACAACAAATCGCAAAAAATAGGCTATTTTGAAATTGCTGGCTACATTTTTGAAAATTTCAACCCGAAGATGTAATCCGATCATGCTGGCCAACGAACGTGAACTTTCGTTTTGTGTCCTAAACATTTTAAAATTTGTTTGAAGTTTCTACCACAATTCTACGGACAGTTATCTTTATTATACACAGGTATCCTTACTTTTCTACCAAATGAGGTGATATTAAGACAACTTAAAATATAAAATCGTAACGACTTTAATTTGAATTGTGTTTCGTCACCTCTAGTTTTGTGGTTACGTTAATTCTATTTTGTCGAGTTGCTGTGGAGACCCAGAAAATCTCGAAGAAAAAAGTTCCAGTCATGCAACATGATCGTATGAGCGAATTTTCGTAAATTATCGTACTATATTATGTTACATTGTTTTGAAAATTAAGGACTCTTAGGGAAAAGAAATTGTTAACTACCAATTTTATGACCAAAAACCCGTTCTAAATAATATTCTGTGATTCAAAATGTTTCATGCAAATATTACCGATTTTTACAACTAGCGAACGGCATTATTTCGGTTTTTGACTGATTTTTCAACTTTGACGGACGGCACAATTCTACGGACAGTTATCGTCTGGAATGACACATACATACATATATATATACATACATACATACATACATACATACATTAGAAAATGCGTTAAACTTCAGAATATGATTCAGAATAGCCTGAAACGGATAAAACTTTTTCAAAAATCCACATTCTACAAATTTTGAGGCGAGAGCAATAGCTTAATTTTCTTCAAAAATTCGCTAAAATGATCCTGGTAGGCGGTAGAGGGGTGTTAGTAGTGCTAAAAAAAAGTATTTTTCTAACTAAACATAAATGATAGATATAAATTCACGCAGTGTTTACAATTTATGTGAAATTTAGAAAATTAAAGAGAAAAAAATGTTCAGCTGAAATTGTTGAGTACATTTTTGAAAATTTCAACCCAAAGATGTAATCCGATCATGCTGGCCAACGAACGTGAACTTTCGTTTTGTGTCCTTAACATTTTAAAATTTGTTTGAAGTTTCTAGCACAATTCTACGGACAGTTATCGAATTAAAGTATTTAAAGTCACATAGTATCGCATTAAAGGCCAAAAATGTACTGTTCGAAGATAACTTTACTTTAAAAACTGATCTTCTTAAAAACTCGCTCTTCTCGTGGATTTTGAAAAACCGGGACAAAATCGAGTCCCGAGGCGCCTTGTTGGGACATTGGGACATGGAGACGGTCCTGGTTCCCGGGACGAATGGCAGCAACCCTATACTTGAGAGTACAATTTGGTCAACTCTGAGTCAATCTGGTCTGAGCACTCTTCCACCTGACATCCGGGAACGCCCCTATAAGTTCCCCTCTTTTCTCTATGATAACAAATCACCTTGATTCTCTACCTTTGAGTGTAAATAATAATATTTATACTCGAAGTTCTCTACGTAAATTGAAACGTGATTCTACATGTTCGATATACCGAATCTCTACTACGGGTCAATCTCGATTGTTGCGTTAGTCTTTCTCAAACGGTCTTCCAGCCAGTTTGCAGGTAGGTGTTGCCGTCACTTGAAATGACCCCAAGCTACAATTCCTAACCGATTTTCCTGATTCATTTTGGCGAATTTTTGAAGAAAATTAAGCTATTGCTCTCGCCTCAAAATTTGTAGAATGTGATTTTTTGAAAAAATTTTATGCAGAAATCCGTTTCAGGCTATTTTGAATCATATTCAGAAGTTTAACGCATTTTTTTATGTATGTATTTATGTATGTATGTGTCATTCCAGACGATAACTGTCCGTAGAATTGTGCCGTCCGTCAAAGTTGAAAAATCAGTCAAAAACCGAAATAATGCCGTTCGCTAGTTGTAAAAATCGGTAATATTTGCATGAAACATTTTGAATCACAGAATATTATTTAGAACGGGTTTTTGGTCATAAAATTGGTAGTTAACAATTTCTTTTCCCTAAGAGTCCTTAATTTTCAAAACAATGTAACATAATATAGTACGATAATTTACGAAAATTCGCTCATACGATCATGCTGCATGACTGGAACTTTTTTCTTCGAGATTTTCTGGGTCTCCACAGCAACTCGACAAAATAGAATTAACGTAACCACAAAACTAGAGGTGACGAAACACAATTCAAATTAAAGTCGTTACGATTTTATATTTTAAGTTGTCTTAATATCACCTCATTTGGTAGAAAAGTAAGGATACCTGTGTATAATAAAGATAACTGTCCGTAGAATTGTGGTAGAAACTTCAAACAAATTTTAAAATGTTTAGGACACAAAACGAAAGTTCACGTTCGTTGGCCAGCATGATCGGATTACATCTTCGGGTTGAAATTTTCAAAAATGTAGTCAAAAATTTCAAAATAGCCTGTTTTTTGCGATTTGTTGTGCGAAATAATTTTTTCAGCATACTAACATGTGGTATATTCGGAATCAGCGTAAAATTTCCTGTAAGAATATGAATAAGTTTTCAAAAATTTCAAAGTTGAAAAGTCAGTCAAAAATCGAAATAATGCCGTTGGCTAGTTGTAAATTCGGTAATATTTGCATGAAACAATATTCTTCAAAATTTCGCTCATGGGGTCATGCTGCATGACTGGACTTTTTAGTGCATTTTCCTGAAGAAAATTGTGCGCTATTCTGTTCACTTATGTGCGTATGTTGTATGTACGTATTGTTGAATGTAGTTGTGTACGTATTTTTTTGTATCCTCGTGAAAGCGCTTTAACTTGATAACTGGACCGAATTTGACGGGAAGGGTCGCAAAATGATCAGCTAGACAATCAAGATAAATTGGTTGCAAAAATCGTCATTGATAATCAGCAGCGTGAACTGATTTAGAGATCCAAAAAATCCAATTTCTATGCTATTTATCCTTCGAAGCTGAAATTTAAACCGGAACCTCTGTGAGACACGTGGGATGTGATTTTAACTTGCTGAACCACCCTTATCAGCTGATTGACATGTTGAAGCTAATTTCAATACTATTTATCTTAAGAAGCTGAAATTTGAAACGGAACCTCTGTG
Source organism: Adelphocoris suturalis (assembly GCA_030762985.1). Taxonomy (NCBI): domain Eukaryota; kingdom Metazoa; phylum Arthropoda; class Insecta; order Hemiptera; family Miridae; genus Adelphocoris; species Adelphocoris suturalis. The sequence goes on from CM061046.1 coordinate 6,174,952, forward strand.
AGACAGGTAGGATAGGATTTTCACTTGCTGAACCACCCTTATCAGTTAAGAGATTTCAATGCTATTTGTCTTAAGAAGATGAAATTTGAAACGGAACCTCTGTGAGACATGTGGGATGAGATTTTAACTTCTGAACCGACCTAATCAGCTGATTGAGCTGTTAACGCTAATTTCAATACTATTTATCTTAAGAAGCTGAAATTTGAAACGGAACCTCTGTGAGACAGGTAGGACAGGATTTTCACTTGCTGAACCACCCTTATCAGTTAAGAGATTTCAATGCTATTTGTCCTAAGAAGATGAAATTTGAAACGAAACGTCTGTGAGACATGTGGGATGAGTTTTTCACTTGCTTAACCACCCTAATCTGCTGATTGAGCTGTTAACGCTAATTTCTATGCTATTTATCCTTAGAAGCTGAAATTTAAACCGGAACCTCTGTGAGACATGTGGGATGTGATTTTAACTTGCTGAACCACCCTAATCAGCTGGTTGACATGTTGAAGCTAATTTCAATGCTATTTATCATAAGAAGCTGAAATTTGAAACGGAACCTCTGTGAGACAGGTTGGATAAGATTTTCACTTGCTGAACCACCCTAATCAGCTGATTGAGCTGTTAACGCTAATTTCAATGCTATTTATCCTAAGAAGCTGAAATTTGAAACGGAACCTCTGTGAGACAGGTAGGATAGGATTTTCACTTGCTGAACCACCCTTATCAGTTAAGAGATTTCAATGCTATTTGTCCTAAGAAGGTGAAATTTGAACCGGAACCTCTGTGAGACATGTGGGATGAGGTTTTCACTTGCTGAACCACCCTAATCAGCTGATTGAGCTGTTAACGCTAATTTCTATGCTATTTATCCTTAGAAGCTGAAATTTAAACCGGAACCTCTGTGAGACATGTGGGATGAGAGTTTCACTTGCTGAACCGACCTAATCAGCTGATTGAGCTGTTAACGCTAATTTCAATACTATTTATCTTAAGAAGCTGAAATTTGAAACGGAACCTCTGTGAGACAGGTAGGATAGGATTTTCACTTGCTGAACCACCCTTATCAGCTGATTGAGCTGTCAACACTAATTTCTATGCTATTTGTCTTACGACGCTGAAATTTGGAATGGAAGCTAGAATAGGTAGAATAGGATTTCAACTTACGGAACCACCTCAATCTGCTCTGCGCAAATTTCTATGCTATTTATTCTAAAACGCTGAAATTTGGAACGGAACCTCTGTTGTACAGAAAAGGATTTTAAATTTAGGACAAGGGGGTGATTGTAATGTAGTAGTTCCCCCTTCAAAGGGGGGAGGCGATTAACCTGCCACAACCAGAGGTTATCCTGAAATCTGATAGCCCAGGAACCATCCTAAAGGGCCCCCTAAACGGTCAGTATTTTGATCAAAAGTGGTTGATCAATCGACTGAGATAGCCAAGATTGAGCGTCTAGAAGCGCGTTTGATGATTGAGTCAATGAATGACGAGATTGATGAAAAGTTTGATTCACGTCAATGACTGAAGAGGGGTTTTGAGCGTCTAGGAGCGTTTTGAACAATCTTTCCCTCAGTCACGAAAATTCTGTCTCTACATTCCTTCTGAATTCCACTAGCCTATGCTTTTTTTGTAACATAACTTGAAATTGTCTTGCATGGAAAAAAGTCTTTATAAAATTTCTTCATAAACATAATTTTATCAGAACATAATATGTTAATACACCTACCTGAATATTATCCTTCAGTGTCTCAATTATAGCTGTGCATGTTTCCATTATGATGACCTCGAGAGTCTGAGGAGCTATGGCACACATGAATTTGAGGTCCTCCAAATCCATGCCTGTAGATAAGTACCTCAATGTGATTGATAACCTCTGGTTTGCAGGAATCGCTTCGCGCATAACGGTGTCCTTTTTCTCAATTTTTGGTCGTACTAACTCCAACAGGTTGTCAAAACTTTCATCGTTCATTCTCAGAAAGTTCTTGTAATCCTCTGGCTCCGTATCGCGCAGAATGCTGAGAAGATGTTCATGACTGAAACGGTGTCTCATTTTGTACCACTCTTTTGACCACCGCCTTTTCCTCTTCTTTTTCTTTTGATCCTTTTTCTTCTGGAGGGCAGCTACAGACAGTAAAAACATGGCCAGATCCTGGTTGGAACCCATTGTTTCAGCAGGACACTGCGGCAGTCGTCACACGTGCTAGTCGTCACACTTCACAAGTCGAACAGCTAGACGAAACTGATTCAAACGACTGAAGACATGATTGACGAACAGATTGAAGTGAGCTTCAATCTGTTCGTACAATCTTTTGATCAACCAGACTGACCGTTTAGGGGGTCCTTAAGATGTAACATTTGCAAGAATTGAGAAGGAAGAACTACTCCTATCCATTACTACTTGCCGAACTACCCCAATCAGTTGAATGAGCTCTTAACGCTAGTTTGTTTGCTATTCATCCTAGGAAGCTGAAATCAGGAACGGAGCCTCTGTGAGACACGTAAAATAGGTATGATTTTCACTTTCCGAACCACCCGATTCATCTGGTTGAGCTTTTAGCGCTAATTTCTATTACATTTTTATTATACGAAGCTGATAAAATTTTCTTATTTCATTTAAGAATAAAAAAATCATAATCAGAATTTTAAAAACGCTAGAAAATAAATTTAAAACGCGATAAATTATTTCACAAGGGTTTACTATTTTTTCAATTGAGTTTGATCGTAGTTTTAGTTGGCTTGCGTACGTCATAAGGCCCGTCCAGACTCCTCTTCGTGTCCTATTTCGAGTTGCCACAGCCTATACTTCTATAATTATATACGCATGTTTATATTTCTCGATTTGAGCTCCTTTCTATTCAAATAGTTATTGCCTTATTAATATCATTATCTAAGTACGTACGAAAAGTCGAGAGGATATGTTATTAAATATGCGTAGGAAAAGCATTGGTATTAACACACAAATATGACCTAGAAAAAAACATATATTCATGCCTCGAAGGAACGCTGTACCCACCTCATGGTGCCGCGGTGTATTATATGGGTATAACACGTAAAAGTTATAAATATCCATTCTCCTACACCCCTCTGCTACGCCCCTGGTCACCCCAGACACCACAAGGTGCCGCGGCGCCTCCTCTCACTCCACCCCCCGCTCACTCCCCTCACCACCCACCGTGACCCCCTGCCAAGCGTGCCTGGCGTGCGTCAAACACGCCTAACACTCAAAAGTCTCGAAAAAGACACTTTTTCGCCCGTTTTTGGCCCATAGCATCTATGCGAGTAAAGCGATCAGGATGGTTGAACGTTAGGACCAACTAGACCCCAAATGGAGTCTATGTGCGAAAGGACGGGTTTTTTAAAGTAAATTCTTAGGCCTTTTATAGGATTCTTTTTTTTAGTGGACGGCGGACGGACATTTCAAATTTGGATTCTACGCACCTTGAAACGTAAAGTGTCAAAGTTTGAGGGGGGGTTATAAAATTTTTTTGCTACACGATCACATAGGCTTATTATTGGAAATAATAATCCAAAATGACCCATCACTTGAATTTTTAGTTCGCACGAACGAGCACAAATTGTGAAACTGAGTTTTTGAGGATATTAAATTGTCAAACTTTTCACGCAGGATCGTCTTGTGATGTTCATTTATTGAGATTCGTAACACCAACTTGGAAAAACACAGACAAAGCTTTCCGAATCACGCATTTCCCCACTCACTTACTGAAAAAATGTTTACGCACAAAGCGTAAAACCAAGCGTTTTTTAGCGTCTTTTTCAAGTTTATCAATTTGATAGGTTTATTATAGAATAATATACCTACGAGAAATATACTTTAGTATAGAATAATATAACTATGTACTTATCATCACTTTTTACGCCAAAATGTTCATAACATTTTTTTTTTCTTCCTCAGAAATCACTCGAACTTTATGTCGAGGCGGGGACATCCAGACGGTGAAGAAACACCGAATTCCAAGCAAACGCAGGAAACCCCGACTAACACCCGAAACTACGGATATACGGTAATTAAATGGAATATGAATTCATGTTGTATTAGAATTTAAGAGGATTTTTTGTTTGTTTGAGAATTGATGCAATTTTTTTTCTCAGCCATTTCGGTTTATTTCCAATTACGAAACTTTGTAATTTACCAAGTTTTTTGCTGAATTAAGAGATCCATCTGTCTACCGTGCGGCATTGGAAAATATGAGCGAACTAGGAGGCAAAATTATTTATGCTCACTATCTTATATGAAATTTGACGCTGAATCGGAATATACCCCATATTTTCATACCCAAATAGGCTTTTATTTAAACACTTTTTTTTGCCTAATCCATGTTCCCCAAACTCCTACTGGAGTGAGTTGAAATACTCAGAAACAGCTGATCTACCTTCCCCAAACATCCGCTAGAGGGTATTGTCGTCGTTTCATCCCTCATTTCCATGCCAGAACATTGACCTGTTACAGGTATGTAACGCGTCTCATATTTGTATTGATGGGCAACTCGAATGATTTTCAGAATCGAATATCTCACATCCGAATGTTTGTAATAATCGAATATTCATTCTAATGTTTCATTCGTATGGTTCGACAACAGAATGGAAAATAGCCTTTTCGCCATTTTCACATTCTTCTTGATTTTCATTAATCGATTCCTCTTCTTCTTACAGACATTTTATTCATTATTTCATTGAACTAGTAATTATTAGTTGTAATAACTGAAAAAGTCCACTATTTTGTATCTGGTATCTGGTCAATTGATTCGTTCATCTTACTACTTAGTTGATAACTACCTTCCTGAAATTTCAACTGGTCGCTGATTTCCATACAATTTTCATTATTTCCGAAACCAAAAATGAATACCTATTAGAAATTTTCGTTCATTTATTAAATCTAAAATATCAAGAAAATTCTCGCGGAAATTATAGGTTGCATGTTCGTATTTGAACGCAACAACTGCAGTATCCGGGAGACCCGAGATCCGAGCAGGAGTGTCTGGAAATGGGATGACAGTGACGCCGCCAGCGCGTTCTGTCGAGAGTTTTTGCAACTACCTCCTACAGCGTTCCTACCCACCTACTATCTCCGTCCGGCCGAACTCCCCCCAATTAATGGCTGGTAATGACGGTACTTTAAATAGTAGCGTTGGTGAAGGTTCTCCGTAACCGAGTGGCTAATGCTTCCTTCTCCAGTCCAGACGATGTCGGGTTCGAATCCAAATCAGCACCATTAATTTTTTATTAATTTCAACCTGCGAAATATACTTTTAAACTTAACTACGATCTCTTTATCCAACTAATCTATATTTTAATAGAAGGATTGATTTCAAATACCCACTGTTTTTAATTTACTTTTTTTTTTTTTTTTTTTCATTTTCTGTCATATCAGTACCTATAATGAATCACTGATACCCTGTAAAAAATGCAACGAATAAGACAAATTTTATAACAAAAAATTCCTGTCATGCAGCATGATCGAATGATCGAATTTTCGTTTAATTACGTTGAATTGTTTAGAAATTTTTAGCACTGTGATTGTAATCAAATGCAAACTACCAATTCATTGTCAAAGAAAACTTATTCTAAATAATAATGTGCTCAATAAAAGAAGATTTTGGATCAGGACTGATTTAGGATATATTTTAGGATAAATTGATCTGAATGATGTGTATTCTTTGGTGGTCTTAACCTCGCATCTCAAAAATAGAGTAACATTCTAAATCAATCGTTTTGGTAAAATATAGGTTAGTTGCATAAATAGATCACGGGTGGTGGGGAGGGTGGTTCCCAGAATCGCTTGAAATCGGACGGGAAGGAGTCCAGCCATTGGGTACCTAATCAAGTTTCTGATTCTCAACCCCTTAACTTTCGATAGCGAATATCTGCTTCATCAGACAGCTCTTTATTGTATTATTCTGCTGTTTGAAAGAGTAATAAGTAAGGTTTTTCACTAGACAAAACTTCACTACTGCCCCCAATTTTATAGAACCACAAATAATTAGTGTTAATCATACATGGGATGTGTCAACTCTTCAATACCCAGTCCATTTCCCTCCTAGGTTCATGTTTAATACCTATATTCGAAAATTCATTATTTCACAATTTTCGCACTTTCAGAGCTGAACTTCGCAGTTTTCGTACCACAATATATATCTTAAAATACATCCTAAATCAGACCTTTAGTAAAATATGGATTATTTGGAAAATTGATCTGAATCATGTGTATAGGAGGTTTTGGATCCTCAAAAACTCGCAACTCAAGAACGAAAAATACCCTAAATCTATCCTTATAGTAAAAAGCAATTAGTTGGACAAATAGAACCAAAACTGTGGTTAGAATCGAGGGTGGAAATTCCCCCAGACTCTCATGGGATTGAAGGGGGGGGGGGGGGGGGGGGCAGCAGTAATTATCCTTCTAATTGATAGAAAGAGAATTTTTCAAGTGTTGTTAATTTAGTTGTTAACCTGGGGAGCAGCAGTGAAGTTTTTGCCTAGTAAAAAACTTAACTACTGCACCCTCAATTTTAAAAACCATAATTAATCATGTTAATCATACTTGGGATGTTTAAAATTATAACAGTAAAGAAGAGGGAGTTTTGAAGAGTCCAAATCATATTTTCAAAATGAGAAAGTGATGTTTTGAATGGGAGAAATATAACGTTGAAATTGGGTGGCAGTATTAAAGAACATTCTCGAGATCTACGGAAAAAACAAGGGGTTTACCATTTGAATCGTTCTTCTAACTCATTTATTACGGTTGATAAGGAGGAGGTAGGTTGTGGGACACCCTGTATTTTTAAACATTCAAGAACTTTCAAAACGCTTGCCTCGCCTTCATCCCCGTGGCAGGTGGAGATAAGAGAAAGTTGCAAAAACTGTAGACAGAACGCGCTGGCGGCGTCACTGGCATCCCATTTCCAGACACACCTGATCCGAGCATCGTGTGTGAGTATCCGAGAACTGAGACTTTCATCCATCGGAAGCGGGAAACGAGGTTTCTCGGTGGGTCACAATTACACCCAATAGTTTCATTTGGATTCAGTGTTGCCATTTTAATAATAATTATTATTTGTTGAATGAATAAAAGGGAAGATTTCGAATTTCTTCTCGTGTTTCTAATCTATTTCATTAGAGACATCAAGACGTTCTGTTTCAAAAATTGGAGAATCGTACGAAATCCGTAGAAAATGTACGGATAAATACCAATGATTCCACAGACGGACCATTGATAAAGAATAGGCGAATCTAGCTCTAGATTGGATACAACCATTTCGAGAACCGAGATTCAAGATCATTCCATTTCCATTGGGATGAGGGAAGACGTTAGCTTTGTCTCGAATATTCTATAGGTAACTAATTTGCACTATTCCAATTTATGATGCCATATTATACGATTTTCATTGAGCAACTGAGCACTGTGAATTCTTGAGAATACGTTGTGGGGGGAGGGGGGGTTCATGATTCATGTTTCAGGGCTTTCATTCGAATGATTTTGATAATTGAATACTTCATTCTATTCAGCATTCGAATGGTCCATCTCTAACATATTAGTTTGGGAGGATGGGGTATTGAAGGTGCACTCCCATTCGTTTTTCCTTTTTCGGAATATTTCCCAAAATCTTAACCTCTAAAACCAATCAAAATACGATTTAGGTGTTTCTTTTTTGCTAGACTTATCTGAGCAATCATTCTCAAAAATTTAAAGTTTCATTGTGTGTGTGTATGTTGGGTGAGGGAGGGGGGGGGGTACCGATACATCCTGATATTTTCAATCAAATTGTAAATTTCCGTCTGGGTGATAAAGAACTTGGGGCTCAGAACGGTTAAGTACTGTGATTGCATCTCTTAACGATAGATATGTCGTTGCTCATAGGTTATGGTAACGATCTTGTGAGACGAAGGTCGTGGGTTCAAATCCTGTTGCATGGGACCTACTTTTTTTGCTCGTACAACTCCCAAAATATACTTCTAAAACGTCATTCTGACCTGCATGTCCAACTAATTTGAATTTTCACTAAGGGATTGACTACTTGATGTTATGTATTTTTGAGATGCGAGCTTGCGAGCATCCAGATCACCAAACTATACACTTTATTCTGACCTACATGTCCACTAATCTGCATTTTTACTAAGGGATTGACTACTTGATGTTATGTCTTTTTGAGATGCGAGCTTGCGAGCATCCAGATCACCAAACTATACACATCATTCTGATCTACATTCCCAACTAATCTTAATTTTTATTCGTACTAAGGGATTGACTGGTACACAATCTCCTCACCAATACATATCTATTTTTTCTTCGCATATGGATAAATCCATAGATTTACTCGGAGCGATGCCGTAGTGTTGGCAACCGTGCTGCTCTTGTGAAGCTAATGCCGATCGTTCCCGAGTGTTCACGAAAGGAGCCGACCGGCCCCAAGTGCTTCATCCCACAGACGGAAGTAATTTGTAAAAGCAGTTCTGCTTGCAACATGTTGAGTTATAAGGGGCGGGGGGGGGGGGTTACGTCCAATAAAATTATGATCTATTTGCTATTCTCACTAAAGTTGCATACAACCCTCACATAGGGACGTACCTATAATGCATGTATTACTTACCATTATGTTTGATTTATTATTTTCAATAATGAATTTTTGTAATCAAGAAAAAATTGGTTTACCCCCTCCCCTCCTCAAAATTTGTTGGCTTACTTTTCAAGATACGTAGATTTCAAAAACCAATTAAAAAAATCCGTCCATACGCCGCACAGTGGGACGAAATGCGATTCTGGCTGGACATGAATATTTTATTGGCTATCTGTCATAGGAAATTTCACGCTGATTCCGAGTATACCATATGTTCCTATACCTAAAATAGCTCTTTAATGGATGTTTCTTGAAAAAAACATTTATAAAATATTTATAAATCTAGATAAATCTTACTTTTCCCGTGTCTACTACTAGTGTGTATAATTTATTCCAGAATTTTGCAACCAAAGATAGCAAAGCTTCTTATTCATGCATGAAAATACATCTGCCAAGTGGGTGTGGGTAATAGCTTCCTCGTATCCAATACCTACTCTGTATAGATATGTTGTAATGAATAAAACATTATGTCTATGGGTGATATTCTCGAGACTTGGACACTAGCGCATCCTTACATCGAGGCAAGGCGAAATCAAGTTATTTCACCTTGTTGTCATGGTGACGAGTAAACATATGCGAAAATGCGCCATTTGTAGGCGCAGCTGGACAACAGCATAACATAGTCTCACCTAGTTCCGAGTCAATATTTTCATTATTTGTAATATGCAAGGTGATAAATTGTATGCAAATTACATCAAGTTATTATCAGGTGTTGACCTCAAACGCTACGAACGCAAGATTTAATCTGTGGGGTAGAGATCCATATGAAATGTGTGTGGGGAGTTGACATACAAGTGTTCTAGATGATCCAGACATCAGCCGCAAAGATGTTGTGGATTACCTATCTAGTTTTAGAACTGTTCTTTGAATCAATTGAAACTAAAAATCTTTAGAGTAGGTACTGTGAAAGTGGTCTTGTGAAAGGATGTGTTATGAGAGCTCTGTTAGGCGGGAATAGTAAGTTGTATCACATGTGGAAAGGTAAGTACCTAGAGGTAAGGTATACCTACATACTTTCCGTATATTATTACTTGTTCATGTAGGTACTTCATTGATCAAAACGAAAGTAGGTACCTAATTACTTTTTTTGTCCATAAAATTTGCGTAACTGCAAAACTCGCGCAATAACTGCACTGCAGTGCCGTCTTTATGAAATCTTACCTTCAGAGGAATGCATTTCAAGGTTTTTTCCTTGCAGCTGGTTTTTAATTCATGTTGCATATTCCCTGATTCGATATTTGACAAACTTGCTAATCAGCGGTTGTATTCGTCGGCAAAGCAACTAGCAACGGCTACTTTGTTTAGGCACTTTAAACCTACAGCAAATCTGGTAGGACGTACGTACCTACCTAAGTAGTTTTGTTTCTTGGTGTAGCAACAACCTGCCTTGTTTATTTTGACAAACTATCAAATCTCTCCTTTTATTCATTCAATATAACAAGTAAAGCTTCCTCAGTTAAGCATAGTACTACGAACTTATAATAAAACTCTGATGAAGCTACCTGAGCAATGGCTAGGTACCTACACAGCAGTACAGACACCTGAGGAATTTTCAATCATCTTTTCTTTACTATTTTTCAGGTTAATTATTCTCAAAGTCTAAACGAATGAAGTTCTTTAGTTTTCTGACACTGATTAACTACTGTAGTCAGTAGGCTCCTAGTCCAAATAAAAACTCGTTCACGTTAGATTGGTATTGTTGACAGCAATCTACAATCAATTATTGCGCTGGCAGGCATGATTATTATAACATTTAGTCGAATTGAAACTTTGCATTGCTACACTACTATACTTTTTCAAAACAAAACTGTTGAAAAATGGCCTTATCACCACGAATTATGTCGACTTGAGACGGCACACTTCTTGTGAGAAATAGGTTGGTTGAGAAGCGATTCATTGACGTAGGGCGGTATCATGGCCGACTTTGGCTGAAACGCGAACCTACTCCAGGCGTGACGTCATGAGAATATGGGCCATATTCGTATATACCTATGCCTACCTACGTACCTCCTATAAATTTCATAAAAATCGGTCCAATAATTTCGGATTTTCGCGCGTTACAACGATTTGCGGACACACACAGACAGACACGGAACCAAAATGTTCAGGAAGGCCCAAAACGTGAAATGCGAGTGGAAATTTTGATTTTGGAGGACTTTTTTTTCATCCCCAAAAGTGAAAACAATGCTTCCACCTTGGTAGACTTGGAAGCAAAATTCTGGAATAAATTATACACACTAGCAGTAGACAAGGGAAAAGTAAGATTTATCTAGATTTATAAATATTTTATAAATTTATAATTTAAATTTATAATTTTAAAATTATCTAAGATTTATTTATCTAATTATACCAGAGTTTTGGCACACTTTCACAACGTTGACGAGGGTATCGTGATTACTTGCAAATATTTGCAGCTGGAATTGGTTTCACGGTGTACCATAATAGTTGTTGAACGCATATATGAAGGAATGGTGAGGTGATGATAGGTTCCTGGGAATCAGCGTAGTGAAAAAGTGGAAAATAAGAGTTGTCAAAAACTTTGAAACATCATAACTCTCTTAATCATTGGTGTTTTTCGAAAAAATTGGTAGTCAATCGCTGCAGAATTTGATGGTTTATAACTTTTCTTCTTTGTGAAAGTCGATTGAATATCAAGTTTCACCTCTAATACGGCAATAAATGGTATTTTCCGGTCTTGGAAAACTTTGAAATTCGATAACTTCCTTATTTTACCAAAATTTTTACTTTCCTTGGTGACGAATCGACGCAGAACTTATTTCCCTATAACTTTTCCATTGAGCAAAAAACGTTTCCAGTACATCTTAAGAATGAAAAATGGGAAAATATTTCAAAAACATGTTTTTTCGAGGTTTTTTCAAGAAACATCCATTAAAGAGCTATTTTAGGTATAGCGACATATGGTATATTCGGAATCAGAGTGAAATTTCCTATAAGAATAGCCAATAAAATATTTTTGTCCAGCCAGAATCGCATTTCGTCCCACTGTGCGCCGTCTGCCGACCGAAGCTTTCCTCCAAAACTTCATGGAATTTCGCTCAAAAATCTTACAACGGCATCAATTTTAATCAGCCCCAAAGGAGAGCAATTAAGGGCTGAAATATTGAAAAATAGAGATCTCGAAAACTTTCAACGTAACTCGATAATGTATCATTTATTTTAATTTTAAGGTTTCATTTATAGTCATCATCCCAAAGAATCAAATGAAACCACACGGATACGTTCATGCGTTTGCTCTCCCTTTACTGAAACTGCTACTGGTAGGGAAAAAATAAAAATAAATAAAATAACTAAATAACAGTATGGGATTAAATCATAACTGGTGGAGCATATCGAAAATCGCCTCGTGATTTCTTGTTCGTATCAGCTAATTTATAATTCCAGTCTAGTTTTTATTTCAAGAAACCGGGTTTATTAAAATTGTTCTCACCTGCAGATGCTCTTCTGAAGCGTAGGTAGGTGATTTGTTTAATATAATTATATTTATTTGGTAGGTTAGTTCGTGTTAAATACTTGGAAAGTGAAGGTGTGTTACTTAATTTAATTAATTTTTCTTCGGTAGGCGTCTACTACACCTATGCAGACATAATTAAAGTATTTTCAAAAGTATAATAGTAGGTATCTATAATAATAGACCGTTTTCTAATTATAGACAGTTGTTTCGTGTAGAAGAGCTATCCAATTCAGAAATAATAAACATTTGTGTAATAATTTGCAACGTTTTCGTTGCTCCATCTTGAGATCTTGACGTGAATCTATCAATTCTTTCGGGAGAGTTGAGGGATTGCATTTTTTTCTGGGTCTATTAGAACGGTTCAGTATTGGAAATGAAACCAACATAGTAAAAGTGTTGATTTCTGCAACATCCTAAGTGTTTTCTTCTCTGACTGGTTTCTGTCTATCAATAATTAAAATAAAAGTTCCAATCATGCAGCATGATTGGTGTGAGCGAATTCCCGTAAGTTATCGTATTATATTATGTTATACTGTTTTGAAATTTGTGTGCATAGATATTACTACCATTTTTCACTGTTCACTACCACTGTTCACTACCATTTTTATGACCAAGAAACTCTTTCTAAATAATAGCCTGTGATTCAAGAAAGATTTTCGATTTTTGGTTTTTATTTGGAGTTTTTTTCGATTTTTTAGCAAATACTATTGAAATCTAAGTAAATTTTTCGAAACAATTTTGTGCATAAAATTTTCAATGGTCTGGTTCATTGTTGATAAACTTTTTTCGACTAAAATTCTGTTTAAAAAAAAAGATAAATAAATTTAACGTGTTTAAAGCCGGTTTTAGTCTTTTTTAGTGAGTTTTTGAGCATATATTTTTGAAATTGGAACATTTTATTGTGCTCAAAAGTGTTGGTCGACGAACTCATCCTTTCATTTGGAATGCTTGATTTTTTGGCGCAAGAACGAGTTTTGAATCCTAAGGAGGGTTATCGTCTGGAAAGACATATATAGCATTTACACGTGAAATTGGAGGTTTTACACATCAAATTGGAGGTTTTACATATCAAATTGGAGGTTTTTCGTTTCATATTAGAGGTTTTATGCTTCAATTTGGTGGATGATTTCTTCATTGTGGAAATCCTTCAGTTTCCACTCTTGTGGTACCTACTGTCACTACTTCGGAATATAAACACGATTTACGTGATGAAAATGTTGGAGGATCTGGCAGCCGATGCTACAGGGCAAGACATACGTCAAAAAAATTATTAATTTCATTAATTAATTAATTAATTTTTTGTTTATTATGTTCATACATGTTTGTTGATTACCCATGATTTTCGTTATGAGTTCGTTGTGATTCTCGAAACGTCTCGTCCTATTCATTCCTATTCATATTTACAAGTTCCTTAACCTTGTATTATATATCATTTGTTTCATGTGTTAATTTGTTTTCTGCTTTTCCAGAATTAAATCATGCATTTACTAAATTTCCGTTATCCTCCAATTTGAAACGAAAAACCTCCAATTTGAAACGGAAAACCTCAAATTTGATGGGTAAAACCACCAAATTGGTGTGTAAAACCTCCAATTTGATGTTTAAAACCTCCAATTTGACGTGTAAAACCTGTAATTTGACGTGTAAAACCTCCAATTTGACGTGTAAATGCTATACACATACATACGTGTATATGATAAAGCGTTAAACTCTAGGATTCGTTTCAGAATGTCTCTGGATTTCAAAGATGCAAATTTTCCTGAATTTTGATTGTTGGAGCCATTGCAAATAGCTTCATTTTCTACGAAAATTCGCTAAAACCACGCTGCTAACTTATCATCAACGTCGAGCACGATACCACAGCTCTCATACGTTCGGATGATCATGAGGATGGTAAGAGGAGGTTCGTGGGATAGCGTTAATTTCTCATTATCGGGCTGGTTACGTTAAAAAGCGAAAATCGTGGGCGTTCAAACGTAACGTCGAGGTGCGGAAAGGAATGTGGGTCAAGAACGAGAAGGCGAAGGACGAGATGGAGATCTGACCTCAGAAAACCACAGGTGGAGAGTGGATGGCCCTATAGACCACACACCGGAATTTAATTCTGTCGGAAGCAGATATAGTTTATTATCACGGGTTATCATTAATCGACTTGAGGCCAGAGTTTGCAAAATCTCACCCATGAGTATGATTAAGGTGTTTAATCACAGGAATACGTTTCTGTGATTATGAATATAATTAAATTTGTATTCATACGTAAGATTCATCACAGATTTTGGTTTATTACTGTCAATAACAAACCATTGTAATCGACCAAGAAAAAAAAAAAAAAAAAGATTTCAACACCCCCTGAAAATTTTTTTGGTTTACGTTTCAAAATGCATGGAATCCAAAAATCGAAAAAAATTGAGAAAAAAACTGTGCGTCCGCCGTGCGCGACTTTTTTCCGTAGACCAAACTATATGAAACTTGTGTTAAAAATCACATTTGGGGTCTAGAAGCTCGGCTTCAATTTTTATCAACCCTAAAGGGTTGAATTAAAGGGATAAACATTTAAAAAATCGTGATCTTGAAAACTTTCTAGGTAACAGTAATAATTTTTTGCTTGTTAATGATACATTTAATCGCAATGAATCCATAACGCTGTACGTTGCACTGCTCGCTTTCCCTAAGGGCTTAAACATCGAGGAAAAAAAACCTTCGAATTTCTATGATAAAGAAATGACCCGCTGTTAGTGAATCTATTGAAAACGCTGCAAATTATTTCACAAAGGTTTATTATTTTTTCAATTGAGTTTGATCGTAGTTTTACTTGGCTTGCGTACGTCAAAAGGCCCGTCCAGACTCCTCGGCGTGTCCTATTTCGAGTTGCCACAGCCTATACTTCTATAATTATATACGCATGTTTATATTTCTCGATTTGAGCTACTATCTATTCAAATAGTTATTGCCTTAATAATATCATTATCTAAGTACGTACGAAAAGTCGAGAGGATATGTTATTAAATATGCGTAGGAAAAGCATTGGTATTAACACACAAATATTACCTAGGAAAAAAAAAAAAAAAAAACATATATTCGTGCCTCGAGTAATAAATATCCATTCTCCTACACCCCACTGCTATGCCACTGGTCACCCCAGCCACCACAAGGTGCCGCGGCGCCTCCTCTCACTCCACCCCCCGCTCACCCCCCTCACCAGCCACCGTAACCCCCTGCCAAGCGTGCCAGGCGTGCGTCTAACACGTATAACACTCAAATCATCGAAAAAGACACTTTTTCGCCCGTTTTTGGCCCATAGCATCTATGCGAGTAAAGCGATCGGGATGGTTGAACGTTAGGACCAACTAGACCCAAAATGGAGTCTACGTTCAAAAGAACGGGGTTTTTAAGTAAATTCTTAGGCCTTTTATGGTCCGAACGGCGGACGGACATTTCAAATTTGGATTCTACGCATCCTTGATGAACGAACTCGTCATTTCGTTTGGAAAGATTGATTTTTCGGCGCCAGAACGGAATTTCTATATCAATCCGAAGGAGGGGCCTTCTGCGTAGAAGGGCTTATCCAATGCAGACATAATATAATAAACCTTTGTGTAATAATTTGCAGCGTTTTTTTATTCGATTTTTGGAATTTACGTATCTTGAAATGTAAACCAACAAATTTTGTGGGGAGTGGGGGTTGAATTTTTTTTTTGTCTATTGCAAAGGTTCATTATTGAAAATAATATTCCAAAACTCATTCGTAGGCATTGTTCAGTGGAACAATATAAAACGTTGTCCAGCTTCAAAATCATTGGGACGCTATAAGGCTCTGGACGTCACTTCATACATATAGGTATATCCTTCCCGAATCAAATTTTAGGTTTCCCGAATGAAATGCGAGGCATTCCGTATCAACTTCAAGGTTTCCCTAATGTAATCCAAGGTTTTCAGTTCAAAATTCAAGGTCCTACATTCCAAATTAAATGTTTTATATTTCAAATTAAAGGTTTCCGTTTCAAATTGAAGGTTTGATTTTTATTTTTTTCATTGAAAATGTTCAACAACCAATGTTTTCGAAAGGTTATCATGGACAAATAATGTCATTGACAACTTTTATTTTTGACATGGATATGTCTTTGCTCTGGGGGGTCAACCAAAAATTTTCGTCACGCAAAAGTTGATGTCACAATTTCTAATGATGTTCACGTACAACCAATCCGTTGCTAGGGGAATGGAACTTCCTTAGTTTTCATCGCACAGAAATCGTTCGCCACTCGTTGGAAAGCGCTTGATTTATGTGATAAATGTTCACATCTCAAGCTACCAATTTCCCCCTCCTTACGTACCTGGCTACATTCTAATACTAAGTTGATTGGACTATAAACAATTTTAATAAGCCGGTTACAATATTCTTAATGTAAAGCAATAGCATCATTTACTCCACTCCACAGGAAACATTTTCATCCTCTTGACAACAGTCGAGGACAACTCGAGGACAACCGTTGTGAAATCCCAAATCAAAGACATATCCATGTAACATGGTGTCTGCTTGTAAAGCGGATAGTGGAACTCGTTTACGAGTTTCTGAATTTATGGGAAAATTTCGGATAAAATCGGAAATTCTATCATCGAGAGATTATAAAGTAGGTTTTAGAACTAAAAATAGTCTTAAAGCATTACTAGGATCCGTTAAGTTTTCTTTTGATTTTCATGTACACCCAAGCCATTGCTGGGGAAATGAAATTTCTTTTTTCTTGTTGTTGTTTTTTATAGCTCAACAACCTATCATTCATTAGCTTGAGAAATATGATATACTTGAGGTACTGAAGTTGTGATATCTATGCCCAAAATTATGAGCTGGTTTTTCATTGAAAATGTTCAACAACCAATGTTTTCGAAATGTTGTCATTGACAAATAATACTTGAGAACAAACAAAAACTGTATAACCAACTTGATAAATCGCTACAGTGCAATGCATGTTTACTGTTGCTTCACTTTGACTTATCACATCCATCCCACATGATGAGCTCATCACCGCCGTTCGCTGGGAAGGTGTCTTGCGAATAACTTTACTTTTAAAAATACCTTCTCTGCAATGTTCAGCTGTGGTGAATACGTTGGAAGTTACTTCGCTTCAACACCGATCACTTGTATAACTTTAATTTGAAATGTAAAACCTTTTATTTGAACAGGAAACCCTTGGATTTATTAGGAAAACCTTGAATTTGATTAGGAAAATGTATGAATATTAATAAAATCAATATTAATATGGATTGGTTTCAATGCTTGTGAGTGTTGTCTTATGCACACGTGGTTTCGTTGATGTAGCGCCTCCAGTCGAGTCATGGGGCTATTTTTACTTCCCGCCTAAATCCACTCTGCCTCGCCTCCCATAGCTTCCCCCAGAACTTCCCACCTCCATCCAGTCTCTCCCACTTCCCCTTCCATCGCAGCTGGAACTCCTTCTGTCAACCCACATCTCTGGTTCCAGTTGCCGCTTTCTCAGTGGTGCCAGGGGTACGATAATTACCGTACGTTACGATATTATTCTGAAAGCGCTCTTTTAGGCAAGGCGCAAATAGAAGCGCAGGTTGGTGAGGCGAGGCAGGGTGACGCAGCGCAGTAAAATCCTGCTCGCAGGTTCCAAGTGCAGTTTGAAACGCAGGTTCAGTTGGTGAGTCACTCCCTTGTTTCGACCAATGTGTTTCAATGAGAAAAAGTCAATATAAACGTAGTTAAAGGTCTGAAATACCTAACTATCTTTGGTTTTACTGAGCACATCATGAAAAATAAAAGATTTGAAAGCTGAAAAACGACGAACTCTTAAAAAAAAAAAACAGCAGAAACACTAATAAGGCGCTGAATAACAGTGAGGTAAGAGAGGAGTGGAGTTGTTTGTTGTTCTACTTGTATGGCTTGTGACTTGGTATGGCTCGTGGCGGGCAACGATCTATACACAGTGTTTAGACCGTTGGTGGCGGGTAGCCAAAAGAAGGGGCGGCGAAATTGGTTGGTAGGTAGTTAGTAAGTAGAGTAGGTAGCTTTTTTAGTAAGTAGCTTAGGTTTTTTCTTTTTGTTGGAAAACTCCGAAAATGGAGGACATTTCAGTGCAATGGAGGACACAGTCGTAAATGGAGGACATGTCCTCCCAAAGGATACCATCTGGGTAACCTACCTGTGAACGAATTTGACTTAAAAAAAAAAAAAAATAAATAAATAAAATAAATTTGACATTTCAACAATGATTTGAGATTTAAAAATACATCAAGACACCTGTTGAGCTTCGATGCAAAATTAAAACTCCGCTGTGTACAACTGAATTAAAACTTTATTCGCTATTGATTTATAGCATTTTCACGTCAAATTGGAGGTTTTCCATTTCAAATTGGAGGTTTTACACATCAATTTGGAGGTTTTACACATCAATTTGGAGGTTTTACATTTCAAATTGGAGGTTGACGGAAATACATGATTTAATTCTGGGAAAGAAATAACAACAAATTAGCGAGTGAAACGTAACATTCAACAAGTAAGAATGAACATAATAAACGGAAAAGAATGAACAAATTTTTCAACGTAAGTCTCTCCCTGCAGCAGCGGCTGTCAGGTCTATCATCATTCTCATAACATAATTTGTGCAGTCCGATGTGGTGACAGTTGCAATGCTTCGGGTTATCGTGTCTCACTGGTCGTGGTTTGTTTGGGGCTCTCTGAGGATTTGTCTTGCTGACAACTTGATTTTTGAAATGCAGTGCTCCACTGAATTCAAGTTGGGTGAGTAGGGGGGCAGATATTTCACGTTAAACCCCAATTTGAAATGGAAAACCTCCAATTTGAAATGTAAAACCTCCAATTTGAAATGGAAAACCTCCAAATTGATGTGAAAATAAAAGACCAAGCTAAATTTTATCAACGAAAGCAACGATAAACCGCCGAATCTGAATAGGATATCGAAAGAAACTCGTAAACGAGTTCCACTATCCGCTTTACTAGCAGATACCATGTTACATGGGTATGTCTTTGATTGGGGATTTCATTGGGGATTTCATAACGGTTGTCCTCGAGTTGTCTACTCCTATGGAGTGGACTAAATGATGCTATTGCTTTACGTTAAGAATATTGTAACCGGCTTATTAAAATTGTTTATAGTCCAATCAACTTAGTTTTGGAATGTAGCCAGGTACGTAAGGAGGGGGAAATTGGTAGCTTTAGATGTGAACATTTATCACATAAATCAAGCGCTTTCCAACGAGTGGCGAACGATTTTTGTGCGATGAAAACTGCGGAAGTTCCATTCCCCTAGCAACGGCTGGGTTGTACGTGAAAAACACTGAAATTGTGACACAAATTTTGCGTGAAGGAAATTTTTGGTTGACCCCCCAGAGCAAAGACATGTCAAAACCATGTCAAAACCTCCAATTTGAAATGGAAAACCTCCAATTTGACGTGAATATGCTATAATATTGACATTGAGAGTGAGACTAACAACTAATCACTAGACGTTCAACAGCACGTCCAACCCCCCATCAAATATGCCATCTAGATCCAATTCTTCTTCATATTCGACCTCCGTAACATCATTTTAGGCGTAAATCTGATCTGTTTGTCCAACTAATCTGTACATTGCTAAAAGGATTGATTTAGGATATTTTTTACTTTTGAGATGCGAGCTTGCGAGCATTTAGACCACCGAACTATAAAAATCAGTCTTATGTATTTCGTAGGCCTGTTTCGTTATACGGAGGCTGGTCATGGCGGGTATGACGGTGCTCTTGAACGCCAAGTTATTCACTAGTGGCTTATTGGTTTTAGCGAATTTTTGAAGAAAATTAAGCTATTGCTCTCGCCTCAAAATTTGTAGAATGTGAATTTTTGAAAAAAATTTATGCAGAAATCCGTTTCAGGCTATTCTGAATCATATTCTGAAGTTTAACGCATTTTAGCGAATTTTTGAAGACAATTAAGCTATTGCTCTCGCCTCAAAATTTGTAGAATGTGAATTTTTGAAAAAAAATTATGCAGAAATCCGTTTCAGGCTATTCTGAATCATATTCTGAAGTTTAACGCATTTTTTTATGTATGTATATATGTATGTATGTATGTGTCATTCCAGACGATAACTGTCCGTAGAATTCTGCTAGAAACTTCAAACAAATTTTAAAATGTTAAGGGCACAAAACGAAAGTTCAAGTTCGTTGGCCAGCTTGATCGGATTACATCTTCGGGTTGAAATTTTCAAAAATGTAGTCAAAAATTTAAAAATAGCCTGTTTTTTGCGATTTGTCGTGCGAAATAATTTTTTCAGCATACTAACATGTGGTATATTCGGAATCAGCGTAAAATGTCCTATAAGAATATGTATCAAGTTTTCAAAAATTTCAAAGTTGAAAAATCAGTCAAAAATCGAAATAATGCCGTTCGCTAGTCGTAAAAATCGGTAATATTTGCATGAAACATTTTTGAATTCCAGAATATTATTTAGAACCGGTTTTTGGCCATAAAATTGGTAGTTAACAATTTCTTTTCCCTCAAAGTCCTT
Organism: Adelphocoris suturalis; assembly: GCA_030762985.1. Taxonomy (NCBI): domain Eukaryota; kingdom Metazoa; phylum Arthropoda; class Insecta; order Hemiptera; family Miridae; genus Adelphocoris; species Adelphocoris suturalis. Next base: position 6,195,574 of record CM061046.1, read on the forward strand.
AATTTTCAAAACACTGTAACATAATATAGTACAATTTACGAAAATTCGCTCATGCGATCATGCTGCATGACTGGAACTTTTTTCTTCGAGATTTTCTGGGTCTCCACAGCAACCCGACAAAATAGAATTAACGTAACCACAAAACTAGGGATGACGAAACACAATTCAAATTATGTAAAGTCATAACGATTTTAGATTTTAAGTTGTCTTAATATCACCTCATTTGGTAGAAAATTAAGGTATTGTTAGTGAATTCTCGTAGAAAATGAACCTATTGCAGTGGGTCAAAGATTTTTATAATTAAAATTTTCCTAATTTTTCATCATGGAAGTCGTTTTGGAGCATTCTGAAACGAGTGCGCATTTTCGTATTACATTCCAGACGATAACCCTCCCTAGGATTTTTTAGAAACGGATTGGTATCTGGTTAATTTATTTTGTACACTATTTTCTAGTATTTCTTACTCAATTATATTTTAACGATAGCTTGATTAATTTCACGCAGTGACACGGAAAGAAGTGAAAGATTCATTGAGTGATGTTTACATTGTAACACCAAAATTACATACACAAGTATGAGTGTAAAAAAAGAAAGTAAACTAAACAACCGTTCCAGGTTGAGGCTTTTCGTCCGACTCTCTCGGGGGTCGCGGACGTCATCAGCTGTCCTCCAAGGAGGATCAGAATTTATTCTGATGATTTCGAAAATTATTTATTCGATGACGTCAGAAATGACACAAGGAAGCAAACCGATAATTGAATTCAAACTATGTTAAATAGTATGAGTGGATTGGCAATATAAAGAAATGAAATCGTCCATTTCCAATAGGATTGAGACGAAAATTCTTTTTTTCGTCAAAAATCAAGCATTCCAAAAAGATGAATGATTTCGATGGGCTGCACTTTTTGACTATAAATTAGTCAGATTTCAAAAATTGTGCCGAAAAAAAGCACTAAGAATCTTTAAATTTGTAAATATTATATTTGTTTTAGCAGAATATTACTCAAAGTAAGTTAATCAACTATGAACTAGACCATTAAAACTGTGCACGTTGAAAAAGTACTTGAATTTCAACAATACATTCTGAACAGTCGACAAAAACTGCGAAAAAAGCTTGTAATCCATAATCTTTTGTTTGAAAAGCAGCTTATTATTGAGAACAAGTTTTAGCGAATTTTTGAAGAAAATTAAGCTATTGCTCTCGCCTCAAAATTTGTAGAATGTGAATTGTTGAAAAAATTTTATGCAGAAATCCGTTTCAGGCTATTCTGAATCATATTCTGAAGTTTAACGCATTTTTAACGAATTTTCTTATTAGCGAATTTTCTTAGAAAATAAAGCTATTGCAATGGCTCCAAAAAATTTAAATAATTTTCAAAATTTAATTTTCAAAGATTTTCTTCATCGAAATTTGTTTTGAGGCATTCTGAAATGATTCCTGGATTTTAACGCTATATATATATATATATATATATATATATATATATATATATATATATATATATATATATATATATATATATATATATATATATATATGTATGTATGTATGTGTCATTCCAGACGATAACTCTCGAGTTGAGACAAAAACTTCGTTCTTTCGCCAAAAAAATCAAGCATTTCAAAAGAAAGGATGAGTTCGTTGGACAACACTTTTTGAGCACATTAAATTGGTCAAATTTCAAAAAACGTACTTAAAAAATCACTAAAAAAGGCAAAAACCCGCTAAAAATTAACATATCTCTATTTTTTTTAGCAGAATGCTACTCGAAAAAAATTAATCGAACATGAACTAGGACATTTAAAAATTTAAGCACAAAATTGTACTGAAAAATGTACTTGAATTTCATTAAAATAAGCTAAAAATCGATAGGAACACTTGAAAAAATTGTAAAAATCCACAAAATTGTTTGTTCATTGGAATATTACTGACAAAAAGTTAATTTGCTATAAAATGTATAAATAAAATTTTTATTTGTCCCCAAAGTGCTCAAATTTTAACAGAATTTAATATAAATGTAATACGACCAGTCATGAAAATTCGCTCATATACGATCATGCTGCATGACTGGAACTTTTAGCGAATTTTCTAAGAAAATGAAGCTATTCCAATGGCTCAGAACATTTTAAAATCAAAATTTTCTAAACATTTCTTCATTGAAATTCGTTTTGATACATTCTGAAACGATTCCTGGATTTTAACGCTTGTTTATATTTATGTGTATATATATATATATATATATATATATATATATATAGCATTTCCCAATTGAGTTAAACTATAATCGGAATCAGCGTAAAATTTCCTATAAGAATATGTCTCAAGTTTTCAAAAATTTCAAAGTTGAAAAAGTCGAAATAATGCCGTTCGCTAGTTGTAAAAATCGATAATATTTGCATGAAACATTGTCCAAATTCAGATTGAACTACTCTTATGGAAGTATCCCTGTCTATCAAAATCATAAACTAAAATTTCTCTACACGATCAATAGCGACTGAAATGTCGCAGATTTCTTCAAAAATTCGCTCATGGGGTCATGCTGCATGACTGGACTTTTTGGGTTGAAATTTGCAGTTAGCATTTCTATGCGCTCAAAGTGCTCAAATTTCAAAACAATTCAACATAAATATAATACGATAATTTAAGGAAATTCGCTCATACGATCATACATAATACGATAATTTAAGGATATTCGCTCATACGATCATGCAGCATGACTGAAACTTTTTGTATTATCTGTAGATACTTTATTGATATCCATAGTTTGATGTCTTTATCTCATCTACGGTAAATCCATTCTAAAATACGATATCTTGTGGAGGCCTGTACGGTGTACGATATTATGTTTGTCCCACGGACCTCCGGCAGTGCCGCGCCTTCTCTTTCTCACAGTCAATTCTCACTTTCTGTTCGCAGTCGGCCGGCGAGAAGATCACATTTTCCGACGAGTCCCTCCGCATAGCCGCTTACTACAAGAGCGTCGGGGATTTTTGGAAGTGAGTCAACCACCACAACGACCAATTTACCGTCTGAACGAACCCATAGTTTCTCTGTGTTAAGGTTTCACTGTGATTTGAAATTGTGTTGGTCTTATCGAGTGATAGTGTCAGTTCAGTGTCGACTTCAGTTAGAGTTTCCTGTTCTAGTTACAGATAGAGAGGCATCTGTATTAGTCTCTCTAGGTAACACTGCCATGCCTTCCATCACTGTCACCGTGAATTCTAGGTATTTTTTTCAGTCATTCATCCAAATAATCCGTACATAATATAATAAATCAGTCAGTAATCTATAGCATTCCCGCACTGATTTAAACCTTGTCCACTTGGATTTAGACGGGTGTTCTAAAGGGCTAAACGGAAAAATAAATGTATAATTTTTAGCAGAATTTTCAGTCAAAACAAAAGTATCAACAATTAAATAGGACGTTGAAAATTCTTCGCACAAAATTATGCTGAAAAACGTACTTAAATTTCATTAAGTAATATTTGCTGAAAAGTCTATAAAAACTGCAAACAAAAATTCAAAATCCAAAATCATTTTTGAATCACCGAATTTTATTTAGTACGATTTTTTGCCATAAATTTGGTTTTTAACTATTTCTTTGTACCCAAGTTGCTCAAATTTCAATACAATTTAATGTAATATATACCTAAGACGAAAACTGGCAATTTAAGAATATTCGCTCATACGATCGTACTGCATGAAACCTACGTTTTCTACGTAAAAATTTGCTATTGTTGGTTGAATAGTAAAGAAATCAGCTCAACCAGGAGCCCACTTTGGAGACTTACGAAAATGGGAACTATGCCCTGGGGAATTAACTTGGTCAACTTTGGAGACTTACAGTGGAAGGTGCCCACTATGGGGACTTATGAAATAGGGAACGATGCCCTTGGTTTGAGAATACCCTTGAAAATCTATTATGTTGAATAGAAATAATATGAGGGGATAAATTGAGAAATTAATAATCAAGAACCAATTAAAGTATTTATGTATCCAAGGGAGTATAATGGGTATTCCTTCTGGGAACCCGGGCCATGTTTCCTCTGAAACATTAACGCCCCAAAAATAGTGGATCGGATTACTAGGCGTCAGCCGTGCATAATCCTAACCACGCTCTGCTACCATGTAATGAACTTAGGCCGCCCCGGAGGTGCAATGGGGGCCTAAATCCACACTCATAGATAGAGAGGGGTGTGACAGTACCATAAGAGATACAACTCGTACTAATAGCATAAATGCTACGTTCGGAGAAGATATGTTTTCCAGTTCTAGGATCACCCATCCATCGCCAAACGCAGGCTTTCGAAAACACGGGAAGAAGCGCCCGACGCCCGTTGGGAAACAACGGAGCGACGGCAGCGCATTCCCTTGGATCTCGCGGGAACTGTCACACTCCCCCCCCCCCCCCCCCCCCCTTAAAAAACATACTTGATTGAAGAGCAAGTATGTAAACTAGGTGGAATAGTTTACTGGTTGAGAACTGATGCTCACTAATAAATAGCTGCATTGGCGATTGAGGATAAAAAGGTGAAATTATAACAGGATGGATTGTCAATGAATCTTCATATGAAGTATTCATTAGGTAGTTAACTCCCAATCAATGATTGGAACAATCGGGAATAATACAACTTGCTCAACCAGGAGACTTACAGTAGGGAGCTGCCCACAATGGGGACTTATGAAATAGGGAACGATGCCCTGAGTTTGGGAACAATGCCCTTGAAAATTAAGTATGTTAAATAGAAATAATATGAAGGTATAAATTGAGAAATTAATTTTCAAGAACCAATGAAAGTATTTATGTATCCAAGGGAGTATATTGGGTATTCCTTCTGGAAACCCGGGCCATGTTTCTTCTGAAACATTAACGCCCCAAAAATAGTGGATCGGATTACTAGGCGTCAGCCGTGCATAATCCTAACCACGCTCTGCTACCATGTAATGAACTTAGGCGCCCCGGAGGTGCAATGGGGGCCTAAATCCACACTCATAGATAGAGAGGGGTGTGACAGTACCATAAGAGATACAACTCGTACTAATAGCATAAATGCTACGTTCGGAGAAGATAGGTTTTCCAGTTCTAGGATCACCCATCCATCGCCAAACGCAGGCTTTCGAAAACACGGGAAGAAGCGCCTGACGCCCGTTGGGAAACAACGGAGCGACGGCAGCGCATTCCCTTGGATCTCGCGGGAACTATCACAGCTCACACAGCTGATCTAGGGGGCTTCAGACATTAAGATTCATTTCTAGATGTGCCAAGGTGCTTTCAACTCAAACTTCCGCTTCACAGTTTGAAAAACAAATAAATTAGCTCCTGAGCTCACTTAGCTGATCTAGGGTGCTTCAGAATTTATAACACATTTCTAGACGTCTGAAGAGGTCTTAATTTCAAATTTCAGCTTCATAGGTTGGAAAGCAAAGAAATTAGTCCCGGATCTCATTAAGCTGTTGTAGGAGGGGGGGCTGTAGACCTATGAAATTCGGCTCAAAAATCTGCCGGGAATGTGCTAGTAAGTAATATAGGAATAACTCTCGATCAACCCAAAAGGGTAGTGTTTAACAAAAACACGAGAAAAAGGCAGAGACGCCCGTTGTTCACCAACGGGGCGACGACAGCACATTCTCTGAGACCCCGACGGGACCTCTATGACGGGAACTCTGTCACATGTTTAAGGGTTGAAATATTGAATATTCGGTATCCCTAAAATTTTCGAGATAAAAGATTATTTTTTGTTTGGTTTATGGACAAAGAGGTTCAGTAAATCAAATGAGACCATCTGGGTTGCTGAACGTTCATCCGTTCGTTTCCCTTAAGTTTTTTTTAATCGTTTCCTGTAAGTTTATTCTCTTCCGGTGGGTGACATCGTCCGGTTATATTTCGATAATTCACTATAGATTCAGTTTGATAGGTAATTTTCTATGGAACAGTGATCTTCGTAGAAGGACTATCTAATACTGAAATAATAAACCTTTGTGTAATAATTTGCACCGTTTTTCAATCAAATCATTATTTTTCAAGTTGTGGCATACCTAGCAATATCAGGAGCCTAAAATAAGAAGAACAAATCTATACATGAGTAGCAAAAGTCTCTGAATCTATGTGGACAAGGTATAAACCTAAGTGAAACAGTTTTAACCTAAGAAGAAAAAAGGTCTAAATCAATTAGGAAATGCTATATTTAACCATTGAATAGACGAAAATGTACATAACATGTCCTTTTGCCCTAATCGAATCTAGTCAATTAATCAATCACATAAAACTTAACATTTCTTGTAGTTCCCGTCATCCCTCTTATTAACGTACTAAATCTGTTGATGCAAATTGTGTGCCCCTGATCTCGAAAATTGTTGGTAAGGATATAGTTTGCCACTGATCTTCATGCAATTTCAGTGTTAATCCTAAAAACACGAACAATCGAGCAAAGAGTGAAACTCTGTTATCGTGGAGCAGAATATCTGACCATTACTATAAAAGTACCATAATTTTATGTTTTTTAGAGAATTTCCGTAGATTGTGGAGCTATTACAGTATCTCCAAAAATTTTAAAATAAAAATTTCCGAAAATTTTCTTCTTGAAATCTGTTTTGTGTCATTCTGAAACGATTCCTGGATTTTAATTTGTTCATACATGGGTCATTCTCATTTCTTTTGCCGCTTTCATGTCCCCGACAACGAATTCTCAAAATTCTCGACCAAAACTAGCGATTTTGGGGAAAAAAGGGTAGTATAAGTTGGGAGATCAACGAAGTAATAATTTGACTGCCCCAAATCCCCTTTAACCAATACACAGTGATGACGAATGAAATCTGAAATCCTGGAAACTCATGAGTGTTACTCTCCCCTCCTACCTAACACCTAAGTAGAAGTTAGGTAGTTAAGAAACAATGACAATCTAGAACTGGCCAGGGTTACTAGCTGCATTTTTTTTTAGATTTTTAAGATTTTTCCCTACCCGTGAAAAACTAGTTTTTCAGTCAGTCCCCTATATCTGTTCTCAATGGGACCTCAGGAGTGTTATCATTTTTGCGATCAAGAAAGCCGATGGAAAATGGCGGGAAACAGTCACATGTGAAGGTTATATTGTCCAGTTGAAGATGTGAGACTGTAGTGGAGTGCTTGGAGTTGCAGCAGATTTACAGCGAAATAAGCCTAAAAACATGTTGAGTATTTTTATTTTCAATCATGAGTGTTACACTAATTACGAGTGTTGTTAGTGCTTAAACAAAATAATCCGATATCAACAACCATACTGCTTGGTGACAGGTTTCAAACAGTAGCCATCCCCGAGTTTTGTCACTTCATCATCCTGTGTGACGCCATTTTTACTGGAAATTGTCATGAGTACCTCTCAGGAGTGTGACCAAGGATGGGTAACACTCCTGATATTACGGTACAATAATAGGGTAACACTCCTGAGATTTAAGCTCAATTACACTGCCTTCAACATGAATTCCGTAAAATCTGAATATTACGTTTGAACGTGATTCTTTTGTACTTACTTGAACAACGACAACAATTTTGACAAAGTCATCCATTTTACAGAAATCAATTTTTGAAATCCGGTAACACTCATGAGTTGGATATCATGTGTTTTAATAAAAAAAAAAAAATAAAATAAAATACATCAATGAAAAACTCACGGTTCATCTATGGAACACAAATCTGCAATGTACAATGAGTAGTATTTGCCGATCAAACCTCATTTTCAAGCACTTTCATATTTGACATCACTGAGGTTCTCAAACGACCCAAAGCGGCAAATGAAATGAGAATGACCCACATATAACTGGTAATTAACGATTTCTGCGCACTGAAGTGCTAAACTTTAAGAACAAGGTATCAACATTTGCTCATACGGGCATCCTGAAAGACTGGAACATTTTGGCTCCTCACTATCGAAGTTAGGGAAGCTTTGGGTTCGTGACAGAAGTCGACAAAATTTGTGTCCTCCAAATTCAAAATTGCCACTTGCTTGCGTTTCAGAACTTGCTGATCAGTTTTGGTTCCGTGTCCATCTGGCTGATGTCTATCTGTCTGTTTGTGGTAAATCCTTGTAACGACCAAAACATTACCAAGTTTCAGTCCGATTCCAATGAAATTTTTAGGGATTGTGCGAGTTACCTCCTAGACGGTCCCTTAACGTTTTCAATGCCGTCGGATCAACAGTAGCCTGTACGCATGCGCGAACCTGAATTTCTCATGACGTCGATTTCTCATCGTCTGTTGGACCGATTTCGTTCAAACTCGGTAGGTATGTTCTAAACGGGCATGTTCTATTTTTTAAAAACCTATGAATTATATTGCAAATGCGCGAAACCAATATCAATTGACTCAGGCAAACTCGAAGGATTGTGCGGGTTAGCTCCTAAACGGTCCCCTACAAATTTCATTGCAGTTGGATAAATATTAGTACGCATGCGTAAACGTTAATTTCTTATAACTTCGATTTCTTATCATTTGAAGGGTCCAAGGAAAAAACGATGAGAGTCCACTTTTGGTCGATTTTGAGGTTTCCACGGCATTCTGTTGTTCATTAGTTGTACTATTGATACACAAACCCATAGGGGTAAAGAAGGATGAGAATACGCTGGAAATACTGTCTAAAGAAACAGTGTACTGGGGAAAAACGATGAAAGTCCTGCGCGCCTTAGGAAGAACGATGAGAGTCCATGAACATGAACGCTCCCTCCTCTGACCGCTCTCCTCAAGAAATACTGTGAATCACTGAATTGTTATCTTTTTGTCCCGCACTATCAGTTTGTTGTTCTACTTTGAAGTGTTCTCTGGACGATCAGTTTATTTTATCTTTTAAGTACATCAAAACGCCATGGAAAGTGAGTGTAGAAGTGAGAAAACAACCCTCATCAAGGAAGCAACTTGAAATTTCCTACGCAGGACCACTACCTATTTCTCAACCTAAATATAACGACTTGCAGCACCTCAAACAATTCCTAGAAAGCGAAGATGCTAAGACGTTTTACGATTGCCTGGTCACACACCAAGCTGTTCAAGATTGTCAACAAGAAGACGTGTTTCTTGATTATCCTGAAGACTTCGACTGACTCATTTCATGAATCAGCATTATAATTCTTCCCCCCACTTTACCTTATTCTTATTGTGACTAATTCTTACTTTTTTGGCATTCATTGAAACCGCTACTGTTCCAACCAACTTTTTCACACCGATATAGAAAATATCCTATTATGCTTACACTAAATACAATGTTTTTTCAGAAGAATATAATTTTTCTTGTTCACTGAATTTACAAGGTATTACTTTGAATAACTATTTGATAAGGAATGATTTTCACGAGACATTTTTGTGGTTGGAATTCAATTAGTGGTACATATACTGATGCTATCAGTCTTGAAAGTTTGTTTTTCGATTTCTGGAAAATCAGCTTTTCTCATCGTTTTTCCCGTGGACCCTTCATTTGTTGGGCCGATTTCGTTTAAATTCGGTAGGCAGTTGGGTTTATGCTCTAGAAAAATGAATTATAATCATAATATAACATAACATATTATAATCGCGATTGTTGGAGTAATAACAACAGACCATGCGCAAAACTAATATCGATTGACACATGAAAAACTCCGAGTCTAATGGAACGGTTTTGATGATATTTTCAGGGATTGTGCTGGTTAGCTCTTGGCTATAAATTTTATTGCAGTTGTATAAATAGTAGTATGTGCGTGTGCGCATACGTTTCTTTACTTTCTTATCATCTATTGGTCCGATTTCGATCAAACTCGAAAGGTTTGATGTCCAGGATGATGTCCTTTGTATTTTATCGAATTGACTTGAATAAAATAGGTAGCTATTGCGCATAGATAAAACCAATATTGGATGACACTCCGAGAATAATGAATCGAATCTGATGAAATTTTCAACTATTGTGCGGGGTAACCTTAAGAAAATTTCCGCCCTTGCAAACATGGAATTATATCCCTAATTTCCATTCGAGCATGTATACACAAGTATTAGATACTGTTATGCATTCAGTCATTTCGAGTTGACTTCAATTAATTTTATACGTCCATGTGAGGTTATGTGAGGAATCCATACTGCCCACCCTACTTGGCATACGATTTTTTATTACTAATCGTTTACTTGAATCCTGCTAGGTATTCCCTTTTATGGAACATACCATCCTTAACGCCCAACTTTCACGAGCTTTACGACTTTCTGATTTTATTGAAGTCTCTACTCCATTACACTGCATGTTTCTCTACAAGAAAAGTTAGATTGAAAATACGAACTGTTGTTTCCTCATTACCGAAGACAGGGAACTTTTTGTTAGTACGATTCAAACAAATTTTTGCCCTCCAAAATCGAAATGTCTATTGCTTTTTAGCGAATTTTTGAAGAAAATTAAGCTATTGCTCTCGCCTCAAAATTTGTAGAATGTGAATTTTTGAAAACATTTTACAGAAATCCGTTTCAGGCTATTCTGAATCATATTCTGAAGTTTAACGCATTTTTTTGTATGTATGTATGTATGTGTCATTCCAGACGATAACTGTCCGTAGAATTGTGCTAGAAACTTCAAATTTTAAAATGTTAAGGACACAAAACGAAAGTTCAAGTTCGTTGACCAGCATAATCGGATTACATCTTCGGGTTGAAATTTTCAAAAATGTAGTCAAAAATTTCAAAATAGCCTGTTTTTTGCGATTGGTTGTGCGAAATAATTTTTTCAGCATTCTAACGTGTGGTATATTCGGAATCAGCGTAAAATTTCCTATAAGAATATGTATCCCGTTTTCAAAAATTTAAAAGTTGAAAAATCAGTCAAAAATCTAAATAATGCCGTTCGCTAGTTGTAAAAATCGGTAATATTTGCATGAAACATTGACCAAATTCAGATTGAACTACTCTTATGGAAGTATCCCTGTATAACCAATCCTAGAACCATGCTGTTTAAAACGTAGAGTAGTAGGTGCTTGTTAAAAAAAAAAAAAAAAAAAAAAAAAAAATGTAATCACAACTGATGAGTTTACTCTGTGAAATATTCCGTCCTCCGATTCTCTCGGTCGCTCTCTTTAATGTTTTACGCTCAACTGTTTTAGGACTTGATGTAGCTTTAATACTGAGTGTGGCTTAGAAAATATCAGCCATGGGATTTAATGCTAGTATTAAATATTTTCAATTTTTTTCTTGTTGCTACGGAAAAGCCAAGCGACACTTCCCCATAATTTAGGCTGTCAATAGATGCACAGAGACTACAGTTTTTTCTGTCAATGTCTTGCCGTAGGATACTAGATTCGAATGCAACTGACTTTATATCACTCGTAATATTAAGCCTCATCACCGATTGGCTGTGGAAATACGTTTCTTTCATATGACGTCGGTATATCATTTTATTTTATGTCAAGATTTGATGATGTTATGATAGGATACTGTTAAGATTTCAACTGCCTTCAATACTGACCACATTGGACATCGAAATTTATGAATATTTACCTACATTTGTCTTTAAATCTACAAGATTAGTTTAATAATAATAAAGTATGAGTACCTCCTAATTATTTTTAATAATTTGATTCCATGTTTGTCTATCAAAATCATAAACTAAAATTTCTCTACACGATCAATAGCGACTGAAATGTCGAAGATTTCTTCAAAAATTCGCTCATGGGGTCATGCTGCATGACTGGACTTTTTTTTGTGTTTCAAAGCTTCCTGATCAATTTTGGTTCCCTGTTTGTCAGTGTGTACCAATTACTTGCGACGCCCAAAACCATACTAAGTTTTAATTCGATTTTGATGATATTGCACCTCAATGGCCCCTATGAATTTCATTTTTGTCAGATCAATAATGGAGTGTGCGTATGCACTAACGTGAATGTCCTATAATGTCAATTTCTCTCGATCTATTCGTCCGATTTTCTCTTCCCCCGGATTAATAATGGCGTTTTCACAAGTGCTAATTTGAGTTCTAATATAACGATCATTCCTTACGATCTATCGGTGCCATTTTGTTCAAATTCTGAGGGTAGTTGGGGATAGGTCTTAAGATAGTACCCTTAGATTTTTTTATCAATAACTATGCTCATGCGCAAAACTAAAAATGTTGGACGCACTTGAAACTCCGTGACTAAAGATGTGATGTAATTGTCAGGTCCAAACTTGCCTCAAGAGATCGTTAAAAACGATGCTTACCGAAATTAAAAACGATACCAAACTCGATTTTTGATGAATTGACCAAAACTGACGTCGGTGACGACGGCGATGATGTGTTATCGTCAAGGACTACTTTTAAAGCATTTATAGTCGTTTCAGTAGATTCTATGTGGCGAAAACTCGATACCAAACTCGATTTTTGATCGATTTGACGACTAGTTCCTGTAGTCGGATCGTCTCCAAAAACCGTATAGCTAATTCCGTATGTCTAAAGAGTCTACCTATCTAATTTCAAGTTGATAGCTCCGAAATTGCGGCCTGTTGCTCAGCGCAACACGCTGACAAATGCTAGCCGAGTCAAAGTAGAGGCTTAGGGTAAAGTGGGGTAATGGAATCCATGGAGTAATGGGTTCCCACAGAATTTCAAGAAATCTGAATGCTTCGTCACCAGTCTAGCTGGATCTGAATTTTGTTCGGAAGCAAAATGCCCTAATTTTATCAACAATTATACCTATAGCTTGTTAAACTAATGTCGAACATATCGCGTTCCCAAGTTTTGTAGGGGTTTTCATATTATTTTTGTTACCTCTTCCAAACAGGGTAAATCCCTTATTTGTTCGAATTTCAATACTTCATTCTATAAAACGTTAGAACGGCACTATCTTTCGAATCGTTCATAGTTTTTCAAAATCCGTTGAGAAATAAGATGTCAGGGAAATGGGATCCCCTGTTTTCAGTAGATCCAATAATCCCATAATGGATTTGCAATGGATGTCAGCAGCGACCACAATATTTGAGTTCCAAAGGAAGACCATCTATGGACATCTGCAAACTTTGTGAACCAATAAATGTCTCGAGTTGGACCACATTGTTTCCAAGAAAAGAATTCTGTCGAAATATGTTTTGGTTCCGATTAGTTCGTATGAGGTCGATGTCCAATTTTAAGACGTTCGTTACGACGTTCATGTGTAGAGCATAAAAATACAAAGCGATCCGATCCAAAAACTATGAATTATCTCCCAAAATAAGCGAATTACAAACAATTGAAAATCGGGCTAATTTTGGGTCAGTCCTCTCCTCCTCCTGTCTAGACTTTTGCCCTTCAAAATCACCTAGCGGCCTTTATATTGGTCTGATTTAGGTCTGCCAAACTTCATTCGGTTCAGCGTAAAATATACTGTTCAAAGTTCATATCGAGCAAGTTTTAGCTGACTTACAGCTGCACTCATGAATTTTATGTCACCTTACACATAAAGTTAGCAGAAACGGCGTTTTACTTTTACTTTTTAGGTACTTTAGTGGGAAGAGCAAAATTATAGACGGGGGGGGGGGGGGGGCTAAAATTAGCCATATTTTCAATTGTTTCTACTACATTTGTTTTGGGAGACAATTCTTAGTTTTTGGGTTACGTCGCTTTGTATTTTGATGCTCTACAACTTTACTATTTATAAACATTTCTGTAGGATGAACGGTTTAGAGATTATTAGAGGAAAACTTTAGGATTGGCGGGGTGTAGTTCGTTATCCGCCCCCATTTTGTTCTCTTTTGCAAGCACACCCGACCACCTTTTACAATTTTTGAGGAGTGTTCCGTAAACTAGATTTCATCATCTAGAGCCCAATCGTGACGAATTATAATTTTTGATTAGTTAAGATTGGGAAATTAGGTGTTGAAAAAAGAGGGGGCGGATACTGAACTATTTCTCTAGTGAAAAAGTTCGGTATGCGCCCCCACAAGTTAATAATGGAAAACACAACATGTTTGGTTTAAATAATTCATTTATTAATATTAATATTACTTCTGACACATATTGTGGTGTTGTATGGTATATGTTTTCGTCCTCTTCAAGCACTTTCAACAGTTTTGATTCATTAAACACCATTTTAAATCGCGCACTCGTACAGCCAGTAACTAACTGAGAACGCAATTGAAATAAGGAAGTCCCTCCCCCAGGGTGGCCCCCAACGGGAAAAGTCAGGGAAAACCTGGAATTGTCAGGGAATTTCGTGCGACGGGAAAAGTCAGGGAAATGTCAGGGAATTTTGCAAAAAACACCAAAATGTCAGGGAATTTTTTCAATCAATACTTTGTGTAATAATTTGCAGTGTTTTTAGGTTTATTTTAACTCCTAAACAATAAAACTTCAACGGCGTACTTTATCATACTACCTAATATTTTATAGATGGGTAATACGAATAAAAAAAATAATTGTCGAGTCGTGGTTCTGTTCAAAGAGTATCAACGCTACACACAGATACATTGTGACAAGGATATGTCTTCGGCTCTCCTGGTTACTACATCACCCATTAGTAAACCATATGTGAGAAAAATCAACAGGTTATTGAACTAGGGAGCAAACCCAACAGAGTAGTGGATTGATCCAGTAAGAGTCCCAACAATGAGTTGGTGTAATAAATTCATAGCATTCAAGCCATGTGTAATAAATTCATAGCTTTCCAACGAAAGATTTTTGTGTGATGGGAAATAAGGCACCGATTGGAAGTAGGTGGAAAAAGCGAGACATTTATTGCAGTCGGGCGAAAATTCGGAATTACCCACAGCTAAGAAATATCCTTGTTAAAAACCTTTTCCTTTTTTCAAGACAAATGATTACAATTTGAATTTGATCTTCAACGAATCGCTTCAGATCACAAATTGAGGGACCATAAAATATTAAATGAAAAGTAATGCAGCATGATTAAAGGCGAATTTTCGTAATTTGTCGTAGGTATTTCATTTAGGTTAAATTGTTTCGAAAATTAAGAAACAAGCTCCTTTTTAACGAATTTAACGTGGTACTGAAAACTGAAAATGTGTCGTCCACCGAACTGATTCTTTCTTATGAAATACTTCATTGCACAGCACGTGGTCGATTTTAAATAATTAGTTGTGATGAAATAACAATTTTATGTGAAAACAAAGCATTTATTCATTACGTACGTAGATAAAGTGTAGGTACCATAATTATGGTTCAGCAAAAGTTGTTTTTCAAACATCTCCTTCTAAGAGCTTCCAGTTAATTGTTATCATTTTGTGTTATTCTGGTCACTAGAATCTAGTGTTTTGATACGATAGTGTTTGAAGAACCTTGTGGCCGTTCGGCATTCGTTATTATGTTTTTGAATTTGAAATACCAAAACTGGGTTTTGAAACTTATTGTAGTGTTTTCCTCATTCTCAGTTTATTTTTTACCTGAATTTACTGTGGATTATTTTATTTACCTTAAGTATGTAGTGTGTCAAAACCATTCTGTTCGTCTAACTGCGATTTTTAAAAAACTATTTAAGTAAATTCGTTCACAAATTCAATTACTTTAAAAAGTATCTTTTCTCCCATGCTTCACCTTCATTATTACTCCTGGAGTAGGCTGTTTTTTCTTTTTTAAATTATACGATCTTCATTTTGGAAGCATTAAAGGTGACGCTATATATATATGTTCGATATTTTTTTGTCAGGGAAATATGAATTTCGGTCAGGGAAAAGTCAGGGAAATGTCAGGGAATTTTAAAATTTCCATTTGGGGGCCACCCTGCGTCCCCATTCCCAATTGCCACGACATGTTAGAACAGAACGTCTTTCGCTTCAAGACCTTATCTCACCAGTTGTCTCTCCCAAGAAAACGTCCCAGGCCGAATCAATGCAATTCAGTCGTGGGGGCGGTTATTGAACTTTTTCTCACTTTTGTCTATGTCTAGTTTCATTGCTTGGAGTATTTGAAAACATAAGTGCGGTATATTATTCATACAGTACATGAAATCTAGTTTACGGAACACTCCTCAAAAATTGAAAAAAGTCCAGTCATGCAGCATGACCCCATGAGCGAATTTTTGAAGAAATCTTCGACATTTCAGTCGCTATTGATCGTGTTGAGAAATTTTAGTTTATGATTTTGAAAGACAAACATAGAATCAAATTATTAACACATGCACAGAGTAAACTCATCAGTTGTGATTACATTTTTTTTTTTTTTAACAAGCACCTACTGCCTACGTTTTAAACAGCATGGTTCTAGGATTGGTTATACAGGGATACTTCCATAAGAGTAGTTCAATCTGAATTTGGACAATGTTTCATGCAAATATTACCGATTTTTACAACTAGCGAACGGCATTATTTCGATTTTTGACTGATTTTTCAACTTTGAAATTTTTGAAAACTTGATACATATTCTTACAGGAAATTTTACGCTGATTCCGAATATACCACATGTTAGTATGCTGAAAAAATTATTTCGCACAACGAATCGCAAAAAACAGGCTATTTTGAAATTTTAGACTACATTTTTGAAAATTTCAACCCGAAGATGTAATCCGATCATGCTGGCCAACGAACTTGAACTTTCGTTTTGTGTCCTTAACATTTTAAAATTTGTTTGAAGTTTCTAGCACAATTCTACGGACAGTTATCGTCTGGAATGACACATACATACATACATACATATATACATACATATATACATACATATATACATACATACATATATACATACATTAAAAAATGCGTTAAACTTCAGAATATGATTCAGAATAGCCTGAAACGGATTTCTGCATAAAATTTTTTCAAAAATTTACATTCTCCAAATTTTGAGGCGAGAGCAATAGCTCAATTTTCTTCAAAAATTCGCTAAAAGGTGGTCGGGTGTGCTTGCAAAAGAGAGAACAAAATGGGGGCGGATAACAAACTACACCCGATTGGCGAATTAAGCCATTTTTATGCGGCCGCCAGTTTGCATTCCACTAATTTTATGATGGCAGACAACGATTTTTAACATGTTTAAACCTGAGTGTACACAATTATTCAAATAACCATGCTCATAACTCAGCTTGTTGGCCACGCACTTCGCAGTAGTTAACATAATATGGTTGGATAAATCGAGAGCTTTCGAACGAATGGTCAACGAATATTCACTAATTCAACTTTATACTCAATAATGGCTTATGATATGAAAAATAACAAATATAATTTACAGTAGAGACATTTTCCAAGTAGCATTTACTGTACTTATTATAGAACTCGCCATCAACATATGGTTGCTACAACGGAAGGTAGTAACTGTAGTAACCAATGAAAAACGTAGCTATTGACTCTTGTTTCTTTCGAGTGCGATAATATTATTCTTTATGGTTGCTACAACAGAAGGTAGTAACTGTGTAGTAACCAATGAAAAACGTTGCAGATTTGCGTGTCGGATTTCACAGAACGACCCCCAGCCCTAAAACATTAAACATGTTAATAAGTACAGTAAATGCTACTTGGAAAATGTCTCTACTGTAAATTATATTTGTTATTTTTCATATCATAAGCCATTATTGAGTATTTCCTGTAAATAGATGTATATAAATATAATAAATTGTTTTGGTTAATTAGAATCTTTTCTTTTTTCTTGACCTTAAAAAACTATATCTAATTTCTCCCTTGCGAGGGAAAAACATTAAACATGATTTAATGTTTTTCCCTCTCAAGGGAGAAATTATGAATTTTTTTTCACTAGGAATGGACTATATTTTCAAAATCTAATCTCAAACCTACTCCTTACATTTTTGGCCTTCGCTCCTGGACTATAAGGGTATCCCATTCCCCCACTTTCCCCTACTTCTTCGTTCTTCAGGAATGAGGAAGCTATTATGTCCACTCAATTGGCTAACGTTTTTGCTCACTAGGTAGGTACTGGTCAGGGAGGTGGGTATCTATGTAAAGAGAAAGGAAGCTGGCGGGGTCGACTGCCGGGGACGGAAGGCGAGCAAGTTGATGTGATGGGCGTGGGCGGCAGCTTTCTCCAGATGCTTCGTCCCCACACTGGTGTTTCAACGTCCCATTGTTTCACATAATTGGTCACGACGGTACCGCTCTATGAATTAAAACAACCTTCAGAGTACTCCTCCTCTAGCTAATTTATATTAATAGTCCCGTAAATAGTTATGTCTGTCTTCTGAAATCACCATCATGTATCATTTAAATAGTGTCAACTATTGCTTCCTCACTCCCGAAGATCGGGAAGCTTTGTGTTCGTGATTGGAGTCAAAAAATGTGTCCTCCAAAATTGAAATTTCCACTTGCTTTTAGCGAATTTTTGAAGAAAATTAGGCTATTGCTCTCGCCTCAAAATTTGTAGAATGTAAATTTTTGAAAAAATTTTATGCAGAAATCCGTTTCAGGCTATTCTGAATCATATTCTGAAGTTTAACGCATTTTTTTAAATGTATGTATGTATGTATGTATGTGTCATTCCAGACGATAACTGTCCGTAGAATTGTGCTAGAAACTTCGAACAAATTTTAAAATGTTAAGGACACAAAACGAAAGTTCAAGTTCGTTGGCCAGCATGATCGGATTACGTCTTCGGGTCGAAATTTTCAAAAATGTACTAGTCAAACTAACGTGTGGTTTATTCGGAATCAGCGTAAAATTTCCTATAAGAATATGTATCAAGTTTTCAAAAATTTCAAAGTTGAAAAATCAGTCAAAAATCGAAATAATGCCGTTCGCTAGTTGTAAAAATCGGTAATATTTGCATGAAACATTGTCCAAAGGATACTAGATTCGAATGCAACTGACTTTATATCACTCGTAATATAAAGCCTCATCATCGATTGGCTGTGGAAATACGTTTCTTTCATATGACGTCGGTATGTTATTTTATTTTATGTCAAGATTTGATGATGTTATGATAGGATACTGTTAAGATTTCAACTGCCTTCAATACTGACCACATTGGACATCGAAATCTATGAATATTTACCTACATTTGTCTTCAATCTACAGTATTAGTTTACTAATAATAAAGTATGAGTACCTCCTAATTATTTTTAATAATTTGATTCCATGTTTGTCTATCAAAATCATAAACTAAAATTTCTCTACACGATCAATTGCGACTGAAATGTCGAAGATTTCTTCAAAAATTCGCTCATGGGGTCATGCTGCATGACTTGATTCTTTTTTGCATTTCAGAGCTTGCTGATTAATTTTGATTCTGAGTCTTGTCTGTCTGTGGTAAATCCTTGTCACGCCCTAAACTATACCAAGTTTCAGTCCGATTCTAATGAAATTTTCTTTAAAAAATGCACTTTAAATTATCTCGCGTTTGTTAGAGTAATAAATATAGCGCACGCACAAAACTAAAGTTGATATAATGGACCAAAACCCCGAGACTAGTGGACCAATTTTTATGAAATTTTCAAGGATTGTGCGATCTAGCTCCTACACGTTCCCCTATAAATTGCATTGCCGTTGGAATTATTGTAGTCTGTGCGCATGCGCAAACGTTAATTTCCTATAACGTCGACTTATCTATCATTTCGACTCGTGCTTTGTTCTTCGACTAATTCTATACGTCCATGTTACAGTGTGTGAGGAAGTTTTCTGCTCACACAACTTGGAAGACGTTTGGTTTATTATTTCCAATAATAAGCCTATGTGATCGTATAGCAACAAATTTTTATTACCCCCCCTCAAACTTTGTCACTTTACGTTTCAAGGTGCGTAGAATCCAAATTTGAAATGTCCGTCCGCCGTCCGGGCCATAAAAGGCCTTAGAATTGACTTAAAAACTCGTTCTTTCGCACATAGACTCCATTTGGGGTCTAGTTGGTCCTAACGTTTAACCATCCCGATCGCTTTACTCGCATAGATGCTATGGGCCAAAAACGGGCGAAAAAGTGTCTTTTTCGAGGCTTTGAGTGTTAGACGTGTTAGACGCACGCTTGGCAGGGGGTCACGGTGGGTGGTGAGCGGGGGGTGGAGTGAGAGGAGGCTTATTTGAATAGATAGGAGCTCAAATTCGAGAAATATAAACATGCGTATATAATTATAGAAGTATAGGTTGTGGCAACTCGAAATAGGACACGCCGAGGAGTCTGGACGGGCCTTATGACGTACGCAAGCCAACTAAAACTACGATCAAACTCAATTGAAAAAATAATAAACCTTTGTGAAATAATTTGCAGCGTTTTTCGAATGTCCAGGTTGTTTCTCGAATTGTGCACCAGCGGCTTATCTCCATCAATTACCAGCTTAAAACTTCTGCCAAGTTGGGTGGGCAGTATAGCTTCCTCACATACTGTAACAACACGGACACATAGACTTAGTTGAAGTACAAAGTACCATGTCAGATTAATTGATATGTCGACGATATAAGAAATTAATGTTTGCGCATGCGCACAGACTATTAAGTCTCGGAGTTTTGTCTGTCGATCAATTTTAGTTTTGCGCATGCGCTATAGTTATTACTCCACCAGTTGCGATATAATTCATAGGTAATTTTCCTGGAACAAATACCCATCTACTCCACGAGTTTGAACGAAATCGGACCAATGGATGATGAGAAATCGACACGAACTAAAACACTCGCGACGAAGTTGTGGAAACCCAATTCAAAACGGAAGTTAGTGAAAAAAGTTGTCTATTTTCACGAAAAATAAAAACGCTGCAAATTTATGTATTAGACAGCCCTTCTACGTAGATCTCTGGTCCATAATTCTTAAACGCCGCTTATAGTATATTTAGTATCGGAACTCAGAGCTTCGGACCTCACAAATGGGTTCAATCCATTACAGCAGCGGAATCTCACAATTTTACGCTTTTTAATATAGTTGATAAACATAACAATTTATTACCAAGTCATCTTTCCTACACATAAAAGTGTTACCTATACTGTATATTGATATCATTTAATTGGTCAAATTTCAAAAAATGTGCTGACAAAATCACTAAAAATGGCTAAGAATCGTTAAATTGATATTTTTTAGCATAAGATTGGTCAAATAAAGTTTATCAACTATGAAATAGAGCATTCAACAATTTATGTACGAAATTATGCTAAAAACTTGAACTTCATTAAATTTTGTTTTAAAAAATCTATAAAATTGCAAAAAATAGCCTAAAATCCAAAATCTCTTTTTGAATAGAAGAGTATCATTTAGAATACTTTTTTTCCATAAAATTAATAGCTAACGTTTTCTTTTCACTCATAAATCTCCAATTTCTATACAACTTGAAATACACAAAAAAAAGACACTTTTTCACCTATTTTTGGCTCATAGCACCCATGGGTGTGGAGCGATCGAGCTGGCGAGAAGTTAGGACCAACTAGACCCCAAGTGGAGTCTATTTGCGAAAGAACAGATTTTTTAAGTCAATTCTAAGGCCTTTTATGGCCCGGACGGCGGACGGACATTTCAAATTTGGATTCTACGCACCTTGAAACGTAAAGTGACAAAGTTTGAGGGGGGTTATAAAAATTTTTTGCTACACGATCACATAGGCTTATTATTGGAAATAATAAACCAAAAGTCACAATGTTAAATCGATTTCGACGGTTAGGCCATCATCAGTAACAAACAATAACTGAAGACACATTAGAAATAAGGGTAAGTCCACATTTGCGAAACATCTTTAGGAATCCAATCATAGTTACAATTTTATACCTTAATATATTTCACCACTGATAGGTCCATTTTTATAAAGCTTGGAATTATCCCTTCACAATGTTGAAACCATATTTAGTTGTTTTTCCCCCTTTCACTTCATCTTATTAATTATAATCCCCCGTCACTTTGTTTGCACTTAATTGGTTGTACCCCTTGCCCCTTTCCTTTCTCTTGACCAATGGGATTCAATCTCCCTTTGCCTGTGACTATAAAAGCTTTGTCCTTTCCTATGTGTCTTCAGTTATTGTTTTTTACTGATGATGGCCTAACCGTCGAAATCGATTTAACATTGTTGTAACTCTTTATTTTTCGTGGAAATAGACACCGTTTTTCACTAACTTCCGTTGGGAAATCAACGTTATAATTAACGTTTGCGCATGTGCACAGACTAATATATGTGACAGCAATGAAAGTTATTGAGGACCGTCTACAAGCTATCCCGCATAATCCCTGAAAAATTCATCAAAATCGTTTCATTAGTTTCGGGGTTTTGCCTGTGTCAATCGATTGTAGTTTCGAGCATGCGCAATGGTTATTACTCTATAAATTACGATATAATTCATAGGACATTTTTCTAGGGTGACCGCCCGAGTGCTCCCGAGGGGCTAAAAAAACACCTGAGTGCTCCCGTAGAAAAGTCACGCCAGTGCTCCCGCCTCACGTGAGTGCTCCGCTAGAAAAAATGCGCGAGTGCTCCGGCACGCCTGAGTGATCCCGTGTTTGAAAAGTAGCCTGTACAATACGTTTTGTCAATGTAATCAATCAACTATTACTTACATGGTCATCAGTCGTTGTCGAGATGCGGCCTGTATTTTGCAGTTATTGTTACCAGGACCGACTGAGATGGAATTTACACCCGGTGATTTCCACCCCTTGGGACCACACATTTTTTTTCATGGCGTTGTGGATCGCGACCTCAAAATCCACGGTACAAGCTACTGGCCATAATTCTTGGCCGGCGAGCTCCTCGCATTTCCGGGTCAAACTGCGGAGGCAAAATTCATAGGATTCCTGTTGCTTGTTAGGCAACAAGCAGAACGCCAAGGCTGCATAAAATCCATTTTTTATTCCGTGCACCGTAAACAGTTGGGTGAAAAATTTTGGGATGTAGCTAATCGTACCATCTAAGTAGATGGTAAATGTACCGTGTCACGTACATTAGGTTCAGTACACAATTTTTTCGAAAACGGAGTACCTACTACTCAAGTTCCAGTCATGCAGCATGATCGTATGAGCGAATTTTCGGAAATTATCGTATTGTATAATGTTAAATTGTTTTCAAATTAGAACTTCTTAGAAATTGTCAACTATTAATTTTATGGCAAAAAAGTATTCTAAATAATAACCTGCTATTCAAAAAATGTTTCATGCAAATATTACCGATTTTTACAACTAGCGAACGGCATTATTTCGATTTTTGACTGATTTTTCAACTTTGAAATTTTTGAAAACTTGATACATATTCTTATAGGAAATTTTACGCTGATTCCGAATATACCACATGTTAGTATGCTGAAAAAATTATTTCGCACAACAAATCGCAAAAAACAGGCTATTTTGAAATTTTTGACTACATTTTTGAAAATTTCAACCCGAAGATGTAATCCGATCATGCTGGCCAACGAACTTGAACTTTCGTTTTGTATCCTTAACATTTTAAAATTTGTTTGAAGTTTCTAGCACAATTCTACGGACAGTTATCGTCTGGAATGACACATACATACATACATATATACATACATACATACATACATATATACATACATACATAAAAAAAAAAAAAAATGCGTTAAAATTCAGAATATGATTCAGAAAAGCCTGAAACGGATTTCTGCATAAAACTTTTTCAAAAATTCACATTCTACAAATTTTTAGGCGAGAGCAATAGCTTAATTTTCTTCAAAAATTCGCTAAAAAGGTGATCGGACATGAAGTAGGGTATTTAAAAACTTACATTAAAAATTCAACAGAAAAATTTACTTCAATTTTATTAAAACAAGCTAATGAATTAATAAAACCCCCAAAAATTGCAACACTCTCAAAATTGGTTTTGTGCAGCTGAAAGAGTAAATGTCCCAAAGATTCATGTCGATTCCGGTGCACTTTCTCTTATCGTCTACGGGATCACTCGGGAAAATCTATTTTCGAAATTGCGAAGTGAAGGGGATCACTCGGGTGTCTTAACTCTCGCTCCTCGGACTCGACGGGAGCAATGGAGCCGTCGCCCTTTTTCTAGAACATATACCCAATTACCTATCGAGTTTGAACGAAATCGGACCAACAGAAGCTGAGAAATCCATTTTATGAGAAATTCACGTTTGCTCATGCACACAGGCTACTGTTGATTCAATGGCATTGAAAATTATAAGGAACCGTCTAGAAGCTACCCCGCACAATTCCTGAAAATTTCTTCGGAATCTGACTGAAACTTGGTATAGTTTTGGGCGTGACAATGATCCACCACAGACCTACACGGAACCAAAATTGATCTGCAACCTCTGAAACTCAAAAATCAAGTGGAAATTCTGATTTTGGAGGACACAATTTCGTCGATTTCTATCACGAACTCTTCCCTACCATCGGTAGTAAGGAAGCGAAAAAGTATCTTCATAAATTTTTGAGAGAAATTCAACCATGACTCTTGTGACAAGGGGGAAACACTTGTAATTCACCAAGATTCTCTATAATATTACTCTAGAATGAAAGGAGCAAGGACAAAATAATAGGTTCACAGATTCAAAGGCAATGGTTGTACTATTTACCCGAAAATCGATATATTTCACAGCTCTTTTGGAGAGTTCAAATCTTTATGCTGCTCTACCTTGTTGGACCAATGGCTCAAATGTTTGTAGCCCATTATATTTATTTTAACATGGAATCATGTTTTAGCGATGGATCCCCCGCCGAAAAGTGAGACTATAAAGTGAGATGAAAGTAGCACCAATAATTGTGATGATTTCCGCTTACAACCGAGTCGTTGCTAGGGATATGATACTTCGTCGTTTTTCATCCCTCAAAATTCGTTGACCATTCGTTCGAAAGCTCTCGATTTATCCAACCATACTATATTAACTACTGCGAAGTGCGTGGCCAACAAGCTGAGTTATGAGCATGGTTATATGAATAATTGTTTACACACAGGTGATCATTCTCAATTATTGATATTGTGAACATGATTGCAACCGCTTGTTAATTTCTGATGATTTCATTGAGCTGGTATTTCGATTATGTGATTCATAGCAGGTGATCCGAATATTGCGAGAACGGTTTGATTTGTGAAGCGGTGGTTAAATCATTTTAATAGGTAATTTCTATACTTTACACTATAGGAAGCTGTAATTTCGTATGTAGCCTCTTTAGCCTCTTTCTATAATAAAGTGAATGTTTACTCGCGAGTTTCTATTAGGAGATCATCATCTCACAAGAGCTCAATCGTCGTGATCATTTCTATAATAAAGTGAATGTTTACTCGCGAGTTTCTATTAGGAGATCATAATCTCACAAGAGCTCAATCGTCGTGATCATTTCTATAATAAAGTGAGAGCGAGGAGCTAAAACATGATTCCATGTTTTTTACATTTTAGCAGTCAGGCTCAAAGTAATAACATCCCGGGGGGGCCCAGGGGGGCGAAGCTCCCCTGGCGGGGTCAAGGGGCGAAGCCCCTTGCGAGGCCCGAAGGGCCGAGTTTTTTTTTTATATTTTTATTATTATTGTTAAAACTTTGTTATTGTACAATTGTCTGACGTGTGCCATATCGTAATTAGAGTTGCCTGTTTTATGCCACGAATAAATCTTTATTCTATTCTATTCTATTTATTTAGGACAAAATAATTGGTTCACAGATTCAAAGGCAATGGTTGTACGATTTATTCAAGGAACAAAATATGTATTTGCTCCGAGAAGAATTCTAAAGGATTTTGATTAGACTGGAAAGCAATTTATGTTTTACATCAACTCTTCAATACTAATACAGCGACACCGCAAGGGGTAGGTTAGATGGGATCAGTCTGGGTAGTAATCAGGATCAGGTATGATATCAGGAACCAATCAATTAATATTAAGATCGTTAATTATGGGACTGAGATAGAATCTTACCGGCTGATATGAAGTCAGGCAACGTAAAGATGATCCTCATTGCAAGGCGCTCCGCGACAGTGTCGCTCTAGCCGGAAGCGTTGAAGTGTGCTGACTGCGTTCTGCGCAGGCTGTCGGGCCGTCACACTCTGCACAATCAACACCAACTTTTTTTAGTTTTAGCGAATTTTTGATGAAAATTAAGCTATTGCTCTCGCCTCAAAATTTGTAGAATGTGAATTTTTGAAAAAATTTTATCTGAATCATATTCTGAAGTTTAACGCATTTTTTTATGTATGTATGTATGTATGTATATATGTATGTGTCATTCCAGACGATAACTGTCTATAGAATTGTGCTAGAAACTTCAAACAAATTTTAAAATGTTAAGGACACAAAACGAAAGTTCAAGTTCGTTGGCCAGCATGATCGGATTACATCTTCGGGTTGAAATTTTCAAAAATGTCAAAATAGCCTGTTTTTTGCGATTTGTTGTGCGAAATAATTTTTTCAGCATACTAACATGTGGTATATTCGGAATCAGCGTAAAATTTCCTATAAGAATATGTATCAAGTTTTCAAAAATTTCAAAGTTGAAAAATCAGTCTAAAATCGAAATAATGCCGTTCGATAGTTGTAAAAATCGGTAATATTTGCATGAAACATTGTCCAAATTCAGATGGAACTACTCTTATGGAAGTATCCCTGTATAACCAATCTTAGAACCATGCTGTTTAAAACGTAGGTAGTAGGTGCTTGTTAAAATAAAAATGTAATCACAACTGATGAGTTTACTCTGTGAAATATTCCGTCCTCCGATTCTCTCGGCGGCTCTCTTAAATGTTTTACGCTCAACTGTTTTAGGACTTGATGTAGCTATAATAATGACTGTGGCTTAAATATTAGTTTAATAATAATAAAGTATGAGTACCTCCCAATTATTTTTAATAATTTGATTCCATGTTTGTCTATCAAAATCATAAACTAAAATATCTCTACACGATAAATAACGACTGAAATGTCGAAGATTTCTTCAAAAATTCGCTCATGGGGTCATGCTGCATGACTGGATCTTTTTAGTTTTAGCGAATTTTTGATGAAAATTAAGCTATTGCTCTCGCCTCAAAATTTGTAGAATGTGAATTTTTGAAAAAAATTTTATGCAGAAATCCGTTTCAGGCTGTTCTAAATCATATTCTGTAGTTTAACGCATTTATGTATGTATGTATGTATGTATGTGTCATTCCAGACGATAACTGTCTGTAGAATTGTGCTAGAAACTTCAAACAAATTTTAAAATGTTAAGGACACAAAACGAAAGTTCAAGTTCGTTGGCCAGCATGATCGGATTAAATCTTCGGGTTGAAATTTTCAAAAATGTAGTCAAAATTTTCAAAATAGCCTGTTTTTTGCGATTTGTTGTGCGAAATAATTTTTTCAGCATACTAACATGTGGTATATTCGGAATCAGCGTAAAATTTCCTATAAGAATATGTATCAAGTTTTCAAAAATTTCAAAGTTGAAAAATCAGTCTAAAATCGAAATAATGCCGTTCGATAGTTGTAAAAATCGGTAATATTTGCATGAAACATTGTCCAAATTCAGATGGAACTACTCTTATGGAAGTATCCCTGTATAACCAATCTTCGAACCATGCTGTTTAAAACGTAGGTAATAGGTGCTTGCTGAATAATTTGATTCCATGTTTGTCTATCAAAATCATAAACTAAAATTTCTCTACGCGATCAATAGCGACTGAAATGTCGAAGATTTCTTCAAAAATTCGCTCATGGGGCCATGCTGGATGACTGGAGTTTTTTTAATTCATTTATTTTTATTGAAACCCCTGTTTTTATTGCAGATTACTTCAATTTTTGGGTGCACAAAAATGAGCCCAACCACGCGCAAATAGAGCACAAATTGTGAAATATCACAATTGAAAATGTGATTTATGCGCGTGAACTTCAAAATATATTTTAGTTTGTTTATATTTTCAGCGTGTTTCCAAAAACGGACTATGTGTACTCGAAGCACTCCAAGTGGTACGGCACAGAGGTGGCGCCTGGCATCCCTCGCATTCCCAACATGTCTCGACCTACCTACAGGGGCCGCTATTCCACAACTAGCAGCTCATTATCATCCCGCCTACTTGAGAGCACGGGTAATACAAATTGAAAAAATTATTTTTAGTATTGAAGTATTTTAGCGAATTTTTATACTTAAAAAATGAAGGTATTGCTGTCAACCGACCGAAAAGCCGATGGAGCTCAGCATCGTCATTCTATCACAAATTATTTTCATATTAAAAAATGAATATATAAATGGGTCATTCTCATTTCATTTGCTGCTTTGTGTCGTTTGAGAACCTCAGTGATGTGAAATATGAAAGTGCTCGAAAATGAGGTTAGATCGGCAAATACTACTCATTGTACATTGCAGATTTGTGTTCCATAGATGAACAGTGAGTTTTTCATTGATGTATTTTATATACTTCTTGTATTAAAAAACATGACATCCAACTCATGAGTGTCACCGGATTTCAAAACTTAATTTCTGTAAAAAGGATGACTTAGGCTAAATTGTTGTCGTTGCTCAAGTAAGTACAAAAGAATCACGTTCAAACGTAATATTCAGATTTTACGGAATTCATGTTGAAGGCAGTGTAATTGAGCTTAAATCTCAGGAGTGTTGTTATTATTGTACCGTAATATCAGGAGTGTTACCCATCCTTGGTCACACTCTTGAGAGGTAACACTCGTGAGAATTTCCTGTAAAAATGGCGTCACACAGGATGATGAAGTGACAAAACTCGGGGATGGCTACTGTTTGAAACCTGTCACCAAGCAGTATGGTTGTTGATATTGGATTATTTTGTTTAAGCTCTAACAACACTCGTAATTCGTGTAACACTCATGATTGAAAATAAAAATACTCAACATGTTTTTAGGCTTCTTTCGCTGTAAAAACTGCTGCAACTCCAAGCATTCCACTACAGTCTCACATCTTCAGCTGGACAATATAACCTTCACATCTGACCGTTTCCCGCCATTTTTCATCGGCTTTCTTGATCGCAAAAATGATAACCCTCCTAAGGTCCCATTGAGAAGAGATTGAAGGGACTGACTGAAAAACTAGTTTTTCACGGGTTGGGAAAAATCTTAAAAAAATGTAAATCTTTACTCTAAATAAAGAGGAACCAACTAACTGCAGCTAGTAACCCTGGCCAGTTCTAGATTGTCATTGTTTCGTAACTACCTAACTTCTACTTAGGTGTTAGATAGGAGGGGACAGTAACACTCATGAGTTTCCAGGATTTCAGGTTTCATTCGTCATCACTGTGTATTGGTTAAAGGGGATTTCGGGCAGTCAAATTATTACTTCGTTGATCTCCCAACTTATACTTCCCTTTTTTCCCCAAAATCGCTAGTTTTGGTCAAGAATTGTGAGAATTCGTCGTCGGGGACATGAAAGCGGCAAATGAAATGAGATAGACCCAAATATATAAAAATTATGACACTAATAGATAAGAATGAAAATAAGATTATTATTGAATTCGGTAACCTGAACTTATATCTTTGAATCTGATTATTCGAATGTTTAGTAAGTTATTCTGAAAGAAGGTTCGAGGTGTGAGGCGAGGTAATAAAAAAGGAAAATCTATTTCTGTGAATCCCCACGGCAGTGAACCCTCTCTACCGCGTTAATATAATTGGGCTCCAGGGTTGAGTACAGAAGACAAAGGCGTATCGTTTGTTGGGCCCTGAGGAAAAATAGTATACCAGAGTAATGAGGTCTGTTTTAACTTTTCTTATACAGGGTGTCTCGACTTAAGTGGTTAAGACTTCAGGGATCGATTTTACAAGTAATTTGCAACAAAAAGTGCCTCCTAGACTTTTTTGGTTTATTATTTTCAATAATAAGCCTATGTGATCGTATAGCAAAAAATTTTTATAACCCCCCTCAAACTTTGTCACTTTACGTTTCAAGGTGCGTAGAATCCAAATTTGAAATGTCCGTCCGCCGTCCGCCGTCCGCCGTTTGCCGTCCGCCGTCCGGGCCATAAAAGGCCTAAGAATTGACTTAAAAAACCCGTTCTTTCGCACATAGACTCCATTTGGGGTCTAGTTGGTCCTAACGTTTAACCATCCCGATCGCTTTACTCGCGTAGATGCTATGGGCCAAAAACGGGCGAAAAAGTGTCATTTCAAGGCTTTGTTAGACTTACGCACGCATGCACGCCTGGCACGCTTGGCAGGGGGTCACGGTGGGTGATGAGGGGGGGAGAGCGGGGGGTGGAGTGAGAGGAGGCGCCGTGGCACCTTGTGGTGGGTACGGCGTTCCTTCGAGGCATGAATATATGTTTTTTCTAGGTCATATTTCTGTGTTAATACCAATGCTTTTCCTACGCATATTTAATAACATATCCTCTCGACTTTTCGTACGTGGTTAGATAATGATATTATTAAGGCAATAACTATTTGAATAGATAGGAGCTCAAATCGAGAAATATAAACATGCGTATATAATTATAGAAGTATAGGTTGTGGCAACTCGAAGTAGGACACGCCGAGGAGTCTGGACGGGCCTTATGACGTACGCTAGCCAACTAAAACTACGATCATACTCAATTGAAAAAATAATAAACCTTTGTGAAATAATTTGCAGCGTTTTTTTAGAGGCTTCGTTTCCAAGTTATTCCTTTTTTAAGATTTTTTCGTGTTTCCGACCTTACATCACAAAAACAGCTCTAACTCCCCAATTTGTCAAGTCTAATCTAGTCTAGTCAAATCTAAGGATACCGTTGGAAAGAGCGTAGTGAAAAAAATGGCCAAAGTTAGACATTTGAAAAAAATGTAAAAATTGTCGATTTTTCTTCGTTTTTCTGCTCCTCAGTATGGAAGTTTTTCAACATGTGCTTTCGGGGAAAACTTCCTCAACCTGCCAGCTTTCCAACAGTTTACGAAAAAAAAATTTGGATGGGGAAGTTTCGGGAGAAAATAGCGTTTGAATGAAAAAAACGTGATTTTGTCGGTCAAAATCGACGTTTCATTTTTTTTTTAATTTTTGTTATGCACAGCTGTATTCGACGATAACAAACCAAGAAAATAATATTGGCTCTACCAAAGTCATCTTCTACCTGCCTCATCTACTATAGCAAAATTAGATAATTATCGGAGGGGCAGGCGGAAAACTACGATAATACGATCGGCTACCTCAGTCAATTGTGCTTCAAAATTATTCCTCGGATACTTATCTTTCATTTGAGTAGGTACCTAATAATACGGGGTGGGTTGGCAATGAAAATGCTGTTGTGTATCAGAGATCGCTCGTGTTATAAAAAAATAATAATTACTTCTTAAAAAAAAAAAAAAAAAAAAAAAAAAAAAAAAAAATCAAAGCAGGTTCTCAAAGTGCTTCCCTCCTTCCTGTATGCGTTGGTGGCATCTCTTCCTCGCGGATCGTGTGACGTTACGTAAGGTATGTGCATTCTGCATACAGGAAGGAGGGAGACACTTTGAAAACCTGCTTTTTTAAAAGAAGTAATTATTATTATTTTATAACGCGAGCGATCTCTGATACACAACAGCATTTTCATTGGTAATCCATTCTGTATTATTAGGTACCCACT
Source organism: Adelphocoris suturalis (assembly GCA_030762985.1). Classification (NCBI taxonomy): domain Eukaryota; kingdom Metazoa; phylum Arthropoda; class Insecta; order Hemiptera; family Miridae; genus Adelphocoris; species Adelphocoris suturalis. The sequence continues at coordinate 6,226,838 of CM061046.1, forward strand.
CAAATAAAAGATAAGTATCCGAGGAATAATTTTGAAGCACAATTGACTGAGGTAGCCGATCGTATTATCGTATTTTTCCGCCTGCCCCTCCAATAATTTTTCTAATTTTGCTCAAGTATATGAGGCACGTGGAAGATGAGTTAGGTAGAGACACTATTATTTTTCTGGTTTATTATCATCGTCGAATACAAGTGTGCATAATAAAATTAAAAAAAAAAAAAAAAAATGAAAAGTCGTCGATTTTGACCGACAAAATCACGTTTTTTGTCATTCAAACGCTATTTTCTCCCGAAACTTCCCAATAAAAAAATTTTTTTTTTAGTAAACCGTTGGAAAGCTGACAGATTAGAATGTTTTTCCCAAAGAGCGCTTGCTGAAAAACTTCCACACTGAGGAGCAGAAAAACGAAGAAAAATCGACAATTTTTTTCAAATGTCAAACTTTGGCCATTTTTTTCACTAATTAGAACAAATCAAAAAAATTGAAATTTACATTAGGAAAATAGGAAATTTAACATTCTTTCCAACGGTATCCTTAGATTTGAGAAAACCCGAAAAATAAGGGAGTTAGAGCTCTTTTTGTGATGTAAGGTCGAAAACACGAAAAAACTCTTAAAAAATAAATATACTCGGAAACGAAGCCTCTAAGAGAAAAAGTCTTGAAGGCACTTTTTGTTGCAAAATTACTTGTAGAATCGATCCTGAAGTCTTACCTACTTGAGTCGAGACCCTGTAGTTTCACTTAGTACCTCCCGAGGACCTCCAACATTTGAAATCCTACTGATTACTTCCCCCGTCAACTCGAAGTGCTAGTAGGGAGAAGTGATAATCCAGACCAAAATTGTGGAGCTGTTGATTGAACACATAATCGCACAATCTGTTGAACATATAAGATATAAGATTCACAGAAACGTATCAATAACATCGGATGTATGTATGTATACCTACTGTATATACATGTATGATAATACATCGTGTGTTAGTATGTTTGTTGTTAATGTACTTAAGTACTATTTCCGGGAACGAAGGCGCTACGAATTATTACACAAAGGTTTATCATTTCAGTATTAGGTCGATTTTCTGCTCAGATTAGTTTTTAGGCGCAAGAATGGAATTTTTATTTCAATCCTAAGGAGAATTATCGTCTGGAATGACAAATGTATCAATGCAGAAATTTTTCGAAAATTTTTCATTTTAAAATTTTTGAGCTATTTCAATAGTTTTGTTTTTCTACGAAAATATGCTACAAGAACGGAGGAGGGGGAAGAAAGTTGCAAGATGTACAAAAATTATCCCTCCATTTAACTCATCGATCATCAATTGGAACCCAAGGTTGGTCACACACCAGGATTATATCCTAGATTGAACGAAAACAATGAAGAAAATCAGATGTGATGTGAGTTTTATCAGTATTACCCAAACTTTATCCAAACTAGACCGAATCCTTGGTTGAACAATAAAGAATCACAAAAATCGGTTGAGAAACGTAGCTTGAGCAGCGTTTGGAAGTATTGGTAATTAACCCTCCATCCCCGACGGCAAGTTTGACTTTCCCGAGGTTTCTTGCAAATCTAGATTGCTAACTAAATCGTGCACAATGAGAATTACTGGAATTGAGGCATTGGCAGCGCAGACATAAGTAAAAAAGTCCAGTCATGCAGCATGACCCCATGAGCGAATTTTTGAAGAAATCCGACATTTCAGTCGCTATTGATCGCGTAGAGAAATTTTAGTTTATGATTTTGGGTCTGCGTGCTAGTACGTACATAAATAGAATTTCTTCATAATTTCATGGCTGATATTTTCTAAGCCACAGTCAGTATTAAAGCTACATTAAGTCCTTACATTAAAGTAAAACATTAAAGAGAGCGACCGAGAGAATCGGAGGACGGAACATTTCACAGAGTAAACTCATCAGTTGTGATTACATTTTTTTTTTCTTTTCAACAAGCACCTACTACCTACGTTTTAAACAGCATGGTTCTAGGATTGGTTATACAGGGATACTTCCATAAGAGAAGTTCAATCTGAATTTGGACAGTGTTTCATGCAAATATTACCGATTTTTACAACTAGCGAACGGCATTATTTCGATTTTTGACTGATTTTTCAACTTTGAAATTTTTGAAAAACTTGATACATATTCTTATAGGAAATATTACGCTGATTCCGAATATACCAC